>CAOLHI010001288.1:0-405997 GCA_948474755.1 Ctenosaura bakeri
AGAAAAAGTTCACAAAGGGCACACATTACTAGGGCGCCATGGTCATTAATGTGGAGTACTAACCAAATTAGAAAATTTATTGTCTACTGGGTTTTCCATTCATTAAATGTTTACAGTTGTGACTTCTTTTCCAGCAACTATTGAGTGGACAAAACCCCATGGCAAAAAGAGAAACAGTTAATCAAACAATGGTGACAGAATTCATCCTTCTGGGATTCAAGACTGATCCTGAACTGCAGATTCTCCTCTTCATTGTGTTTTTGGTTATCTATATGGTGACAATAACTGGAAATATTCTCATAGCAATGGTAGTCTTCACTAATCATCATCTGCACAAGCCCATGTACTTTTTCCTAGGTAGCTTATCTATTCTGGAGACCTGCTACACCTCGACAACTCTTCCTAGAGTTTTGATTAGCTTTATAACTGACTACCATGCCATTTCTTTCACAGGGTGTTTCCTACAATTCTATTTCTTTGGTTCCTTTGCTTGCACTGAGTGCTTTCTGTTATCAGCAATGTCTTATGACAGGTATTTAGCCATATGTAAACCACTCCATTATGCCACCCTCATGAGCAGCAGGCTGTGCATTCAGCTCTCCTTGACTACTGGGATAGTGGCCATGGTGGCTACTTCATTTACAACATTCTTTGCTTCACAGTTGATATTCTGTGGTCCCAATGAAATTGACCACTTCTTATGTGATTACACACCATTGTTAATGCTCTCTTGTGGTGACACCCAGCTGACAGAAAAACTGATGTCTGTCCTTGGCTCCATGTGTACAATGCCACCAATGTTACTGACTTTGGTTTCTTATGCTTGCATCATCAATACTATTTTAAGAATTCCTTCAACGATTGGCAGAAGCAAAGCATTTTCTACTTGTTCTTCTCATCTTATTGTAGTCACAATTTTCTATGGAACCCTCATCATTGTATATACATTACCAAAGACCAGCTCAATGAAGGATCTGAACAAAATTTTCTCTGTGTTCTATGCAATCCTGACCCCCATGATCAATCCTTTCATCTATAGTCTGAGAAACAGAGAGTTTAAGGAAGCCTTGAGAAAGGAAATTGGCAATTTCTTGCCATTCAGAAGAATTCAAGGGATCCACATTCAATAAAACAGAACATTTCTGTAATGAATCACAGATTACATTCTTCTTGAGTGAATCTGCCAAAATCCATAGAAATACCTTGAAGTAAATGCTATGCGATTTATAATTTCATGTTTCCAGAATAATCAGCAAAACTGATGGTGTCATTTTTTTCCTAATTAAATTCAACATATTTAAAAGCAATTCAGGAGTCTGAAGTCTTTTTTCCATTTTCTACTGGACAACAGGTAGAGGCTTTCAATATTTCATAAAGAAATAGCTTCATTTCTCACTTGGTGGACTCTAAAGCAGAGGCGTGTAGATCTTGAGGAGTCTCTTCTGAAACGATGGTTGACTGATGCTTCATTTTGCTTCTTTCGTAAATGTGAAATCAATTTCCTGAAATTAACTTCAGCTTTATTTATTTATTCACTATCCCACCTTTCTCCAGCACAGTTACGAAGATGGCTCACCTGTTTTAGCCTGTTCTAACTTATTAAATAGTTGAATGTATTTTGAACCAGTTAAATTATGTTATATTTTGAATATATTTTGAATCAGTTAAACTATTGTTATATTTTTGGATATTATATTGTTTGAGACCATTTAAATTGATTTTAATAGCATGAAAAGCTGAGATTGCATGATCTATGTAACTATATTAATAACCTGTGAAATACATTTACTTAATAAACACATCTATATACTCCACCTCATATTAATTTATCTGACTGCTGAGGCTACAATAGCCAACAATAAAGATAGGTGATTAATCAAGCACCTCCAATGGAATTCAGCCTGCTAAGAAGATCTGAATAATTGTCTGAAATGTAGGTTCTCCTTGTGTTGCTGTTTGTGCCAGTTCTGAGAAACTAGGCCTCAGGTTAGCACAGACACCCTCAGGAGCCACCAGCCCTGAAGAACCAGTGGTATACTGCAGTTGCTGCTACTCCTACCACCATCAGATCAGCCCCTGAGGTGCTTCTGCCATAGAAGTCCACTTGGACATCTGTTGAAAGGCCCTTTTGTCATGTCTCCCCAGAACAATTGACTTCTGTAGTGTCCAGAAATCAGGAATCCCTTAAAGATTCCCATTTATTCTGCAAAGTTGTGTTGCTGATCATTGGTCCTGTTTCAAAATATCTTCATGGAATACCTAGGAACTTTCTGAACATGGTCACCATCATGAGGCCTTTGACCTCTTGTCTCTCAGATTCCTAGGAATCTATGCCTTTGCAGAACGAGAAAAAAAATTCTTGCTGCTGGCTTGTGGGCAAGCTGAAATTATAGACATTGTGGATCCTTTAAAGCCAGCTAAAACTATCTCTAATAGTTTCTTTTTTTGTGGGTGGGTGGGTGGGATATTAGATTGGAAAACAGCTGGCTTTTCTGATGTCTTTGTTGGTATAGCAATGCCAGTAGTTAACACCTGGTCACAGGAATCCATTCTTTTCAGAGTTATTAACAGTTGCTAATTGCCTCCCTTTCCACAAAATACCCTTAAGTATAATTTGAGGAGTTTTTAATCACGATTGTGATTTTCAAAATAGACACAAAATGGGCAGTCCAAGATACTCACCCATGAATGGAATGGCAGTCTGGAGGGCAATATTTTCCTCCCTGCAATTTATTTCCCTTCCATGTGCTAAGGGTTCTCAGATGACACACAATCCTTTGCATATAAATCATGTTTAAATTTCTAGCATGTTACAAAGGCAAGCAGTGGATCTGTCTTATCTTGACACCTATTTGCCTAAGTGAAAAACTCTTATCACCTCCCCGATTTTTTTTGGGGGGGATGGAATTTTCTGCTACAAAGCAAATGCATTTAAAATGCCATCTAAATGATATCTTCCAAAACAAACAAACAAACCACGCCATAGTCAGTAAGCTGTTAGGACACCTTGATGATGCTATAGGCAGTGACATGAAGAGGGAAATACTCAGGAATAAGGGAGGTAATTCTTCACTAAATTTCTTCTTGAAGGAAACAGTGGCCAATTTTAGCAATTTTCTTCCCACACTTTTCAAAGACTATTCATCATTTGGGACTTATTCTGTGCAAAACAGCATTTTCTGCACAGAAAACTGCATTACCAGCAAGGAAAATAATAGTGCTACATAGAAATCTTATTTCCAATGGGGAAAAAGAAAGAACTGTTTCCTGTACTGAAATTTTCTGCTATGCCAATCAAGTATGTAAAAATTTTGTGCATGATTAAACCCCATTTATAGCATTTTTCAGCTAGAAAACAGTATTTTTCATAGAGAAAATAATATTTCTGTGTAGAAACATTGTTTTCTGTGCAGAAAATGCTGTGTGAATTATCTGCAGAATAAGTGCCAAACTGTGACGATTCTTGTCAGAACAGGATTCTTTTTATCAAAATTTCTCAACATTAAAATACATAGGGCTTGACCATTTTCTGAAAAAGTTTAAAATATTGTTTCCATCCCTCTCAGAGATGCAGCAATGATGAAGAAAGTCAGGCACTGCTGAAACAGGATGTTTGTGAAGAAGAGTGCATGTGTTTAATAGCTATTGCAGTCTCTCTGGCATGTTCATGGGGGTTAGGGGTGTAGGACCCTCACAAAAATGGGAAAACTGCCTATATCTCTAGCTCCCGCCAAACCATATTTGGCACACACTAAAAAGTATGATCCACAGATTTAACCCACTGCAGATTCAAAGGTACATAACACAATGCTCTTGAATCCACAATAGGGAACACATCTGCCACCCAATTCTGTCTTTGAGGTGGTGGGGTTCCTTTCCAAGGAAGAATTGGGCACCTGGTGGGGTTTGCTGTTGCCTGTGCTGCAGACCTATGCCATTTTTAATAATGACCCCCCTTGCACCCACAGTCTCTTATAGTTCCTCTCAGTCCTTCCTCACAAGACTTTCTGAGATACTGTGAACATAAAGAAAGATTTAGGGCACTTCTGCACTACACTGTTATAGTGTTATTATTCCACTTTCAATATCCTATAGAATTCTGAGGTTTGCAGTTTAGGGAGGAGCATTTAGAATTCTCAGCCAGAGAGCTCTTTGGCCCCCTTAGAAATCCCAATTAAAAATGGCATACGTCATGCACAGAGGTAGTAGCAAATAATTCATGAATAATGAAATCTGTGAAAGTTGAATGCATGAACACAGTCTGAACTATAATTTTGATTACGGAGCACAGGCATCAATGACTGAACCCCCTCCTCCCCCACGCAAAGGCTTTATTGTAGAAAACCTATTAAAGCCCTCAATGCTAAGCTAACACTGAATTACTTAGTTACACTTTTTGGCAGAAATGAGAGAATAAGGGGCAGGAAAAAAAGAGGTGGAAAGATCTCAAAGAGTATCAGGTTTTTTTTTGTTTTGTTTTTTTTTTGAGAGATTAGGATAGGTGGATAAGAGATGAGGAGATACTGGGTCACTAGGAATTACTTAACTTTGTCAATGTTGCTTTCTCTTAGACAACATTTGACTCTGCTGAGCACTGTTGCATTTCCAACAGCTTGACCCTGGGAGATTTTTTTGTGTACTTTTCCTTGTATTCACTGCACAACTCTGGAAAAAAAATTCAGTCACTGAGGTAGTGCATTGATGGCATTCTGTTCAGTATGTTCTGTGCTGCAACTGTGTTGAACACAGAAAAGACAGCTACAACAAGAACAAAAAGTTTCCTATTTTCACAGTAAGAAAAAAGAAGGTTCTTTCAATACACTGAATAACAAGACATTCTATGCATGTCCTCAAAAACAGAGTCTGATAGGAACAATACAGCTGGTATTTCTGTATCTTGTTACTATATCCTCATTCACAGATGTTCCAGTACAGAAGGAACAGTTCGTGCAATTGCCCAGTCAGTTGCAAATAATATGTTTATGTAGCCATCTAGTGTTGTTGTTTTAAAGTGGGTTTGGAGATGAAATCCATCAACAGAAAAATCTATCATCAGAAAAATAGGACCGATTTGCCCAGATTTAGGCACTAATTTGTAAATGATTACTATACAGTATTTGAAACAGAAATGCAGACTTGTCACTATAACAAATCTACTGTCCAAATGCTGACTGCTGCTTATCAATATTGATTGTAACAGCAGTACTGAGTTGGCAAAAGTTTGCATTATAGGGAGTCATGCAATGAATCATGAATTATGAAGTCCTATGTGGGTTGTTATTCAATGTAGTTACTATAAGTGAAGCAATCCATATGTGCTATTGGCCCACTATAATATAATTGCTTATTGCCTTGAATAATTGGGGCTGCAGTCCCCTAAACAGGGTTGTGTACACTCCCTAAATCACTGGATTGTAGCAGGATCCTACAGTTCCCTCCCCTGACCACTTGATTCTAACCTATTCTAATTCAGCAAATAGGATGCAAAATGATTTCTTGGAGGTTGCTATCTCCAGCCTCATAGCAACAGGTCATTCTTAGATTTCCAAGACCCTTTAATGTTCTCCTGAAAATGTTCACCATGGAAATTTTAAATAGAGAAAAAGAAGGAGCACATATGGGACTCTGCTCAGTGAGAACTAACACATTCCACACGTCATTTGTGAAAGAATCATGAGTCTTGACTAGATTATAAATCTCATGATCCCCATTAGGAAATGAGATGTAGAATGTGTTATTTTCTACCATAAATGGGTGTTGTAGTAACTAACGACTGACAAATCAACCACCCTATTTTGTTCCACAGCTAATTTTTTAAAATCCAAGTTCTTTCCATCCAATTTAAAGGGAAAATAATTTTTGGTATGTTATCATAAAAAATGAATGGAAGTATAATTTGATGGTCAACCATGAAATGAAGAGACCAGACACAAGATTTTTGGGTTAATAAGGACCAGCTTTATTTAACCTGACTTATTTAAAATTTGTGTTGGTCTGGAAATGGGGCAATGGGGGGAGGAAATGTCCTGAAGCAAGTCCAGCTGAGGCCGGATGTCATGTTGTGACAGCTTCCACAGTCTTCCCTTGGGCAAACAAACCTCAGCCCAAGGGCAATCAAGATTACTTTGGTTGCTCCCTGGTCCTGCATAACTGGAAGGTAAGCCAGGGACTCTCACCCTAGTTGCAGGGTCCTACAAGTGACAGCCTTATTCCCAGGTTAGGCTCAAGGTAACTACTTTCCCTCTGTCTAAGATGCAGGGTCCTAACAACCGAGTTCCAGAGCCTCACTCTACACCAAAAGAGATGCCATAAGGTGGTCACCAAAGTCATATTCTCCCCTCACTACCTTCCAGGTGAGAACTTAATTAAAGACACTACCCCAGTCAATATCCGAGTTCCATCAAACACGGTATAGAGTAGACACCCCCCCATTCTAGAGGGGAAAGAAATCCCCTCTAGAAAGAGGGGAAAGAAATCCCCTCTAGAAAGAGGGGAAAGAAATCCTATTTGGCTCTGAAGTCACCAGGCAAATCTCACACTGAGTTGAAGGAGGGAGGGTAGGTTGAGCAAAAGCCAGAATAGCACATGGAGGGGGAAATCTGGTCTAAATAGCTATAGCCCTGCCCCCTCACATGTTGTGAATCAGCACCAGGCACCAATCACAGTTTACATGCTGGTCTGCTCCACAGAGGTCATCAATTATTTACTCTCCCCATAGTGTTATTTCCTGCGCAGGTCCAGGTAAGTATCTCAATCATTGGCGCTGGCCAAATACTACAGGCACATCTGTTCTCTGCATGAAGAGGATCACATTATACCTGTACGACATGTTTCTGCTAGAGATGAGAAGTCTCACAGAAAGAAAAAAAGATCAATCAGCCGTTCTACCCTAAATGGGTGTTGTAGTAACTAACAATAGACAAATTGATCACTCTATTTTGTTTTGTAGCTAAATTTTTAAAATCCAAGTTCTTCCATCCAGTTTAAGGGAAAAATAATTGTTGATATGTTCTTATAAAAAATGAATGGAAATATAATAAAATAATAGATAATAACAATAAAATAATAATAATAAAATAGCTTAATACACAGGAATTTGAAGGCAGACTTTTGAGCTAATTACCCAGAGCCCTCTGCCTTGATGGATAAATCTGTTATTTTCACTTTGTCCCACATTATTATTATTATTATTATTAATTTCCTCCTCCTTCTCCTTCTTTAAAATTATCGTATGTTCTTGTTATTACACCTTGGTAGACATTTACACATTTTGGAAAGTCCTTACTGAAAAAAATAAATAAAAAAAATCCGGAAAGATACTCTAGGCAGAATACTCTATCCCAGTTGCATTTTCCTGATGTAAGTGAAACATTTATCCACTGGGATGCTGAGATGCATAGTCCCTAACCTAAGAGAAATGGGTGACCCATGAGGGACCTGAAGCACTGTCTTTTCCACCCATCTCTATCTTTACGACCCACAATGCTTTCTCTGACTTCACTAGTAAGTGGAGACTGAGAAGGGTGAGGAGGTACTTCATTGATCTCTCAGTGTGGTACAACAAAATTTTGGAAAATTTCTGTTGCGGAGATAGTTTTGAGAGTTTTTTTTAAGGCAGTTGTGGAAGTTTCTCTTGACAATTTCCCCTGCATAACCAATATCTTCCATCCAATGGAACAAACAATTGGAACAAATTAACTCACACTGTATCACCATACTACGGAAACCTTTTTCTTGGGGTGTTTGTGGTAGGTACAAGCTTATGTGTTTGTTCAGGTGACACAAGATGCAGATGACCCTTGTGTACAACCTTGAGAAGATAGTCCTTAAGATGAAAGTCCAGCAGACAAGAAAAAAAAAATAACCCAAATGTTGACATGTAGAGTCAGCGCTTTACTAAAGAGATGTCATAAAAATAGGGACTGTCCCTGGTAAATAGGATGACTGGAACGTATACACAAGCATTCTTTTGACTTAGATCATTTCTCTTCTGAAACAATTAGAAAACATATTGCCTTATATGGAGAGAAACCACTACCATTGGTGAGACAAAAAATGACTAGGATCCTTTGCCTTTCCATATATTCCTTGCTCTTGAAACCTCTCCAGCCAGAGTGGAAACCCTTTCCCTTGAATGTCAAGGGGCCTGCCTAAGATTACAATGTAAGTAGTACCATTTCTGGTTGTTGTTTTTCTTATGGATAGGCTATAAAAGTGATTAATTATGATTACCCTATAATAATAGAAGAGCAACTCTAACCATAAAGATAGCTATCACTGCAGTACTTGACAACACACATGCACACACATGTGTGCGCACACACATGTGTGCGCACACACACACATATATGCGCTCGTGCGCGCACATGCACGCACACACACACATCTTTTGTGATCCACTGGGGTAAAACACAGCACCTCTGACAGATAGGTTAGACTAAAAACTACTTTCAGGTTCCCCACTCAGTAAGTTTCATAGCTGATGAGAGGGCCAGAGGGGGCTATTACAGTCAGGCTTTGTTAACAGGCTTCCAGGAAATATCTTGATGGCAAATTTGGGAAGAAGATGACTGTTCTTGATGCACATTTGCTGTGATCCAAGGCCTCAAAGGGTTGCTTGAGAACCCTGATTTCACATAAGTTCAGTTATAGGTTTTAGGTTTGGACAGGCCAATACATTTGCAATTCTATTTGATAAAAATAAAAGCATGTGTAACATAATGCAGCTTATGGATTGCATATAAGTACAGGATGAGACTGGGAAACTTGAACTGATTTTATTATCATACCAAGTCATTAAAGCCTGGAAGAAGCAGCTAGAAAGGGACATGTTCTGAGTAAAGCAAATATCTAAGAGGGTGATGCAGAATGCTCTACTCTTTTCCTTTGTGTTTTAGGTAGATCCTCACATTGAGCATTTTCCATGCTTAAATAATTGATAAACTGGCAAATTCAAATGGGGATCTCGAGTAGGAACAGCTCCAGGTGTCGTGCACACAAAAAGTCATTTTATGGCTGACAGTAGATCATTTGGTGTATTTGCAATGAAAGGATCTGGTCATGTCAAGGTTTATAACCTTAAGCTTGGCCTTTAGACCTGTCTCTTTCAGGAGTAAAAAGCACTTGGGAGAGGGCTTCAGAGAATGGGAAGCAAGCACATTGATAATTTGAACCTTGCTCTTGGCAGTCTGTTTCAGCATTGTCTGCACTGCATCATTGGTAGCAAAATGTCCCTGAAGGAGATATTTCTGGGAAGCCATTGTTTGCACAAATTATTCATATTGTGTTTATTGTAATGCATTTTGTAATGTTATATTAAAAATCAGGACCATTCCATTCACTTCAGTGCAGCACTTGCATAAATATACTACTAAATATACTAAACTTTACAGAAGACAGGGGAATTTGTGGGATCTTACATTTCATCCTGTCTCACCAGATGAAAACACACTGTCTCCAGCAGCTAATAAAAGCTGTTTGTTAGAGAGCAGATAGGAATCACTAAGGGATGCTTATTTAGGCAGTTAGGAGAGGAGCAAAAAGATGTAATCTGACATTTATGCCATAGGCCTATGTATTTACTTATAAGTCATTGTCACTGTGTTAACGGAGCTTGCTTCTGGGAAAATGTACATAGAATTCACTGCAGCACTATTAAGGGAGAGGGCTAACAATTCAGCAATGGAGTTCATGGGTGTAAAATTTGCATGAGTTGTGCCAATTGCCTATATTATTCACATTTCATGGCTAAACTATGGTAGCTGACGTGTTGTCACTTGGACTTTTAAAACTCAGAAGGATTGGAATGGGTTGTTTCCATCACTTGGATCAATCAGCCAGCCCTTTTGCACTTGCTGTGTGAACACACTCATTCTTCAGAGAAGCCCACTTTTGTGAATGAGAGAAGTTCTGAAGACAAGCAAAACTTCTTTTGTCCTATTCTCAAGCTGAAGGTGAGAAACCTTGTGGCAGCTGGTAATTTGTTGGCTGGAAAATCTCAGTGTGTTGAGACAGCCTCTTTCATCAATAACAAATAGTTTTGCAGAGCTTTGCAAGTAGAACTACTCTAGTAAATATGAAACTGCATTGCCATAGAGGGTTTTTTTAAAAAAAGAAGCTGAATTCTGTACATTTTTTTTAATGTTGTATTCTAAAGGTGGATGTGATGCTTACACATACTTTTCTGAGCACAGAACTGGCTGTCTTGACAAAAGTTTTGGTGTTCAAGTCTTCCTTCCCTTTCTCATTCTCATATATTTAGTTTTTATATTGATAGAGTAGATAATTAGCTACTATGAGATTTGTAGTTTGCAGTTAGCTAATAGACATCTACCTGATTTTGACTAAATTTAAACAGGAATGTGCTATTGTAGTTTGTGGTTAATATTTTCTCTCAGCTCCAAACTTTGAGGTAACCTCAAATGACGCATTATCCCTCAAATATATCTTCCCTCAGTCAGCAACTTGATAATACTGAAATAATCATATGGCCCTTGGGAAATTACTGGGATTATTATGTCCAGTGACACAATGGGAGACTTTTTGAAGTGTTCTCTACTTTGTCATAGAAACATCTGAAACCTGTGAATTACCCAGGAAAATAAAATCAAGAAGAGAAATGGTAAGAAATTTATACATTTTGAGCCATTCTGGCTCATTTATTGTAAGAAAGAACCTATTGTTTGTTATCTTCATAAATTCAAGTTTATGCTTGCTTAGGATGGTGCTTGCTTAAGATGGTTGTTGACAGCCAAAATGTTATCTTCCATGCACAGTTATTAGCAGGATTGGAAAACCACCAGGTTAACATAAGTGAGAGAAGGATCATAAGGAGGAGGAGCCAGGAACAGCCAGTGGATCCACCACTGCAGGAGTGGTGCATCCATTGTGGGTTTTATAAGCTCTCCATTTCTAGTAGCTTCTAGCTGACTGAGTGGTATACTGATGATGGACACTAATTCAGTGATGGAAGAGTTCCTGTTCAACTTGGAACAGCTGAGGGAGAAGTGAAGTTCAAATCCAGAGTAGACTTGCCACCTTTTCTGAAATAGCCGCCTTGGGGGGAACACAAAAACAGTCCATAAAGACTGGCCACAGAGTGCTGACTGAGTTGGAGTGAGGAGAGGAGATATTGAATGGAATAAAGCAGCTGGAAAACAGCATTGCTCATTGGCTGACTACATGGCCATTTCCGCACGAGCCTGTTATAGCGCGATGATTCCACTTTCAACCTCCTATGGAATCCTGGGGTCTGCAGTTTCGGGAGGGGCCTACTGGCCCCTCCTGAAACTGCAAACCCCAGGATTCCATAGGAGGTTGAAAGTGGAATCATCGTGCTATAACAGGCTCATGCGGAAATGGTCCATGACACCATACAGTAACTTCATATCTATTCGTGTATCTGCATGCCCAATCAGATGGCTTCTTTCCAATTGTTACAGTTAACTGAATGGTACACAATTTCATTGCATCAAAATTTAGTGATCATGTTCCTCTCAAATTGTGTAGATGATCTTCCTCATTTCTTTTTCTCTTTCTGATTTTTCAAGGAAAACAGGACTGTTAATGGAGAAGTGTTGGCTTTTGAAAAGAGGTAATGTAAATAAAACAAAAGTGCTACATATGAAACTGGAGAAGGGAGAGAACTCTAGTACTTCAAGCTTCCCCCATAGCTTTATCTATCTTTCAGATCCCAGATGTAAATGGGAAAATCAATATAATTTGCAGTCAGAAATTCATATCTCAGCATCCTTGTGATATATTCTGAAAATGGAGAGGAGGAGTCTAATAGCACTCATAGATTTCAAAAATTCAAAAGACAGCTGCATATAACTCTGAAATGTCCACAAACATGATTAAGTCCATGGGTAGGGGGAAAAAAATCACCCTCTCCTCACAGATATTCTCATTTTTTTCCCCTGTCCCTTCATACCTCTAGGCACGAGATAGTCCCAACTGCACTTGCAACTATTGTTCAGGCCTATACATTTTATTTTCTTCACCAGAGTCCCAGGCCATTTCCACACTAGACTGTTACAGCGCGATGATTCCACTTTCAACATCCTCTGGAATCCTGGGGTTTGCAGTTTCGGGAGGGGCTGGCCGGCCCCTCTGAAACTGCAAACCCCAGGATTCCAGAGGATGTTGAAAGTGGAATCATCGCGCTGTAACAGGCTAGTGCGGAAATGGCCCCAGTTATAGCCACACACACTCATCATGCTGTACCTGCCTCTATGTACTTATTGCAAGCCTGAAATAAACCTGTACACAAGGCTAGGGATGTAAACATTTGCTTGTTTTGTTCTGTCATACATCAACCAGTTTATGAGATTTTTTTTTTTTTTTTTTGCGAAAAGTTTCTAAAGGTTTTATTGTAGGGAAAAAAACTTGGTTCTTGCCAAAGTACAATACTTTTGCTATTGTAGCTGCTGACAGGAGAAATAGCTATGCTTCACTCTTGCATAGAAGCAAAAAAAAAAAAAAAGCCTCAGGTGACTTTTTTTTTTAAAAAAAGCAGACAGGTATTATTTCTATTGCGGGCATTCTCCTTGCCCAACAAAAAGGGCTTATCATTAGTACCTGCATCTTTGGGCCGTTGTCAAAGGCAGCCAGGGCTAACACCTGTCCTAAGACATTTCCGCACTAGACTGTTATAGAACTATGATTCCACTTTCAACATCCTATGGAATCCAGCCGGCCCCTCCCGAAACTGCAAACCCCAGGATTCCGCAGGATATTGAAAGTGGAATCATAGTGCTATAACAGTCTAGTGTGGAAATGGCCCTAGTTTGGGCCCTCCCTTTGGTTTCCCATCTCTATGGAAACTAGTAATTATGGTCTGAAAGACAAGGCACCCATTTCAGATCATACTACTGCTGTATCAAACCACTACGTCTGGTAAGCCTATTAAGAAGGGATGGTGAATTGGTCCCAACAATGCATGCACAGTTTTATATGTGGGGGTCAGAGAAGGGTTGTGTTCCATACTTAGCAGTGGCATATGTACTTCGAGGGTGAAAGCTGCTCCCATAATTTCATACCAACTATTTATATTATATTACACTAAACTATATCTATATCTATATCTATATCTCTAAATGTCTGTAAATCAGAGCTTTCCAAACTGTGTGTTGCAACGTGTTAGTGTGTCAGCTGCAGTGCGTAGGTGTGTCATGCAGATGTAATGGGTGGAGGGGCTGCCTCTGCCACCACCGCAGCAGGCCATATCTGGGTGGAGGGGCTGACTCTCCCACCACTGCCCCAGATCACAGAAGATCCTGGTGAGAGCAGTGGAGCAACTGTCTCTCCCACCACCACCTCCCTGGGCTAAGGAAAATCCTGTCAAGGGCAGCAGTCCAAGTCTGCCTGGAGGGGCTGCCTCTCTCGCTGCTCCCACAGCCACCCCATGCCAAGAAGACCCCAATGAGGATGGCAGTGGGTCAGGCTCGGGTGGAGGGGCTGCCTCCACTTACTGAATTACTGTGTCATGAAATGATGCCTATCTAAAAAGTATGTCACCATGAAAAGTTTGGAAAGCTCTGTTGTAAAGTATGCAAAGAATCTCAGAAAGTATATCTATTAGATCCTCCTAGCCCTGTTAAATCTAGTAGGCAGTTACTAGAAATATACTTTGTGAAATAGTACTGGGGACAGTGATCATAAAATTATCTTCTCATAGGAACCAGTGTGCTACATTGAACCTCACTATTTCCTTAGTGAATAGTAGTCTCAACAGCAGCTCAGCTTGTGCCCCGTTGAATCCAATACAATTACCTGCAAGTATTATATTTTTGAGGTGCCTAACAACATTATCTTTTTAAAGGTCCAGACTGGCAACCAAAACAGCTTTTCCCCCTTGAACTATTAAAGATAGCTGTTAGTTTACTCTGAACTCTAAAGGGCAGAGGTTGTGTGTATCTGCTCTAAACAGAAGCACACTTTTATCGAGATGGTGTTTGCTAACTAACGATCACCAGAGATGTTCTTGCAAAACCAGTGGCTGCATGCAGAAAACTGAGGCTGTCCTTGGGCAAAGCAAGGACTAACTTTAGTATTCCCTGCAAGGAGGCTATTTGTGCTAATGCTTAAACTTTTCTCTGCATATCCTCAGAATGCAGGAAAAGGATCCATTGCTTGTAGTTAGTGTTTTTGCCAATAAGCAGCCATATCATTGTCCTCTGACATGCCCTTGCAACCTGCTTTTGATCTGGACCAAGAGGTATACTTTGGCCTTATTTACTTTGCTTTGTTTACAAACCACTGTTCTCCTAGCTTAGCTGTAGTTAGTTCAGTTCTGACAATGGAAAAGAGATAGAAATTTGGTATACACACTCGGTATTCCATTTTTAAAGCTATGCAATCAAATTTACATGAAGTAGTTAGTCTTGTGACTCTCCTTTTCTCTCTCATAATTTTATTGTCAAAATAAAATTTGGCAATATAGTGTAGTGGTTTGAGTATTGGACTTGAAGTCTGGGAGACCAGGGTTGAATCTCCATTCAGAGATGGAAGCCTTCTGGTGACTTTAGACAAGACATAGACCATTTGTACACTATGCTGCTAAAGTGCTATCATTCCACTTTCAACATCCTGTGGGATTCTGGGGTTTGTAGTTTACAGAGGTCAAAGAGCATCTTGGCTGAGAATTCTAAAGGCCCCTCCCTAAACTGCAAACCCCAAGATTCCATAGGATGTTGAAAGTGGAATGATAGCACTGTAACAGTGTAATGCAGAAACGAGCATATTCTCAGAGTCTATGAAGAAGTCAGTGGCAAACCACTTCTGAAAACCCAATGCTACTTAAAACAAACAAACTTATGAGGCAGTTGCCATGAGCAGAAACTGACTTGAAGGAACATAAAATCAACAACAAATGTGATCAACTTTCTAACTGCTTTCATCCTGGGTTTCTACAACACTTGGGCTATCCCCTCCCATAACAGATGACTGGGATAGAGGCTCTACCAGGATGATGATAAAGAGCCATTTTTGGTGATGCTAACTCCTCCTCCTCCTCCTCCTCCTCCTCAACTAGTGATACAATCCGAATTTCTCAAGATACATCTGACAAAGAAAAAGCAGCAACTGGCAGAAGAAAAGCCAATGTACAGAACTGTTTTCAGAAGCTTGGCATGAATTGCACTATGGTAAACATTTATTGTCAATGTATTAAACCAAGGAATGTGTCATATGCTGAACAATGTCATGATGCCAGTCAAGTTGATCATGAACATGAAATCCCTAGGCAACAAACGGAGAAATTAATATACTGAACCTCAAAAAAGTAAATTTAGATTAAGCCACACTAAGCTCCCTTTCACATCAGCAAGATTTAGGTTAGTTATGAATAATGTTTCACATTGATTTCAAAATAATATACATGAGCTTAACTGATGTAGTCCCCAACGTATATTTTGGACAAACATGACAATCTTAAGTTTATTTATTTGTTTTGCATAATCTTTTGTTTCAGTGGGAAAAGAATATAGAGGATATTCATAGATTTGAGAATTAGGGGTGAGTCTTTATGCTCTGCTCACAGTGTAGTTCCAAAAGCTTCAAGATCAAGAGACCATGACTGTTAAATTCTTTATTCTTGAACTTAAACAATGCATTATATTTTTAACTCCTTAGTATAATTTTGGAAAATATTTGATATGACTTATAGATCTTGTAATAATAATATTTTGTCTTTCTTCTCTCCTCCAACAGAATAATGTTCCCAATATTGCTATATTAGGTTCTGGTGGAGGCCTGAGGGCCATGATTGCACTTCAAGGTGTTCTGGTGGAACTTCAGAAACAAGGTTTATTGGATGCTATCATGTATCTCTGTGGAGTATCTGGCTCTACTTGGTAAGTGGAAGTGAGTTGTTTTGGTGATGGTTGTCGACAGCACATAAAGATGTATAAGCTGAATGATAAGGCAATGGTTTGATAACTCTGTCTCTTATGGCTGTTAGTGTATCTCCAAAGAAAGTTATAGCTCTTATTGCTAGTATAGGTCTTGTTTAGGTGGTCAGCAGTGTTGAGAAACATATATTCAGAGCCACAGTCAGTCCAACATGCTCTTCTGGTAATACTTCCTTGCAAGAGAGAATGTGCACAGCCTGAGTGTGAAAATGAGAGTGGAAGGACATGGACATAAACACATACCTTAACACACTAATGAAATGCAGCTTGAATAGGCCTCATTCTTTATGTCCCATTTTCTTAAAATTTATGATAAAAAAGCTTGTCTAATTAACTATGTTTAAAGATTAAAGTCATAAGTTGTGTGGAGATCACCTATCAAACTATAGGTTGGTTAACTTGAATTTCTTTTCCCATGTTCTTTTGTAATGACTGAATATGTTTTCATTTCTACTGTTAATTTTGAGGTAATAAAAAAAATTTCCTTTTCCGATTTTTTTTTTAGGAAAATTTTTTTTAGGAATATCTCAGTATTCTACATAGCAGAGATACTTGCCGTTTGAATGCAATTCATTTTAGTCATTGGAGACATTTAGATTTTTAGAAGGCAGCCCATGCATTTATCTCTTTGCTGACCAACCATGGAATAACGAGGCCAGACACAGAGAACTGGGTTGAAAAAGATCGGTTTATTTAACGTAGGACCTATTTAATCTAAGTTGAACCTGGAAAGATTCACAAGGAGGGATCAACCTAGCATGAGATCAGCTGAAGTCAGGTGTCACTCCATGACTTCCTCCTCAAGCTTCCCTTGAGTGAACCATCTGAACCTTGAGGCCAACTCAACAGCTGGGTTGCTTCCAGATATTGAATTGGCCTATTGGAAGGCAGACCCAAGGAACTCCACAACCAAGTTGCAGGACTTAAGTGAGGGCAAAGTCCTCAAGCCCACCCCAAAGGTAGTCTCCCTCCCTACTCTAGGGGTCTTTAGCCCCAAAGAGGCAGTCCCAGAGTGCTCCCCTTCACCAAAAGAGTGCCTAGATGTCCACCATAACTTTTATTTTTCCCTCCATACCTGCTAGGTGATCACTTATTTAAAGACACTACCCCAAGTCAATTGATACTGTCCCCTAAATACAGTGTGGGATAGAATACAAATCCCCAGGTAAAAGGGGCAAAAATTCTTATGTGGACCTGCACTGGAGGTGAGAGGGTTGATTGAACCATCATCCAAAAGGAAGAAAAGAAAGATGGATGGAGTTAATAAATCCACTAGCTCCACCCCCAAATGTCATGATGCATTGTGCCTGATGTCATCTACACTGGCCTCATCTCCATTGGAAGTCAGCAAACTGAGTCCTCCCACATGGCACCTCATTCTGTGCTGGTCTTGATTTGTATTGTAAGTAGTTTAGTACATGTCAGGCTGACATCAATCAATCAACCAATCATTTTATTTATATAAAACCTTTCCCACAAATGTAGGACCTGAGGCAACTTATATGAGTAAACCTTGTTATACTCAAATGAAGAGGATGACTGAGCAGATGTGTATCGGGTTTCATTGCAAATTAGTTAAGCTTTCTTATCACTCCTGTTTATGAAGCATGGTGCCCACAGTTGTGAACATCTTAGGAAGTGAAGCATTGACAAAAGAAGAGGACATTTATCATCAAAAATGATCAGAAGACAGAGCTTGGTTTCATTAAAATGTCCATATGCTAATGTCAGTGTAAAGGTGCAAATTTAGAATAATAATAGTCAACATAAGCAGAAATGCTATGCATCTCACCACCAGTGTGTGTGTGTGTGTGTGTGTGACTTCTGTGCCTGCTCAGTCTGCTGTCCAGGTGCTAAATGTTGAGGGGACTCTAAAGGTCTCGTTACACTGATGTAGTGCTATTATTTCACTTTCAACATCCTATGGAATCCTGGGATTTGCAGTTTAGGGAGAGGCATCTAGAATTCTCATCCGGAGAGCTCTTTGGCACTATAACAGTGTAGTGCAGGAAGACCCTAAAACCTCTGCTGCTGCTTCATAGGGTTCTTTAACTTTACACAGTGGAGTTGGGTGGAGTAATCTTTCAAATATGGAATCCTTGAAGTATAAAAAAAATCTTCTGTAAAGAAGAACATGTGCCATCATAGAGCCTGTATACTGCAAGAGTAGAAAGACTAGACGAGGGTCTGTACCATCAGTACCAACTCAGGTCATATGCAGTTTGACCTCCAGTATCTATGCATTGGCTGAATTCTGCTGATGTCTTATACAAGTGTAAAATCCCTACAGAAGCAGTTGGACTGGTGTGCAGAGCTGCACGTGCAGTGCTTTGTGAATGAGGATGCACATTCTTGGCTGATGCATATCCGTCTGTCCTTTTGGAAGTTGGCATCAATAGTCTTTCAATTGCTCATTGTGTTGTGCATTTCATTGCATGATGTTGCCATTCCACACAAGTGTTGTGTCGCACCATCAATGCATAATTCCACTGCTAGCTATCTATGCAAGACAATCCTGAGGTAGATCACAGCTATTGACAAACAGCTGTTTCTTTTCTTTTTTTTAAACAAAGCTGGCAAAAGACCTAACGTAGAGGTGAGGTAAGGATGAAAATCAAGATATGCACATCTCGTATTAAGATGACCTACACTAGCAGAAAAATATCATGTGCTTGTGGGGGCTACCTTTACTCCCCAATGTGTATATATCTAAAGCCTGTGTTTGTGAATACAACCAAGGAATACAAACCCGGAAGAAGCAAGCCAGAGCACAGAGGACTGAATTTCATCAGGTTGAAAGGAAATAGGCAGACAGCTTGTGCCACTGTATACAGTGCCATTTGGCACATCAGTTGAAAAAGTACAAAACAGATCTTTTGCATTCCTTAGATATCACTAACTCAGCCTCGTATTTGGAAAGCATACAGTGTTCCTTATTTCATGTTCAAATCTTTGTTTCCTAAACCATGTTCATTGGGCTTTGTATTTTTCAAGGTGTATGTCATACATCTATGAGCATGAAGACTGGGTGACACAGCTTCCTAATCTGGAAAAGAAGTTGTGTGACAAACTTACAAATGCAGCCTGGGATCCCAAGAAAGCTGTTGATGCCCTGATAGAACCAAGTAAAGATAATACATACTCCTTGACTGATTTCTGGGGTAATGTTATTGTCTATGCAATGGTGCATGAGGTAAGTATTAAAATCTCATTTCAAGAAATATATTTTGTTCTTCAGAATATTCTCTCCCTCTCTCTCTCTCTCTCTCTACACACACACAGCATTACATAATAGCATTAGCAACAGATTCACGTCACTTGATAAACTGATTTAGAAACTGGAGTTTCAAAAATAGTTGTGATAGTATATGCTGGAAGGGCACTGTTCATGTGTATGCCTTCAAGAAATCAATATCATGTTACCTTTAACAGCATGCAATGAACCAGTTGCTCTAGAGAAAAAAAGGGGTTCCAGGTTATAGGAAACATAATGGAAATTGAATTTCCAATGCACACTTAGAAGGCACACTTGGAAAAAAAGGTGATTGCCACAGAATGATACAACATGGAATGCAATTATGTATTGATTGAACACGTGAAATATGTACCTAGACCCTCGTAGCCATGTCGCTGAGGGGGAGGATGGTATTACTGGAGGCTGGCCCCTCCTGAAACTGCAAACCTCAGGATTCCATAGGATGTTGAAAGTGGAATAATCGCGCTATAAGAGTGTTGTGCGGAAATGGCCCATGATGCCTTGCATCTGGCAGGGAACAGAGAAGGAGATGAATCTCTGGTGTGCACTTTTGGCACTCCTTTTGAGTATAGAGTAATGCTCTAGAACTTCCTCTTTAGGGAGCTGGGAAAGGAAGGAGGTTACTCCTGACATTTACTCAGAATATGACCTCTCACTTGTAAGGTCTTGGGACTTCAGTGGGAGCCTATGGGGTTGATCTTTCAACTAAGAGCGGCTGGGGAGCAACCCAGAAGGAATGGATTGCCCTCAGTGCTCAAGGGAAGGTTGAGGAAGTCATCACAGGTATGACATCTGCCATCTGCTGGTCCCAAATCAGGTTCCTCCTTCTATTTTGCTCACACTGAGGCCATTGCAATGTAGATAAAATAGGTCAAATAAAGTGGCCCTTATTACCTCCGTGTCTCATGTCTGGTCTCATTATTCTGGGGTTGGATAGCAATCTTAATTGGATTATTTTTGCTACTTATTTCTTTGCTTTAAATGTTTGTTTTTTTGCACTATTGCAAAATTCAAGAGTCCCAAACATGTTTTCTTACTGATCCTGCCTTGGCTACAGTTCTGTCAAAACTCACCACCTGAAGACCAAGTTATAACTAACTTAAAATGTGCCTCTAAATTTAATGGTTCTTTAAAAATAATGCAAATAATGTTGACTAAGATGATGATTGATTTCTAGGTGTGGTAGTGAAACTACCTTTCCATCCCTGCTTTATTTCCTCATGAAAACCCATCTAGCCCTGAAGTCTTAGGACAATAGCTTCCTTGATTGATTCAGTTTGTCTGTAATTTGGTGTTCCTCCTTTCCTACTGTCTTCAACTCTACAAAACATAATTATATTTTCCATTGGGTCCTAGTATCTCATGATATGTCCAAACCACAATAGCTCCAGTCTGGCTCTTCTGGCTTCTACTGCCAGTTCAGACTTGCTTTGACCTAGGAACCATTTAGTTCTCTTTGAGATGGTCCATGGTATCTGCAGAACTCTGCTCCAGTACTACACTTCAAATGGGTTGATTTTCTTTTTTTTAAGCCCTCCTCCCTGTCCAGCTGTCACAACCATACACAGAAATCATAAATACTATGCCATGGATGATTCTGACTTTGGTATTTAATAATATAGCTTTGTTCTTGTTGATCTTATCTAGTTCCTTAATGCCTCCTTTCCAAGTCTTAGCCGTCTTCTATTTTCTTGCCAACAGCCTTCCTTTTGATTAATGATTGAGACAAGGTGGAGAAAAACTTCAATTATTTCAATGTCTTCATCATCTATTTTATTGGAAGTTTATTCCCGACTCTCATATTTTTTTGTTGTAGAATAGGTTTCTAGGGTGGCATTTTGAGGTGAAATCCTGAAACTTTCCAATTGCTAAAGAGTTCTCTTCTCTACAGCTCAGTGATCATTACTTGTCAGAACAAAGGAAAGTTTCTTCATACGGGAAAGTGCCTTACCCCATCTATGCAGCAGTAGATTCAAACAAATTAGCTAATAGTTCTAAAACTCACCCAGGTAAGAGTAATACCTATATTTGACTGTTTCATGTAATGCTGAACTTCTCCACTGAGGACTTTATAAGACTTCAAAGTGATTAACAATGCCCGAATCATATATGTATATCTTTAAGTCATCTCTCTGAGTTAATTTCAGTGATATCATTTTTTACTGTAATTATCTAAAGATAGTAGATATATCTCTGTCTTTGACTTCTATGTGAAGAATGATTCAGGAAGAAAAAAAAATCAGTGAAATTAAGTAATCTCATGATGATGTAATGCGAAAGCTCAATGTAGAGAAGACACACTAATACAAGAAAACCAACAAGTTTCCAACATTTCCCAATCATGCTTATTTCTTCTTTCTCCTCTTTTTCTTCTTCTAAAGATGTGTGGTTTGAATTTACTCCTGATGAAGCTGGTTTCATTAATCATGGAGCGTTTGTGGACATGAAGCTGTTTGGAAGTGTATTTGACAATGGCAAGTTGAGGAAAACTAAGCAGGAAAAAAGCATTTCCTATTTAAGAGGTAGTTCTATAGTGGATTCTTTAACAGGTTTAGTGGGAATGTGGGGGAACTGATTATGAATACATAACAAAATAAAGTGGAGGCATTCCTCCCTGTTCTAATGTAGTGTCTTTTTGCACAAAATTAATCCTGAACTACAAATAGTAGTAGTCTGCACAGTTTTTTGAAGACTTTCTTGCAGAGAAGCAAAAAATGGCAAACTTACTCACTCTTGCCTATGAGAACAGAAACTATATCCTTACTTATTAAGTAGCACAAGGCTTCGCAAAAGAGGCCTCATGGGGACCTGTGTGGTGCAGAGATTTTGATCCAAAGTAAAATTGCATTCCTATCTCCACTTATCTGGGAGTAAATTCCATTGAACAGTGGTGATACTTCTGAGTAGACATGCTGTAAAGTGCTTTCTGCCTGGATCATATCTATTACTAAATGATTATGGCCTGAATTTTATTTTTAGTCCCACTCACTAGACCCACTGAATCATTATGATTTGCATACATGTTTGTGCAATAGGTTTACTCTAATTTGTGTTAATCAATAGGATTTAGGCTAATAAATTGCTAATTCCATTAATAGACTGTGGTGTTCACTTACTTGAGTATTTCCTCACTGAAAATGAGACATATCTGGATTATGAAAAATCTGTCTACTTCATTTACTTTTCTCAATTTTCTAAATTACGTATAATTTTTACACATGAAATAGAGATGTAAGAAATTTCACCTAGCCACATTTTTCTTCATCGCTGAATGTCTGCATACTTAGAATCTTTTTCATTAAGTGTAATCCAAGTATCCATTTATTAACTTTGACTCCCATTGTCCTGTTTTTGTCCTGAATTTCAGAAAAATGTCAGGTTTCTTTTTCTTTGACATTTGTTCTATAAGTTTTTGGTTCATAAAAATAATTCCAATAGGACATTACTGCAGGAAACATTCATGTTTGCCCCTAAATAGCACTTTCTTGAAAATCACACTAAGTTTCTAGAAAAACCAGTTTCTTCCTTTCTTTTCAGGTTTATGGGGAAGTGCCATTGCAAGTCCCACAGCTGTAGAAGGTATTTGATATTTAATATTTTCAAAAAGAGAGAGAAAGAGAATTAGATTATGGACTGAGAGTACATATAGAATTGTTCTCAAAAGGCTTCCTGAAACACTTCACCCTCTTTATTATTTCCAATTTTTAAAGAGCTTTAGGGTGCTGACACTGTTCAACTCATGGGACATTATTTTTTTACCACACTAACAAAATTACCTCTTGTAAAGGAATGTGAACATTTCTCAGTCTCACCTGAATATCTCTGAATTTTAGAAGTTATGAGATTCTGTGTTTACGGCCCAAACTGAAATTTGCCCACATTTGTACACTTTCCTCTGAACTTGTCCACATATTTGCATGATTTACACAATGTGTGCATCTTTTGCCATTGATCATTGCCAATCCTGGCTCTGACAGAAATTAAAATCCAACACCATGTGGAAGGCACTTGCCTACTTCTCATGCATTTCCTTGAAGGAAATTAAATGAATAAAGTCCTAGAATCACTCTATTTCACCACTAATTAAAAGGATCGGCATTGAAGCATTGAATCTTTACCCAGGGCCATTTCACTCTGTTCAGTTATTACACTATATTACAAGGTTCTAGCACTAAAAAATATTTACCAAATAAAATATTTGCACTAATCATATTTTCAGATTTTATTAAACAGCTGATTTCTGGAATTCAAAGTTCAGGTAAGCTACCAAGATTCCTTGAAAAACCTGTGTGTGGGTATGCATGTGTGCATGAGAGAGAGAGAGAGAGAGAGAGAGAGACCTTTACTATTTCAGAGTCTGTAAAGCTATGTGGATATATGTCTGTTGTACTTAGCATAGTAAGTAGCTTTCCGTTATGGATTAAAGGGTCAAAAGTGGGAAGGTCAGCTTGCAGGGATGTAGCTTTGGTCAATATTTAAGTTAGGAAAACATTTTGTTATCAAGGATGTTTTGATAGACTGCAAGATAAGTTTGGGACAGAGATAGAGGAATGAAAACACTGCAGTTTTTTCCATCCACCCACACTGTTATAACAGTGGGTGGAAGGTAGGTTGGGATCTACTGGGTGATGTGGAGGAAAAAGATCTTTAAAGGATTTACGGTAGATCAGAAAAGATTTCCCAGTTCCTGCAGTGGGAACAAAAAGTCTTATTTTCCTCCTGAATTAGGTTGCTGAAAATTCAGTTGAGGACTGACAAGATATACATTTAAAATATATGTATCTGTGGGCTAGGGTTGTAATTCTTAGCTAAAATTATTTATTGCTTCCTTCCAAAAGAAAATTAGCAAAGTTAAGGCCTTTGAAAATTGCACAGCTTTTGAAAACTATTCACAATTTGAGACTTATTCTGTACAAAGTTTGCACTTTTTTTGTGTAGAAAAACACAAATATTCAGGAAGCAGCATTTTGTGCACAGAAAGAAATATTTCTGTTCAGAAATATTGTTTTGTGCACAGAAAAAGCTATTTCCTGGAAAAAAAGAAAAACTGTCTTTGAAAAATAATCATGTGCACATCCTGAATTTTGCAGATTCTCAGCAGTCCAGGTTTCTTCTTTTCAGAGTTTTCAAAAAAGCATGTGCTTTGACTGTTTTATGAACATTTTAAAATACCCCCCCACACACACATTCTTATTGTGAACTCCAATTTTGGTACTGAAAATAAATTCTTGGAATGAGCAGCTACTCCCCCAAAGCATTTTAGCATGTAGTTCTGTGACTACCTTACAAAACCAGGACTTTGCATCTTATGCCAGTTGGTGGGCCCCAAGGCTTTAGTGAAAAACAAAATAGATCCCATAAGCCTAACATTCATCACCTAAACAGACACTATCCTGTAACAGATATCAATTTATCCCTTTACCTACTGCATTTCAGATGATTGGGTGAAGCCAGAGTATACTCAGTCATAAAGAAAAAGCTTGGGGAAGCTAGAAGCACTACCCATGTGTACCCAAGATAGGTTTTTATGGGATGTATAGGTTGAAAGGCTATCCTTTACGCTCAGTTTGGTATAACTCAACAACCAATGATATATCTGAAGAGCTATAGGGTAGGAAGGTACAGATATGGACAGAGCAAATTGAGTGCTAGATAGATAGATAGATAGATAGATAGATAGATAGATAGATAGATAGACAGATAATGGTATATAGCAGCACGGATAATATATTGGTTGTAGCTGGAGCCCAGACAGCACAGGCTGAGTTGCCAAGTGGTGGCACATGAGGGCTGAGACATGGGCAGCTGACTAGGTGAAGTCTGTAGCCTGGAATAGGGCAGTAACATAAGGGTTAGTTGGGGAAACAGAGCATCAGGGAATTTTCTTTGTGGAAGCAACAACATATTTTGCCATGTGTACAGTTATGGGCAGTTTTATATGGATCCCTGGGGAATCTTTATAGAAGATGGTTTCTGTAATTTGGGACAAAGTGTAGATGTTTTACCTAGAGGGCTGTTATTTGTATCCATAGAAATACATATAAATGGATGAAAATATTGAAGTGAAATAAATGAGCTAAGCAAAAATCCCAACATCCATGTCTATTGTCTGTGGCATTCAGTCTAAGTATCCACCTTTCAGTCACACACTCCTACCACCATTGTCATCTTTTGTGCATGATGGTGATGATGATGAGGTTAGGATCATGGGTATACTTTTGGCAGAATAGAAGCTCCCAAAGCAGCAGGAGACAAGTGTGCCAAGGGCTGTATCCAAGATGGACAAAAATGGCTGGAGATAGGATGTGCAATTAAGGTTAAACATTTTCATAAGCTGAAACTTCTATTCTCATTTTTGGAAAGGAGAAGAGGCCAAAGAAGAAGTAGAAGTGGAAGAGGCAGAAGAAACTGTTGGACATTCTGAGCCAGAGGAACGAGAAGGTGTGCAAGGCACTATTGATCCATGCGGCAGTGGTAAACTTGCATAGTCCAGGCATTTTGAATGCAATGGTTAGAATATCATTTGGCATGGTAGCATAAAGGGGAATGTTGAGGCACATGGCTCCCATTTTCACCACAACAGCTTAATGGTGGGTGGGTGTGGATGCATGGGTGGGTTCTTGAATTCCTTTATGCCCATTTGGTGATGGGAATAGGGCCACTGCCTTTAGCTTCTTTGACATGAGACAAAGAACAAGATCTGCCCAACTGGGCATCAAGCTGGAAGGAAGGCATTTTCTTCTCACCTCCCACATAGGCAAGAACCAAGGGACAATCACTCATGTGTATTTAGTGATATGGAGGAGGTGGATGGCCAGGAGGAAGAACAGAACCCCAAAACTTTGCAGAGTATCACACCAAATTTAACAATTTAAGTCTGATCCTCTTTCTCCTTTTATTTTTGAAGGCTCTGAATGCCACTGCCAAGACTGTTATTCTGCTTCATGTGCACTAAAGCTCCTCATGCATGACATAGAAGAGGAGATACATGAAGACTATGAGAAACTCATTAGAAATCTGAGGGAACTCATAAAAGGCAAGTAGTAGTTTTGGAATGAGTGTTCATTCTTCCACCCAACCCCTACAGATCATCTGTGTGTCCCCAATGGTTCCTGCTCATCATTCACAGCTGATAACAGATTTCCAAAGGTACAGCACTGATAAAAATATATTGATAGTGTGCATTATAGATTTTTATAGTTATATCTAATTTCAACAGGATGTTTCCACATGTTGAGGTGCCTCGCTTCATTGAGAATGAGAGATTTTGTGAATATTCTTCACATTCCTACCTTGGACAGTTGAAAAGCTCAGGACACAGCTGTCTCTGATCTGAACATCACAATAAGAAAGATATCATGATGTGGGACCAGCACTGTGCCTAGCCATCAGTGTAACTGGCATTTTATTAATGACATACGCAAATATAAATTCATCTTACACCTACATATGCCTTTTTAGTTTGTTATGAAAGTTGGTATTCTCTTTTACCTGACAACATCTCCTGCCAAGACTCTGGCAGATCTTGATAGAAGATGGTATTGGTCTGTATCTGGCTATGGAGTATTGTAAGATACTTTGCCAATCCCTCCCCACTCCCCACTAGTCACAGAATGAATGTTCAAGGGGGCTGAATAACACAACCACGAGTCCTTCAGCATTGACTGTGGTCACTCCAGGAATCAAATAGCAGTGGTGAAGCCTCTGCTGGAGCAGAGATGCAGTGTGGCCTTCCCCACATCAAACTGCCCACCTGGGGACTGACCCAAATGCACATATCCAGGTTGAAAAGCAAGGTTCTAAATTCACCATATTTATTGCTCCACCTCCCATTATGTTCAGTGGAGGCTCATTTCACATAGACATGTAGAAGATTGCCACCCCAATAAGTTTCTGCGCTTTATTAAGTGTATAGCAAATAGTCTTTAATATTTGTGTCTAAACAGCAAAAGAAAAGAGTTTCTCAACACTTGAAGTGCACTGTCAAGGAAAAGGAGACCAATATTTTTGTACAAAAAAACAAAAACAAAAAACCCACAAGTTTTTCCTATATAGAAGACATGTTTTGAAATGGAACCATGTATTTTGGGCAAAAGGATTGGTTCTTGCAACAATGCCAACTAAAATTGCTATTTGCACAAAAAAGCAGGGGGGCATTACATGTCTACATGTTCTTTTATAGAAATTTGTTCAAGAAATTGCACACATTTTATACATTTGGCACAACCTTTTGCATACTTTTATGTCAGATTTTATGCAATTTGGGCATGAATTCCTATGATTTTTTCCCCAAGAGTACAAATAGTGCTCTAAAGCTGCCTAGAAGTACCCATATTCTTGCATTGCAGGGAAGTGTATTGATTTTGGCATATGGGAATAAATTAACAAAATTTTAAATCCCTGTACATGTATGAGAAGAAGGCTTGCAACTTATATAGCCCAGGGAGGGGTGGGGGTAGAGCTTTAGCACCACAACTTGCAACCCAACAGAGGGGCATATTCTGCTCATTGGCATATGTTGCCTATTCTTGTTGTACAAGAGGGACAATGGCACTATGATAGTATAGCCATTTCAGTGCATTTTATCTTTTAACTTTGTGTGATTCTTTGCTTTTGACAGTTAGGAGTTCTGCCCACATCACCCACGTAGAAACAAAAAGAAGTGAGTATATAAATTCAAGTATTCTTTGGGTTTAAATGTCCTATATGTGAAGTATAGACAGTCAATATGGTGTAGTGGTTTGAGCATTGGACTATGACCCTGGATACCAGGATTCAATTCCCCATTTGGCCATGGAAATCCACTGAGTGACCTTGGGTGTGTCCAGACTCTCAGCTCCTGGGAAACCCCATGGTAGGTTCATCTCATGGTTGCTATAAGAGAGAAACAACTTCAAGACATACAACAACAATATGAAGTAATCGGAATATCAAGAATCCAGGATATGAAATGTGAATGCAGTCCTTGGGAGACAAAAGTTAGCGATAGGAATTGAAAAGCATGAAAAACAGGTGGTTGTTGTGTTTCAAGTTGTTTCTGACTTATGACACCCTTAAGGCAAACCTTCCATTTTTTCCCCCAGGACTGAGAGTGTGTGACACACCCAAGGTCATCTAGGGGTTTCCATGGCTGAGCAGGGAACTGAACCCTTTTCTCCAGGGTCATAATCTAATACTCAAACCACTACACCTCACTAGCTCTGTGAAAAATAGAGACATACAAAATGATTCCTGAGATATATACTTAAAAAAATGTTTCATAATGATGACTTCATTTATCTTCCAGTTCCTATAAGGGATAGTTTAATTTAATGTGTTGCTTTTTGAGTTTCTGTTTAGTAATTTTAATGGTATATGCACAGGCTGAGGAGTTCCCAACTAAAATTTGCATGGCCTGTAAAAAGGCCCTTTATGCTTTGGGAGCTACAGCTCTTTAGACTACTGATGGTGGCAGAGTTGGAATGACAAAGGCCCACATTTATCAGGTAATGAATCTAGAACAATAGAGTAGAGCATTTATTTCTTGAATGGTCAC
This sequence comes from Ctenosaura bakeri, assembly GCA_948474755.1. Lineage (NCBI taxonomy): Eukaryota > Metazoa > Chordata > Lepidosauria > Squamata > Iguanidae > Ctenosaura > Ctenosaura bakeri. The sequence goes on from CAOLHI010001288.1 coordinate 28,703, forward strand.
CTGAATGGTCACCAGGGCCATTACTGCACTACACTGTTATAGGCCCTTTCCGCACGTTACCTGCTTGCGGTGGTGGGGGGTGCTGTTCACACAAGCAGCCTCTTGCGTGAGGCACTCGCATCGCTCCTCCGTTCTCCCACAGCTGGCTTCCTGGTTGCCCGACCGTCGCACGTGTGCACCTTCCCTTCCTTCCGCAGAGCAGCCTGGGAGCTGTAGGCTGTGCTGAGGGAGGAAGCGCGACCGGCCCACTCATCTGACGCACTGCAGGGCAGGTAAGTGTGCGAGGGCCCCGGGAGCCTTGCACAACCATGCAGCATTTTCAGCTTCAAGCCGAAAATGAAAAGGTGCGTGCACGGTCCGCTTTAGGCTCTAAAGTGTGTGGGAGTGTGTCGTATGGACCGCTCTTCCTGTTTACACGACGCTCAAGGGGCCCTCTTTCATAAGAAACTGTGTGCGAAAAGGGCCATAGTGCTATTATTCCACATTCAACTTCCTATGGAATCCTGGGACTTGCAGTTTATGGAGTGACATTTAGGATTCTCAGCCAGAGAGCTCTTTGGCTACAGTAAACTACAAACCCTAGAACTCCACAAGATGTTGAAAGTGGAAATAATAGCATTATAACAGTGTAGTGCAGAAATAGCCTAAGAAATGAAATGAATATTGAGTCAATTCTGGTATTGCTCACTAGGAGGAACAAACAAATATCTCACCGCTCCAAACACCTTTTTAGAATCTAGCATGACTAGACTGTATTGCAAGCATTTATCAATGTCTTCACGAAATATCAGCTCCAATGTGAGACTGACTTGCCCAACTGTTTTTTGTGGTGATGTGCTTTCCATAATAAGCACAAATTAGAAATGCAATTTGTGTAAAACCCCAGATCATTAACAATGATCATGGGTTGCTTTTTTAGAGGGTCATGCTGGAATTTTTTTAGTAAGATGACCCTAAGACTCAGTATATGCAAAATACATCTGAAACTATACCGATTGTACAGTCAACAAGACAAATGTTATCACATTTTCTAATACTGCAGTAGTGTACCTACCTAGAAATAAAGAAGCAGAGACCAGCAATGGGGTAAATTAAGGGTTACATTTTAATAAACTAACCACTCAAATTCTGTAGTGTGGCCTAGTTAGTGTGGAAATCAACTGAGGCCAGAGGTCCTTGTTAACCTTCTGAACTGTAAATGGATAGGTGCTGAGACTGGTTCAACTGATTCTATCATAATCACATAGATGGATCCAATTGATTCAATGGTTCCACTCTAATCAGGTGTAGCAATAGGATTTAGATCACTATGTGTTAAATAGCACTGATGGATTTTCTATTTCTAGTGAATTGTATATTATACAATTATCATAAACACTGAATCATTGACAATATTTTGTTCATTTTTAATCTCATTACTTATCTTCAGGCATCTTGGATACAGTGAGAATTCTGAGAAAAACCATCTCTTGTCTCTCTGAATGGAAATGGGGGACCATCTCCAACTACCTCTACAAATGCAGTAAGAAAAATGTAGACACACTCACACAGTGTAATATAAATGCCATTCCATAGTCAGGAGAGCCTTTTCTGGTGAGAGGATGACATTTTTAATACAGTACAATGTCCAATTTCAATAAGCAACAAGAGAGATGGGGCACAAGTGAATGAAAATTAGAATCTGAAAATTATTGTGTAAGTGCACTTAGAAACAAATATATATATAACTATCTGAATTCTATAGTGGCTTCAGGACAGATGACTGTTCAGTGGGCTGTGCCATGTGATTTCCTTGATTCCTTGTTTGAACAGATTCCTAGAAATGCATTCTCAAGGAAATATTGTCTTCCTCCAGCTGGCCTTAATGATGAGGATCTGATAGGTCAGGAAAACATTCAGCTGGTGGATGCTGGTCTGGCTATCAATTCTGCTTATCCACTTGTCTTGCGTCCAGAAAGGGAGGTGAAACTCATCCTCTCATTTGATTTCAGTGACGGAGATCCTTTTAAGGTAGGCTTGTTGTGATGCCATGCTTTTTAAATGTATGCTACATTTTTAACTAGTACTCTGTGCATGCAGGGGTGGGGGTGCGAATCACCAGGAACAGATCCAGATATGGGTATCAAGGGCAAGAAAAGCAATGAGTATTAAAGGTGCTATGCATTATCCTCTGGCTTAGATACAAGACAGTGTACCAAACAAGACAGCCACCAAACATATACCCTCCCAATGACCTAATCTTCTCTATCCCTACCTCTTTTTCTTCTTTACTTTATATCAGAGGTGGGCACATTTTACAAGCCTGGGGGCCAATTTCAGCCCTTTGGGTACTACTGTGGGTCTTTCTTTCTTTCTTTCTTTTTTAAAAAAATATATATAGCCACTTTGGATTCCATTTTTGGAGAAAGGAATATAAATCCAAGAAAGAAACAAGCAAGCAAATAAAATGTGCTGATGAAGTTTGGTAGCTGACATGAGTGGAATTCTACTTTCTATTTTTGAAGGGACAAATTGTTTGAAATCAAAACACACCGTGCAAGGTGTTACCCTGTATGCTGGGGGTCCTGGGAGGGGCGCCCAAATAACCAAATAAGAACACAAGTTGGGGGGAATTTAACTCGAGCACTCTCTCAGCTAACAAGAGGCAGCGTAACTTTAGCAAGGATCTTTAACCCTATGTCTACGGCTTCAGGTCAGAGAGCAGGCAAGCAAGTTTGAAAGTAACAAAATAACAGTTTTATTGGAAGATAAACAGCAAATAAAACAACACGCACACTAGCTAACTTGGAAACAGAAATAGAGAGCTTAGGGAACGGGTAATAGGACACCTGGTCTCCTAGTCCTGGGGAGAAAAATGGGGTTCCGGGGAAGAAAGCTCAGTGTGGCTGGCTGAGGGGCGCTCCTTAGACAAGCTGGCAGCAAGGCTAGATGGAAGTCAAGGGTGATCCAAGGAAGTCCCAAAAGTGGGGACCTTTTATAGGGTGGATTTTACCTACAGGCTATGTTATGCTTGGTGAGAACAAAGGAAATTTGGAGTTGGACAAAGGAGTTGGAAAAGGTCAGGTTTTGCATGATGGGTTTAGCTCTTAAGACAATAGCGTGGCCAGTTCGTTAATAGCCTGACATAAAGAAATGGCTTGGCTCTTGGCCGTGTGGCTTTGTGTGGATAAAGCCAGTTTGCAGGGAGGTTTTTTCCTAAAGCAACGGAGAGGCTTAAGTTGCCTGCCTGAATAGGGTTTTGGAATGTACAACCATTAGGGCTGTGCCCTTATGTGCTTGTCCAGGGGACCTCTGCAAACATGTGGAGTAGGGTAGCAGAGAAAGGTCAATCCAAGGTCAAATTATTTGATATCAAAAGGATATCTAGTGCTCTCACCAGACATATCATAACCGTGATAACAAAGGGACTTCATATCTTTTTTCCAAGGAGAATTGAACCTTCTTATGGCAGCTAGGAGCACAATTCCCCTTGTTTTTAGAGAAGAAATTACATCTATGGAGAGACGAGTTCCAAGGGGCACATGTTGCTTATCGGTTATACATTACCCACCCCTTCTTTAAGCAATACATATTTGGCCTGAACAGCAGCAGCAGTGCTCCAATGAATTCCAAACTTTTTCTCATCACTCTCAATATGTTGAAGGCCAAGTTCTGACATGGAGAGGTCTTCATCCTCATGGAGGCTGTCTGCATTTGGCAGAGGTGATTTCTGAGAGTAGATACAGGAATGAACCTCTGTTGAGGTCTACAGGAGCTAAGGACAGCCTAAGGGAGCACAACCAGGTAGCCATTATTGTTAGCAATCTTTGGCCCCTTCTACTAATCTTATCCTTTAAGCCATACTTTTCAATTGTTTGAATTTCTTGGGAACAGTCTTCTGTCCTCCTGTTTTTAAAACTGCTTTTGAAATGTCCTAGTTTTTTTTTTCTTCGCCCCACCTTTTCCCCTTTGTTTTCTGCTTATTTCAGTAGTTGCAAACTGACTTCAAAGTGCAAAAGTAATTTGCAGTCAGTTAACTCAGCAGGAGGGAGAAGGAGATGAAAGCAAATACCTACAGCATCTTCTAGTCTCTGTGTTTGTCCTCAATACCTTTTACTGTCTTGCAACATATATCCTGGGTTTTTTTCTGTTTTTTTTTTTTTAAATCTATGGAATGTTGAAGGGTATGGATAAACCAAGCTGTTATCCCAGTGTTATTGGGCCTCTCACAAGGCTTCTGAGAATTCAGTGAGTGATTACCATTTGGTAGAGTAAGGCAACTGCCTCAGATGGTAGTAGAATCTAGATAGTGCCAAAGAAGAAGCGGCAGAGAGACCCTGACTATTCCCCTTTTCTTAGAGCAGAATCAGACCAAAAATTTAAACAACAGCTATTGGTGAGTTGTGGGTTTTTCGGGCTATGTTCTCAAAGTATTTGCTCCTGACATTTCATCTGCATCTTCAGAGGATCTGGATACATGAAGATGGAATGGAGTGTATATATTTGTGTGATCCTTGTGTGGGAGGGATTTGCATTGGTGATGCATTGATGATGCAGCTGGCCTGTGAGACAGCCCATTGTTGAGTGGACTAGCACTCAGGGTTGTGTTGTTACTCAGGCGATATGCATAAAAATTGTGTGTGCATTTAATTATTTGTTAGCAGCCTCTTGTATTGTTTCCTGTTTTGAGACCTCCTGAGTCTGGGTGGTATTCATTGGCATATTTTTGAGTCTTGATTTTAGTGTTTTTCAGTACTAGTAGCCAAGTTTTGTTTACTTTCCAAGTTTCTTCTTTCCTGTTAAAATTGTCCGGGTGTTTATGGATTTCAATGGCCTCTCTGTGTAGTCTGACATAGTAGTTGTCTGAATGGTCCAGAATTTTTGTGCTTTCAAATAGCATTCAGTGTCCAGATATGTTCTGTGTCGCAACCCTGGGGGCTAGTCCACTCAACAATGGGCTATCTCACAGGCCAGCTGCATCACTAATGCATCTCAAACACAAATCCCTCCCACCCAGGGATCAAACAAGCATATATACTCCATTCCACCTCCATGTCCCCAGATTCTCTGAAGATGCCAGATGCAGGCAACACACCAGCAAATACTACTAGAACACGGCCTCATAGCCTGAAAAACCCACAAGAACCCATGGATTCTGGCCATGAATGCCTTCAACTTTACAGCTATTGGTGAACCTACATAGGGCATTTAGACAATCAGCTCTGTCTGTAAATTGTGGTGTCATGATGGAGGTTGATTCCTTCTCAAGTCTTTTAATCTTTTAGGTAAGAGATGATTCCCTACTTCACTGGTTACAGTTGCTTCTAGAACATTCTCATACATATTCCAGTAGTTTCTCACCTGCTACCAAATGAATATTTAAGAATTTGGAGGTTAACTTCAGATCACCAACTTCCTCCTCAAGTTGGTATCACCCATTTTGTGTTTCATATCAGCTGGCACTTGGAATATATATAGTACCCCTCCTACTGTCCTTTGTTGAGGAACTGAAGGCTCCTTGCCCTATGCTTGTCAATCTATATCTAGTGAGAACTCCATAGAGTTCATCAGTTTGGTCACTTATAACACCCAAGGTTGTAAACTACAGTATTGTTTAGTTGGCATATCAACAGCAACATTTCCCTTAAAAATCTCTTAAGCTTGGCACTTTCATGAAATTCTTATAACAAGAGAATTATCATGTGGCTTTATAACCCATTATATAGTTAATATGTAGAATAATTTGTTTATGCAGTTACACACCCCATATGGTGGATCATCATATGACAGAGATCCTTACCAGCTGGGCACATTCTTTACTGCAGACATTACAAAATCTAGGCAGACTGTCCTATAGACATTGCAGCTTATAAAGCACATGATACTTATAACAGATTCACATCGTACAAAGTATAATTTTACAAAACAGGCATCATAACTCAAATATTGTCTTGAGGAATTCTCATGCAAGTATTTACATGCTTTGTAGTGGATGGCAGCATTTCATATTTTTAATATATTGCATTACATATAAAGAATCAAGCTGCTTACAAAATAAAGTTCAGATACTTTTCAATGTAGTTCAGCACTGTAGTACAGTTAAATACCTTTGCTTTCATTCTAGATAGCTATACATATTGTAACAGAGAGTAAACACTATTCGTTCAGGAACAAAATTTTTCTAATACATTTTATTAATAGTGATTCCACATGGTGACAAATTCATTAATGCTATTAATAGAATCACTACTGCAGTGCCCTCAGGCGTGATGGCAGATATCAGTGTCTAAGTGTAGTGTGTCTATTATTTGATTTGTGGAAAGGGGAGCAACATGCCCTTTAGATAGTGAAATGTCTGCCCTTGTATATCAATCCAGACAAATATACAGTTATTTCTTAATACTACTTTATTGGTGTCAGGATATCAGCAGTACCTCCTGCTTCAGTGGAAGGACCAGAGATCTACTTACCTTGCATAGAAATATAGTTATCTTAGAAAGCCACCCCAACATTAGTTTACCACATTTCCCTTTTTTCCTCAGACTGTCAAGCAAGCAGTATTATATTGTGGGGAAAATCAGCTTCCTTTTCCTGATATTGATGTCTCAGAGCTGGACAAGAGTAAAGGCAATCCTTCTGATTGCTACATCTTCCAAAGCAACAATGCCCCAGTTGTCATGCACTTCCCACTCTTCAATACAGTGAACTGTAGAGGTATTTTTTTCTGGTGTCTTGGATATCCTAAATAAAAGGCATACATTGCATGGGCTGGATCTATACTTACTCATGTTTTCAACAAAGCTACTGAAACTAATGAGAGTGAATATAGCCATCACTAATTAAACTGAATAAATTATAGTGGATCTTTCTAAGCTTGAGTAAATCTGGGTTAATTTGGGTATGGTCTGATTCTGGGTTTGAACCAGACTCAGGTAAATACCCTGGACCTTAAGAAAGTAGATCTTAAGAAGCTTAAGGAAAGATTGGGTGGCATCCCTTGATAAAAAATACTCTCAGTCCTTGGTGGATGGGAATTTCTTGAAGGTGAGATACTGAAGGAAGAATCACAATTCAAATGAGAAATCTGAAAAGCAGATAAACAGAGTTGATCTATAAATAGATTTTGTTGAGGTATTCAATGTGAATGTGTAAAGATTTTTCTAAGTGGACAGCAGGAATGAGGTGATGTGACCTTGAGTGCAGTTGCAAGAATGTTTTGTTACTTCACCTCCAAGTGCCAACATGAGAAGGTTGCCTGCTGTAGATGTAATTGGGTCACCACATAGGGTCTGGAGTGATGTTAAGCCCTTAAAAAGGCTTGGATATGGCACTGTACTTTACCATTTGGATCAATTCCTGATGGTTATGCTTTTCTGATGGCTAATTTATGGAATGTATCCAAACATGCTGTCAGTTTGGTTTTTCCATGCTGATTTATTGTTCCTGTCTCATTTATTGCTTCCTGGAATGCTGCCAGAAGCCTTAACTCTAATCTCAGTGTGCTTGGCTAAATAAAGAGCCCTGAGTCTTATCTTGATGAGTCTCCAGAAAGTTTTTTAGCCCACCTGGAGCCGCTTGGTTGCAGCTGGATGCCACTGCCCTGTCAGCACTCTGCATATGCTCTGAGGAGCTATTTCACAGTACCCTGACAAATTTCAGATGAGCTTTTTAGAAGGGAGAGTATAAGAAGTAGAAGAAGAAGCAAATCACCATGGAGGAATACAGATGCTATCTAAATTCTTCAGGGAGATATCCAGGAAGGCTAAAACTGAGAATGGAGGAAAGTCTTAAAAATAAATTGGAGGGGAATTTGAGTAGTGATCAGAACAAGAAGAAGGAGGAGGAAGTGATCAATCTGTTGTGTGGAGAAGTGCTTTGGTCAGACCTTACCTAGAATATACTGTGTCCTGTTCCGGGAGATAGTGTTCAAGAAGGATATCAGTGAACTGGAATGTGTGGAGAGGAGGGCAGACAAAATGTTGGAAGTTCTGGAGACAAAGCCCTGTATGGAATGCTGGAGAGAGTTGTCCATGCTTAGCCTGGGGAAGAGAAGCATGGGGAGTCACATGAAAACCATATTTTAAATACCTGAAAGACTCTCACATGAAAGATGGAACAAGCTTGGTTTTTGCTGCTTCAGAGGGGGGACCTGAAGCAATGGATTCATATTGTTAAAAAGCATTACCTCAAGGTGGCTGGCAGACTTTCTATGGAAGTTGTTAAACAGTGGATAGATGGCTGTCTTTCAGAGGTGCCTTAGTGGTGGATTCCTGCCTTGGTAGGGGCATGGACAAGATGATCCTTGGGATCTGTCTCAGCTTTACTGTTCTATGATTCTCATTACCCACATACCTATTTAGGTATAAAGCAAGTTTTATGGTCCTACCAAGTTGCAGCCTTGGGAAACTGATTCATCAACTTCTAATAAGGATGCTTTACAAGATACTATGCTCCTTTCAAAAAGATTGGGTTTTCCCTTCAGCCTAGGTTGGGGTAGGAATTGTGTAGTCCTTGAGACATTGTTGGATCTCAGTTATTGGCATTTTTCATGACTGGCTATCCTGGTTCATTGTGCTAGGAGTTACAGTTCAACAACACCAGGAGAGCCACACAATTCCTATCCCTGACTTAGACTGATGAGATAGGGTTAAATCACAGTTAGAATCTTTGAAGGAAAGGAACTTGGTTTGTCAACCTTTATGTGAGATTAACAACATAATGTTGGATTTAAACATAATGTTGAACAAAGTGCTCAGTCCATTTCCTAAGCTCAATTGTTTTACTGTCAAGCCAATGGGACTTTGTATAAGTTGTGTGTACATGATCCAGCACATCTAGTTGAAGTTACATTTGAATTTAACTCCAACAAGATTTTCAAAGTGTATAACATGGTGCTTTCTTTCTCTCTCTCTCTCTTTCTTTCTTTCTTTCTTTCTTTCTTTCTTTCTTTCTTTCTATCTTTCTTTCTGTCTCATCTGAAAGATGAAGTAGATGAATGGAGAGAAAAATATTCCACTCTTAAAGTTGCTTACACGGAGGAGGAAATCAAAAATCTTCTAGAAGCTGCAAAAACAAATGTGAGGAACAACACTGGAAGAATACTACAGGCAATGAAAAATGTACTGATTCCAAAATAATATTTTATTCGAGAGTTAAATTGTGGGATTCTAGCCAACATTTTCCTAAGCCTTTTGTAAGCTGTGTTCAATTTGGTCATGTTGTTCATTTTTCCACCTGGCAGTATTGTGGGATGAATGTTAACGTATTTTTCATTTAGCAGGGGCATACAACATTAGGGACTTTTTAGTCATGAGCCCCCTTGCTTTCAGTGCCTCTGTTCTAAGTGTGACTTAAACTGAAGAATCTACATTTTCTCTTGAACCATTTTTTTCTAAAAAAAAAAATTCACTTGAGGACTTAGATCTTCATATGTGGATTTGCAGCTGTGGGAAATAGAACTGAGTAGTTTTGCTAAGTGAGGGGCTACTGGTATGTTTTTACATAGGGGAGCCAACAAAGTGACTGTTTCCCATAAGGCCCAATGCACAAGGGGACGTGATGTACTAGGGGACCTAGTGCACAAAAGGACTGATGGGCATCAGGATGCCGGCTAGGGAGTTCTGATATGCTTTGCTAGAGCCTGATACTCATTAGGTCACTCTTGCCAGTATCTCACTAATCATCTCCACAATTCACTCACAATGCCTCTGCTTTACATAGCTAAGTATGCGTAAAGTTATTCATTACAGACTGCAATAGAGAATCCAGCCTATATATTTTACTCAAGCGAACCAATTCACCCCAATTTCCCTTGGCATTTTCCTGCATTCTCTCCTCTCCCCCAGAGTTAATTTGCCTTTTGGGGCACATTGATTTCCCTTTTTGATGTAAAAGCTGTTCTGTTAATTTTACAAGTGTCTTTATAATCAACATTTTTGTATGTATTGAAAAGCATACAGAAGAATCCTGAAAGATGGTTTTAACATTGCTGAAGGAAACTATTTTGCTTTGTAGAATCAGTTCTTTTTCTATCAGTTTCTGTGTAAAAGAAGGCATCACTTATTTTTCTATCTGCATTGAACACTCCTGCACAAGGCTATTAAGAAGTATATCCTGCTGATTTTTGTGGAAGCTTCTCTCAAAAAAGAGGTCACAGGATTATATTGTATAATATTTTAAAAAGAGATAATTTTCTTTGCTATAAATTAGAGTGGGAACTGTGCAGCTCTTCAGTGTTGCTGAGAAATCCAGCATGATGTAGTGGTTTGAATGCTAGGAGACCAGGATTCAGATCTCCTCCCAGCCATGAAAACCCACTAGGTATTCTTGGACAAATTGTTCTCTCTCATCCTCAGAGATTTGTTCTCTGAACAAATCTTGCCAGGAAAACCATAGGATAGGTTCACTTTAGGGTTCCCATAAGCTAGTAGAAACCTGAAGGCATGCAATAACAACTGTCACCAAATGTCGTTGAACTTCATTCATCAGACTTGGCTGCACTGGCCACTTAATTCTCATCCCTGCTACAAACACTAACACATCTAATCAGAAAGTATTAGCTGATTATGTATTAGTTGGACAAACCTTCTACACCATCATTAATAAATGGATGAAACTTGTAATATTGTATCTGTCTTTAAAATAAAAATGGCCACAATCCATTTTGGGTTCAAATCCACATTGGACATCATTATTATTTCCACTTTTCTGGAAAGTACTGCTTCTGTATGAGAATTTGTACTGATAGAAATTGCTGTGTTCAGAGCCAGCTAGCAACATCTAACTGTAATGAACCATCTGATCTAATGAAGGATGTGAAAATCTGTCGCTAATTAATGAGAGGCTAGTATTCTGTATCAGCTACTTAGCCAAGTATACTAAGTAACCCAAATACCAAATGATTAAGTAACTTTTCCTGGTCTAACCACTGCCTCCAAGCCTGACAAAAATATTATTTGTCTATGCTCCCATCACTGGCGGAATAGACCTCTTTCTTCCCATGCAGTTTGATGCTGGATGGTGGATCTTTCAGTTGTGACAATTGTGACTATGCAGCAATTGTGGATACAGAACAGTTATGGATGAGTAAATCTAAGTAACTGTTCTGTATTCATGATTGCTACTTGGTCATGATTGTGACACTATTGCCACAGTTGTAACTCCCCCAACAACCTAATTTACTGGATAACAACTGCATGGAGAGAAGGAGGTCCATTCACCACCAATTGTGTATAGATGAATGATGTTTCTGCCAGGTTTAAGGCAGGTGGGTAGGTGAGGAGGGGTGACTTAGTTAAGTATACTTAATCAAATAACTGATATAGAATATTGGCCAATATATTTACAGGGGGAAACCAGTTCAGAAGACTTTGCTATACTTTGATCTGAAAGCTCAAGCAATTAAAAGTTTCATGGGACCTTTTTTCTTTGACTATGGTGACATTGTATAGTTAGCCCTCCCCATTTACTAGAGTTAGGGGTTCAGGGCCACCACAAAAGTGGAAAAATCACATATATCAAAATGTGTGTGTGCGTCTGTGGGAAGGGGACAGAGGCATGGTGGGGAAAGTGGGCACCCAGCTTCCAAACCAGGTCAGAGAAAGGAGAGGGAAAGGGGGTGAGTCAATATGATGGCCTCATACTTCTTCTCTCTCACCCATCTTCTTCTTTGGATGTGTATGGGGGTATCAGGAGAGGGTCTGTGGTGCTGAGAAATTGGGCTGTGAGCCTTCCCTAGCTGACCAGGCAGTGGTTGGTGGAGGAAGAAGAGGACCAGAGGCAGGTTTTTAAAGGACTGTACAGCCTGATCAGAGCTGCTGAGAGGAATGTTCTCCTGGAAAAGAAGCATTTGAACTGGGGTGGGAAACAGGGGTTGGAGAAGCTCACAAATAATTAAATCTGTGAAAGTCAAGCCTGTAAATGTGGAAGGTGGACAGTAGTTGCTCCTTTTTAAAATATGCACATGGTATGGGGGATGTGTGGCAGTTGGATGTTCCAGGACAGCAGATCTCATCATAATTCCACCTTAGCTACGTTGGCTAGCGCAGCTGGGAGTTCCAGATCAAAAACATGGGTCATACTTCAACAGCATATTTCTCACCTCTCATACACCCTGTTGGCAAGAAACCTAAAAAGTGGATATTCTGAAACAGGCCCTGATGAAAGGAGAAGTTGAAGTGTGCTCAGCTGTTCTTGTTAGGTTAGATTACCTGCATAGGTAGGGGAAGGGATTTTGGAGTCAGTAACTAATCTAAGTAACAAATAACAAGAACAACAACATCTTCACCAGAATTGTATATGGCCGTTCACTCAGCATAACTTTGCATATCCTTAACTAAGTAGCTGAGCAGCAAAGAAACACTGTTAGTGAATTGCAAAGATGCATAACAGGACACCAGCAAGAGTTCCCACTATGTATACACTATCATGTATGGTACATGATGGACATTGGGATCAGTGCAATGTGCATTGGTCTTATGGTGTATCAGTCCCATTGTCCATCCATCCCTTTGCTGGCTATGCTACATAACTATGTAACAGCAGCCCTCTCATGCATATGGACACTGTGCATCTTTGCAATTCTATTTCCTGCACACCCAAGTCCACTTACAAAGACAAACTCCAATACAGGATTCTGGCTAATGATCCAGCAACATTTGACATACACAGTACAGGATTTTGCTTAACCATCATTTGGTTATATTTTGTTCACCTTCTTGCTCAACACTTATGAAACATTCTTCCTGTGGCTATCTTGATGGGATAGTTTCTTAGGCTTTGGATAAAAGGATTCACCAAAGTACAGGAGAGAGAGAGAACTTTCTCAGATATTTTAGTCTATTCATTTCAGGTAATACATACATAGTCATGAAAATCTCATAGTAGATGGTCACAGCAATGAGATGAGAGGATCATGTAGAGAAGGTCTTTTTCCTCCCTGTGATAGAGGAAATTCTCAAGACTTTAGAAACAATATAAACATAAGACCTCACAGTGGGGAGAAAAGGGGAAAAGTAGATGCTGAAGAGAGGAGTAACATTCCCATGTAAACATGATATATATCACTGCAGAGAGTTTTACAAGTGGAAGTGAGCCCCCCCCACCAAAAATGATTGATTTTATCTGGACTACAAGCAAAAAGCTATGACATAAATGAAATTAATAAAGTACTGTCAAGAAAGCTACTTGTCTAAGATCCAAGACTCTGCAGAACCTCGTGTTCATGAGTGTGGCATAATGCTGAGGTTGATACATCCTGCTATAGCAAAAACACACAAAAAGGCATCATGCATTCATTAATGCATTTTATTATTATTTGTTTATCTATTTATTATCTATCCATTTATTATTATTTATGTATTATTATTATTCTAATCAGTTAGGTTATTGCAGTATATATAGATGTACAATTATAGCACTTTGTCCACCAGATGGCAGCAAATATGGCCTGAATGTACAGATCAGATTCTGCTCAGTACTATGAAGAAAAGTTGGAAGACAGAATTGCAAAATGGACATTCAAATAGCTTACAATCTTATTTTAATATTTTCTACATGGGATTGCTCACTCTGAAAAGAATCTTTTGATCAACATGACATATAAACAAAAATTACATTCATATGTTATTAATTTATTTCTATCTCCTGCATTTGCTGGGATCCAAGAAAGGAATATATATTCAAAGAACCTTATAAAGTTAACGAAGTGATTTGTATGTAAGCAGTATTTAACTGAGGTATGGGATTCTCGCTCCAAGTGAAATCTACAGATAAGAATTACATATGATCAAAAATGTATCTATTTGTTAGCCTATTTCTATTTTATGGATTCACTAGTACCAAAGAGTGAATATATATATTCATTCTCCCTCTAAATATATATTCATATATATATATATATATATATATATATGCAACCAAAAAAAAAAATCTTCAAAAGGGATTTATCTGTTCAGAAGTGTCTGAAGTATTTTAACTTCTGTCTTCATCAGTGATTGTTTCCTAACCTCTCAGAATTCAGTGCCTGTTCAGAAGATTTTAACCTAAAATACCGAGCAGTGGAAATATTAGTGAGAGTGGCAACATATTTTCTTGAATTAAATATAATCCATTATTGATTGATATATAATCTATTGAATATAATCCATTGCATATAATCCAATATGTGTGTGTGTGTGTGTGTGTTGGAAAAAGTGAGGATTCATGGCCCTTTATACGTCAGCTGGACTTCATCTTCCTTCATGCTTCCACCTTGACTGTGTTGGTCAGAACTGATGGGAACTGAGATTCAGTCATAGCAGGAGGGCCTCATGCTCTTCAACTCTGACATCCATTATTGATGAGAAATTGACATTCTGCAAATTCTGAAAAAGTCACAGCTAAAAAAGAGGTTGAAAAGTTTCCAGCAATTCTCATTTATATTAGTGTTGTACAGATAGGAAAGGGGTTCCACAACTGAAAGGCAGTAGCTCATCTAGGTTGACCTAGTGTGTTAAAGTTACAATCCACTATGACCTGGAAATGTTCATTACACTAAATAACACTTTCAGGCAGCTTAGACTTTTTCACAACCACCACTTGACTGTTTCTCATTTAACTTTTTGTCCAACACTTATGAAACATCCTTCTTACAGCCATCTTGACTTCTTTGTTCCTCAGGCTGTAGATAAAAGGGTTCACCATAGGTGTAAAAATGGTGTAGAATACAGAGAAGAATTTTTTCAGATTTATCACCTTATTGGATTCAGGCAACACATACACAGTCATAAGAGTCCCATAGAAAATGGTCACAACAAAAAGATGAGAGGAACATGTAGAGAAAGTCTTTTGCCTTCCTGCTGCAGAAGAAATTCTCAAAATTTTCAATATGATGCAAACATAAGAAGTCAAAGTGAGGACAAAAGGAGGGAATGTAAATGCAGAAGAAAGAAGGAATATTACCATAGAAACAAGCTGTGTATCACTGCAAGAGAGTTTTAGAACTGGAGGTGAGTCACAGAAGAAATGGTTGATTTCATGTGGACCACAGAAATTTAGCTGTGACATAAATGAAGCTACAATGGCACTGGCAAGAAACCCATTTAACCAAGATCCAAATGCCATGTTTTTGCAGAACCTGTTGTTCATGAGTGTGACATAATGTAGAGGTTTGCATATTGCTACGTACCGATCATAAGACATCACAGAGAGAAGATAACATTCTGTAGCAGCAAAGCTACCAAAGAAAAAATATTGCATCATGCATTCCCTGATCAAAATGACTTTATTGTTAGATAGGAAAGTAGCCAGCACCTTGGGCAGGATGGTTGAACTGGAACAAACTTCCAGGCAAGACAGGTTCCCTAAGAAGAAATACATAGGAATGTGAAGATGCTGATCAATTACAATGAGGACAATGATGAGAAGGTTTCCAGCCATGGTCACAATATAAATGAAGAGGAAGAGCAGGAAGAGAGGAATCTGCAGGCCCTGGAGATTTTCAAATCCACAAAGAATGAATTCCGTAATCCCTGTTTGATTTTTCATTTGCATCTTCACCACTGTATTACCGAGGAAAATTGAAGCAGGCATAGAAACAGTTTCAAAATAATTAGCGTTTTAGTGACTTATACGTTGCCACTCATCTAATTATGGAATACTTCTGAAGAAGAGAACTAGATTCCATAAAGCTACTCAAAGATAAAAAATGGCAAATGCAAGCTGTAAACTACATCATTAACATACAGTATAATCTTTCCCCCTTTCCCCTCATTCCTACATATCGTCCCAATTAGAGCAACCCCACTGAGTCAATTGTTGAATGATGAAGTAAATGTCAACATTTTGGTAAATCTCATTGATTCAGGGTGGCTACTATTGTTGGGAACAACAGTATTGTTTAGGCCAACATCTTCTCCATCCTGTAGTCTTTGCTGGTTTGCAACTAAAGTCAGAGCAAGAAGAGTTGGATCTTGGCTTGTATGCATTTGCCACACATTAAGATACCAACATCTTCATAGCTTCTTTTTTCATGGCGTGTCCTCAGGTGAACTCAGCTTACTATATCTTCCTGGAAAAGAAGTTTCACTGTATCCAATCCTACCTGAAGATCTGAAGCACTTTGATATTTCAAAGAAACACCTTTACCTTATCACTCCAAGAAAAGGAAATTGACAACTGTCTTCCCTTCTGATCTACATTGTGAATTTATCTGTTTCAATGAAGTGCAGTGTCCCAGGCTTGTAACTATCATGCTGTGGATCCAATTCCCATCTTTAGTTAGGTTCCCATCCACTTATAATTGCTCTTATTCCCACGTGAATTAATTACTTTTGCTTACCATTAAAAGAAACAGACTTAGCAAGAAAAAGGTTTTAATGTGGTGACGGAAGAAGTAATGTAATGTGAGGATCACAGAACAGATTCCCTAGTGTTGCAAAAGACTATTCATATCTCATCTAAGTTTGATTGAACAAACAAATGAGGAGAGAAACTTGGTTGACATGCACGGGTACACACATGTACACACCAGCCATCATTTTGCAAAATATGTCAGACAGAATAATGTAGTTCTTGATCATGTGGAGGATCTTCATGTTCTTCTGGTAGTTTTCCATTGTCTAGCTGATAGAACAGAGCTGATCTCTGAGGGTTAACTAGGTGGTTGCTCTGACAATTCTGTTAATGCTTTATCAGAAGGAAGACCTTATAGTTCAGTTTCTTGAGTGGTATTTACTCCTAGGAAAGTGTGTATAGAGGATTGCACCCAAAATCAGAGCTGATGATGTATGAATCAAAAATGAGTGGGTGAAGACTTGTGTTTCTTCTTTTTGCGACTTTCTGTGAGCTTTTCTTCTGTGGAAGAAGCTAAAGATCTCTAAAAGCAATATAGTTACGTTGGAAATGTCTCTGTCTTTTGACACAGAGATGTTTTCCTGTAGGAACTCAGGCCCTTTCCGTACGGGGTTATTAACGTAGGTCAATGTGTTTTGGCACGGAGCTGTTCTGCACGTGAGAACAAATTAGGTTCGCTTTATTTCCCATCATTCTGCACATAATCCCAAGTTAATGCGCCCCCATGTGGTGGGAATGTGTGCTATTTGAAAACAGGAAAAAAAAATCCAAAATGATTTTTAAGATCGAGGAGATTCGGACTTTTGCAGTGATGCAGATATGTACATTTGCACCGATGTGAATTGGTGGGCAGTGAAGGGTGGGCTGTGGGGCAAGCTCACCTTCTTCAGCTGTCACTGCCCACCAAAGGACAGGCAGGTGCCATTTTTTGTTTTGTTCAGCAAACTTTAGAAAATGGAGTAACTGGACAAACCATGGCACAGGCATGTTAAAAGGAGAGAGCTGTTTTCTATTTTGTAAATGTTTTACCGTATTTGCCAGCATTAGACACACTACCCTGTAAGAGCACTCTATTTTTGGACTATATTATTTAGGAAAAAATATTTTAGTACTCTGTTCCCGGTTCCTGTCCTGTCTGCTTAGGTGGGGAGACCTCTCTCCCAGGCAGAAAGAAGAGGGTGTGTGTGTGTGTGTGTGTGTAAGAAGCTCCTTCCCCCATTCCTCTCCTACTCATGAGGAAACTTTCCTGCTGAGGTTGGAAAGGGATGGAGGGAGCATGTGTGTGTGTCTGTAAGAAGCTCCTTCCCCTCATTCTTCTCCTCCTCATGAGGAAACTTTCCTGCCAAGGGCCAGTTCCGCACGAGACTGTTATAGTGCTGTTATTCCACTTTCAACATCCTGTGGAATTGTGGGGTTTGCAGTTTAGGGAGGGGCCTTTAGAATTCTCAGCCAGAGCCCTCTTTGGCCTCAGTAAACTACAGACCCCAGAATTCCACAGGATGTTGAAAGTGGAATAATAGCACTATAACAGTGTAGTGCAGAAAGGCCCAAGGTTGGAAGGGGAGGCAAGGAGCATGTGTGTGTGTGTGTGTGTGTGTGTGTGTGTAAGAAGCTCCTTCCCCCCATTCCTCTCCTGCTTGCTAGGAAACTTTCCTGCTGAGGTTGGAAGGGGAGGGAGGGAGCGCGCACGTGCACGTGTGTGTGTGTGTGTGTGTGTGTGTGTAAGAAGCTCCTTCCCCCCATTCCTCTCTGGGGCAGGATCCTGCCTGTGTCAGAGCAGAGATGAGCAGGGAGTGTGAGATCGCTCTCCCAACTTTGCTCTGCCAGGTGATCTGCCTGGGTGGGGGGAGTTACCATATTTGCACCCCATTTTCAGAAGGCATTTGGAGAGGGGAGTGTCTATTATACAGTGGCAAATACGTACCTACGTAGGTACATACAAATGTACCAACCCAAAAGAGAAAAAAAGCCAATCACAGCCACCAGGGCAGGGTGAGAGGAGTACTGGGAGTGGTCACTGTCAAAGTAGTGCAGATGCATGAACTTGCACTCCTCCGAATCAAAAGGAAACATAGGAAAGAGCTGTGCTGAAACAAATGAAGGAAAGCCCATGTTATTTGGATCCGATAAGACATGGTAAGAAACAGTATGAACCACTTCACCCGCCTCGTGCGGAAGTGGCCTCAGAATTCTCTTTCTGTGACAGGAAGAGAACCAAGTCATTTGAAATGTGGCACTGAGAAGAGTTCTATGGATACCACAGACTGCCAAAATGACCATTTAAAGCAGTGGTTCTCAACCTGTGGGTCCCCAGATGTTCAAAAACTTCAGCTCCCAGAAGCCCTGAGCATTGACCATAGTGGCTGGGGCTTCTGGGAGCTGAAGTCCAAACACATCTGGGGACCCACAGGTTGAGAACCACTGATTTAAAGGGTCCTAGAGGAAACAAGGCCTGAACTCTTCCACAAAGCCCAAATTATGAAACTGAGGCTATTGTAATTTGACCATATAGTGATACGATTCATTAGAAAAGATGGTAATGTCTGGCACAATGGGAAGCAATAGAAAAAGGCAAATGAAAAACAAATGGTCATAAAGACTTGGCCTGTGTGTCGTTGGTGCCTGATACAATATATTGAGGTTTCACAGGCAGTTTTTCTATGACTGACAAAAATATGGTTGATTGAATGTCATCTGCTTGCAATACTTTTTGTAATTGGATCCCCACATTTATTTAGGCTATCTGAGTTCAAGAGCTGGGGTATGTGTACACTTAGTATAGATAGTCAAGAGTAACAAGGTGAGGCTGCTTAAGCCCTAAGAAGATTAAAAATAAAACTCGGAGTGATTTGTTTACAAAATTTGGCCCTTCTCTGGCTGTGTATTCAGAACATGGAAACCAGGAAAGCTACTGGCTTGGCCATTTTTTTCCTCACAAAAATGGAAAATACAGTGCAAGTGTTAGGCTCTTAGACCTTATAATTAGATTTACCGAAGATAAAGGAAGGATTGAGAATTAGTGAAAAAGAGTACAACTTTGTTGCAAAGTTGCTCCAGCAACAAAACTTATCCTTTTTATTCTCAAAGCTGATATCCTCCCCCTCCCCCCATGAATAGCATAGTTTAATTGGCAAATAATATTAGATTGGCACTATTAATTGGTATTTGATATGAATGATACCTGAGGTGATGGGAAGGTTATACAGGAAGAAGCAAATTAGTGACTCTAAACTTGACATGGCAAGTTAGGTCAGCCCACAAACCTCTTAAGCAAGACCCAGTCAGCTTCAGGGCTGCTCTGACTACAGTAGGCATGAAAACATCTTGCTGGACTCTCAAAGCTGAAATGAGGAAGTTCTTAACAAATTGTGATTGTCTTAGGGCCTTTCTGCACTACACTGTTATAGTGCTATTATTCCATTTTCAATATCCTATGGAATCCTGGGGTTTGCAGTTTAGTGAGAGGCCTTTACAATTTTGAGCCAGAGAGCTCTTTGTACTCACAAGGTGATGAAAGTGAAATAATAGCAATATCACAGTATAGTGTGTAAAGGCCCTTAACCCTGGTCCCCATGCACCTGGAAGTTTACCTATTGATTCCCTACTTTTCCACAATACACAACTATAATGACACCCATTACCTCTTTGTTACCTCAACACTAAGGTCATCTATGCTGTCTGGATTTTACTGTTTGTGTTGCAACTCCCATTGTCCGCTAGCTGGGAGCGCATTTCACAACCACAGCCAAACGTTATTATTCAGGTACAAATACACCTGATTTCAGGATGTCCAGTGCATTCTCTCTCTGATCTAATGCCACCGGGTCTGTCCGATTCCTGATCAAGAATGGTCCTTAGCTTCTTTACCTAAGCCATACTGCCTCTTTCTCCACTTCTCTCTGGATGCAGTAATTATCACCCAAATCCCTCACAGTCTCTATCCCCCTTTCATACCTTCTCTTCAACTAGTCCTTGTATGATTGTGTGTGTGCTTAAACTATTGCATGTGTGAGTGACTTTTTTCAATAAAAACACATTTTAGTTTATATTTTACTCTTTGGCTAGTTTCTTTTTCCTGTGTGAGCCCGTAAACATTGATAGAGAGATCTCGCCAGGTTACCCCCTTCTCTCAAGCCTCCAACTTTTGAGGTAATCAATTCCCCGGCTTTGAACAGAAGTATTGGCATTGTGGGGTGGCCCTCATGGCACCTATGTTTTGGAGTAACAAAGCTGTCCACCAGGAATAAAACTGGATCTTGATGTAGCATTGTTCTGGGAGGATGTATGCAACGTTCCTTTTGCAACAGAAGATATACAAAATCCTCATCAGTCTATGAGTCAAATTCAACAGAGAAAGCTTTCAGAAAGAAGACCTTCATGGTCATGTAAGGGTTAAACATAAGGACATCACCAGAAAACAGTTGACAATGATCATTCAGACATGGATGGTGGCACAGAGATTCAATTCTTTATTTTAGCAGTTTAAACCCGTTTCCCAGAATGGATTAATATGTGCCAGTTTTGCTTTTCCCCACATTCGTAACCTCAGATTCTATCCCTTCAACACATTAAGAGAAATGTAGGTTTTAGTCTGGTGTTTGAGTCTGAAGGTTCCTGGTCCTGAAGATATTGCTGTCTCTGATTCCATCCCACCATAGCAAAAACCCTCAGTAGTTTCCATTGCCATATATTGTACAAATGCAAGATTGCAAAGAATACATACACACACACACACACACAATATATATATATTTTTCAGGAGATGATAGTTCTGTTCAGCTGAATAAAGAAAGCAGTCTGTGTGGTTTCTTTCCAGGGCACAGGAAAAAAGAGTGTACAATTGATCAATGGACTATTCTCTAAAGTCCTACGAACTACTGCTCCTCAATTAAATCATGTGAGAGATCAATGCAAAAAAAATAAAATAAAAAATAAAAAAAATAAAAAAAATCCAGAAGTCCATAAATATCCAATAATTAATTAATTTAATGGTTACTGATACACACACACACCCATGCACATATGCACACACAGAGAGACACAGAAATACATCAAGTTGTCCACAGGATGGCAGCAGATATGTTCTGAGAATATAAACCAAATTCTGTTGTGTACTACAAAGAGAAATTGGAAGACAGAATTGCCAAATGTACACAAGAATAGCCTACAATCTTATTTTAATATTTGTTATATGGGATCACTCACTCCAAACAGAATCTTTGGGTCTGCATCATATATAACCAAAAACTACATCAATATGTTGTCAATTTATTTCTGGCTGGATTTTTTGGAATTAAAGTTAAAAAAAAATAGATGTTGAAAGAACCTTATGATGTTAGTGGAGTGATTCATGTGTAAGCAACATCTAACTGGTGGACAGGATTCTTACAAATGAGTTTGATCCACTGAGAACTGCTCAATGTGTTTGTCAGGAGTTAAGAATTACCCAGGCTGTTAGTCCTGAGGAAACTGTATATCAGCAGAGTTGCAGAGAAAGGTGTTTCCCAATACAGGGTAGCTTCTTAAAATGATGGCTGATTTGTAGTAGACAAGGCAGGCAGCAGATTTCAAAGCTAAAACATTTACTAACAAAATGTATTATTGTACATTCATTCAAGAAACTTGATCCTAACTATTTAAATAAGGTATTTGAGAAAAAAAAATAATGTTCTCATTTAAACTCACCAACTAATTAGTTGAGAGGTATGCTTAGCATGGAGGAAAAATTAAAAGTAGCTAGTAGAGAACAATCAACAGTTAGCTTAGTGTGCATATGAGAGTAGTCCAAGGAAAACAGAGATCTTAGAGACAGAGAGAGAGGCATGGCCTTTTAAGCTAAACCAATCACAGAACCCAGTATATAAGATCTGGATGCTACAGCAAATAATTTTAAATATATACACAGACAAACTGTAGAGAGGCTGTATTTTTCAACAGTGTTCAAACTTCTGTCTTCACTAGTGGCTGTTTCACAGTGTGTTGGATTTTGATGTCAGTTTGGAAGATTCTGGTACACTTTAAAATATTAAGCATTTGAAATTTTAGCAAATATCATGTTCATTAATTGCCATATTACAAACCCTGCAAATGATATTGTAGTTATCCCAATTCACAATGGTAGTCATTGCACAAATGCAATATGAAAAGTATCCTCAGATCCTGCATTTGAAGCCTCTCAGCTTTACTTCCCAATACAGCCATTTTAGAGATGTTGGAGAGCAGAATGTTTCCAAAACTCCCCAAGTTGAGACAGCAGCTACAGGATCATGACAGGATTCGATAGTGTTCTCTACAGCTGTCTGTCTATTTCAGCAAACCCCATGATCAGGATTGGGCTGGATATGTCATTAATCACTGACCTGGTTTCCAGTGCCTTGGAAATGTCTGTGTAAGGGTTTTTGAGAAGCTTCAAAGGTTGGATGTTTGACGGTAGTATCAGAAGATCCCATAGTTACCTCTCTTTAGGTAAATCTCCCAGTGTACGATTTTGCCTGTCCATGGGATAAGAAAGATACTTCCTTGGATTATACAGAATCCATTCTTGAGATATACAAAAATGGGTATTCATGACCTTCCAGATGTTCATTGCACTGAATCCCATCCAGGGCTCTCAATTGGTTATATTAATGTGAGATGATGACAAGCAAAGTTCAACAACACCATGAGGTCCATGTGTTTCCCATGATAGAAATGTATTGTTGATCAAAAATTGACACTGTGATCCTATATGTTCTGAAAAAGAAGTTGACAAGTGTACAATAATTCTCATTTAGCTTAGTGTTACACAGATAGAAGAAAAGTTTCTTCAGCTGAAAGCACTAGGTCACTTAGGTCCACCTATTTGTTAATTCTACAACCAAATATAAACTGGAAATGTTTGATGTCAGCTGAGACTTTTTCATAACCACCACTTGATTGTTTCTAGCTCAGTGTTTTGTCCGATACTTATGAAACATTCTCCTTGCTGCCACTTTGACATCTTGGTTCCTCAGACTGTAGATAAAAGGGTTCACCATAGGTGTCAAAATGGTGTAGAAGATGGAGAAGACTTTTTTCAGATTTATCAACTTATTGGATTCAGGCAACACATACACAGTCATAAGAGTCCCATAGAAAATGGTCACAACAAGGAGATGAGAGGAACATGTAGAGAAAGTCTTTTGCCTCCCTGCTGCAGAAGAAATTCTCAAGATTTTCAATATGATGCAAACATAAGAGCTTACGGTGAGGACAAAAGGGGGGAATGTAAATGCCGAAGAGAGAAGGAATAACACCACTGAAACAGTATGTGTATCACTGCAGGAAAGTTTGAGAAATGGAGTTGAGTCACAGAAGAAATGGTTGATTTCATTTGGACCACAGAAGATTAACTGTGAGATAAATAAAGCTAAAATGGCACTGGCAAGAAATCCATTTAACCAAGATCCAAATGTCATGCTTCTGCAGAACCTGTTGTTCATGAGTGTGGCATAATGTAGGGGTTTGCATATTGCTACATACCTATCATAAGACATAACAGAGAGAAGACAACATTCTGTAGCAGCAAAGCTACCAAAGAAAAAATATTGCATCATGCATTCCCTAATCAAAATGACTTTATTGTTAGTTAGGAAACCAGAGAGCATCTTGGGCAGGATGGTTGAACTGGAACAAACTTCCAGGCAAGACAAGTTTCCTAAGAAGAAATACATAGGAATGTGAAGGTGCTGATCAATTACAATGAGGACAATGATGAGCAGGTTTCCAACCATGGTCACGAAGTAAATAAAGAGGAAGAGCAGGAAAAGGGGAATCTGCAGACCTTGTAGATCTTCAAATCCAAGAAGAATGAATTCCGTAATCCCTGTTTGATTTTTCATTTCTATCTTCACTGTTTTACCTAGGAAAATTGAAGTAAACTTAGAAACAATTCCAAAAAATTGGTATTTTAATAAGTTACATATCATCCCGTATTTTGTTATGGAATACACCTAAGTATTTCATAATTAAATGAGTGACACTGTGATTTATAGTCAGGCACTGGGTGGATGAAGTAGGCAACCTGAAAAAGTGACATATGTACTACCTATGTATATGGGTGTGTGTGTGTGTGGGCACATATTTTTAAAATGTTGAGAACTGGCAAAGTCACTCTTTTCATGAATTACGCTGCACAAGTAGTCATGCCTTCTAACCTGTAATTTCATTGTTACACCATTTACAAATGTATTCAATATTCATAATAATGCAAAGAAATAGATGTCTCTGGTCCAATGAAGATTTTCTTTTCTTTTTATCCTCAGTTTACTGAAACATTTATAATGAGGAAGTAGTGTATGACTAAAATGGATCTTTCCTCAGTTTTTCTTTTTATGTAAATCATTTGAATTTACTCATTCATTTTGGTTGTATAGTTTGCTGAAAAAAACATGTTAAGCTATTAGTGTTGGAAATATGACCTATATTTTTAAAAGTTTTATTTATTTATCTATTTATTGATTTTTAAAAACCTAGATCCTTGCACTGGTGAGACACCTGCTTCATTGGATAATGGGATCTACCCTGTTGGTTTCATATAATTTACATTTAAATCAAATGGAACGACATTCCAAAAGGACTTAAATCAAATGTGACTTCCCCTTTGGTCTTTAATTTTAAATTATTGAGTCTGAATCAAGCCCATTTTCTTTTTCTTCCACTCGGTTTAAAAAGTTGGTGGGAACTGTGACTTTAAAGTTATTGCTCCACACTAACATAACATAGTTACTATTTGAAGAATGCCATGGAATAAATCTTTCAGGAATGCAGAATTGTAACAATGGGCATATTCTCTGTATTTTTATCCCCAGCTTCCACTTCAGCAACATTTCCATTGGATTTGTTTATACAAAATTTCAAGCAACACCCTCAACAACACCAGTGAGAAATCTCCTGACAGATGATGCATAATTTCTTTTGTTTACAATAAGCACACAGGTTGCAGATCAAGAATCTTTAAGTCCTTTCAGGATTAACATATTTGCCAAATGGCCTCTGCTCAACTTCTTTTCTCAGATAAATTGTGAGGATTTGGTCCATGATGTGGGTTTATTTAGGCCCTTTCTGTATGGCATTTGCCATGCAAAAGGACATCTGGAGTGTTGCGTGATTGTGAGGAGTGATCTGCATGATGCATTCACAATCATGCAATGCACCGGGGCCAGCAGGCACCGATCACACATCTTTTCATTTTTGGCTGGAAGTCGAAAATGGTGTGAGATGACGCATTGCTCCCAGGTCCCACACATCCTTACCTGGTGTGCGGAGCCTCCGGAGCCATGCTGGTCATGCTTCCTGCCCCAGCACAGCCTGGGAAAGTCCCAGGTTGCACTGCAGAAGGAAGAGGTGGGGCTTTCGTGCCAGCAGGCAGCTTGTGCAAAGCTGAAGCAGCAGGGACATGAGAGCCTCTTGTTGGAGGGCTGTTTGTGCGATCCCCACACCCCAGCGCTGGAAAAAGATAAGGTGCAGAGAGGGCCTTAGTTATACACAAATTAATATGACATCAAGGATGACAAGAAAACCCAACTGCAGAAACTTGTGCACATGGAAAAGATCATGTATAAAATAGAAGAAGTCAAGAACGTACTTGGCTGGGCTCTCTCACACTTGCTCTTTGTTAAATCACACACTTAGGCCCTTTCTGCAGCTTACCTTCTCAGGCTGCTGGAGTGTGGGCCTTGCATGAAAAGCCTGGGCAGGCAAGCTCTCACAAGCCTCCTGCTTCCCTGCTGCTTGGGCTTCACAGCTCCTTTCTGCTCATGCGAGAGCTCCGCCCCTTTCTTCCACAGTGTAGCCTGGGAGTTGTAGGCTGCACTGAGGAGAGGACGCATGAGAGGCCCGGCTCCAGAGGCTCCGCGCTGTAGGTGAGTGCAGCCCAGGCCCGTGAGCCTTGCGCTAGCACGACTTTTATTTGGCTAAAAGCTGAAAAAAAGAAAATGCGTATTTGCTGCGCTTGCGGGCCTTGAGCATGTCGGAAATGGGAGTGCGTCATGCAGACCACTCCTGACATTTACACGATGCTCAAGAGGCCCTTTTGCTTGTACAGTGCCATGCAAAAAGTGAGTAAGTTGAGAAGCATGTTGTTGTTGTGTCTTCAAGTCATTTTTGACTTATGGCAACCCTAAGGTGAATTGATCATGGAGTTTTCTGGGGCTGAGAATGTGTGATATGCTCAAGGACACTCAGTGGGTTTCCATGGCCAAGTGGACCATCAAACATTAGTCTCCAAGGTTGTAGCCCAATGCTCAAACCACTACACCAGGATGATTCTAAATAGCATGTACATGGACTAAAAAAACCTACACTCAGTTTACAACTCACTGCACACATATTGCAACACTTTTCCAGAGGAGAACTAGATTCCATATAGCTACTCATAAGTAAGTAGGTAGGTAAGTAAGTAAGTAAACAAATATAAAAATTGACAACTTTCAGCTGCAAGCTTCATCATGAACATACAGTATAATCTCTTTCTCTCTCCTACGTACTGTTTATTCCCGATTAGAGTAGACCCACCAGTCAATTGTTGCATGGTGTGGAAAATGTCAACACTTTAGTACATCTCAGTGATTCAGGGTGGCTACTATTGTTGGCAAGTGCAGTATTATTTAGGTGAACATCTTCTCCATCCTGTAGTCTTTGTTGGTTTGCAACTAAAGAAGAAACAAGAAATGCTAAGTTTTGTCTTGTATACATTTGCTACATATAAGACACCACCATCCTCATAGCTTCCTTTTTCATGGTGTGACCCTAAAGAAGCTCAGCTTACTGTACCATCCTAGAGAGGAAGCTTCACTTTTTCCAATCCTACTTGGATATCTCAAGCACTTTGGTAATTTAGAGAAAAATCTTTACCTTATCTCTCCAAGAAAACAAAATTGGCAGCTGTCTTTCCTTTTACTCCACATTGTGAATTTGTCTGTTTCAATGTATTGCAGTATCCCAGGCTTGTAACTACCATTCTCTGAATCTATTCTTATGTTTAGTTAGGTTCTCATCCACTTATTATTGCCCTTATTCCCATGTGGATTAATTAATTGTGTTTACAAGGAAAAGAAAAAGGCTTATTAGCAGGAAAAGAGTTTTTATGTAGCTATGGAAAAAGTAATGCCATGTGGGGATCACAGAATAGTTTCCCAAGTATTGCAAAAGACTACTCATGTCTCATCTAAGCTTGACTAAATAAACAAATGAGGAGGGATACATGGTTGACACATATGTACACACACACACATACTAGTCATCAATTTGCAGAAAATGTCAGCCAGAATAATCTGATGCTTCGCCAAATGGAGGGTCTTCATGTCCTCTTCATATGTTTTCTTAATCTAGTCGCTAGAACTGTTCAAAAGTGATACACCCCCCACACTTTGATCTGGTTTAATCAGCAAAATAAGATTTAATTGGCAAGACATATTAATTGGCATTTATATAAAATGTACCCTGAAGTGAGTGTATGGCCAAGCTGGACAAGAGGAAGACACTGGGTGAAGACATTTGCTGCAAACGACGTTAGCGATCCCCTCTAGGCACAGTCAGGTCATAGTCAGGAATTCACTAGGTAACTCCGGAGATAATAGGCTAAAGTTAAGCTGTAAAAACTCTGATTTTAAACAATAGTGATGGAGAAGTTCCTACCAAACCACTGATTATTTCAACCCTTCTCCCTATTGACTTGTGAATCTCTCAGTTGTCCTCATACCTGTCCAACCATTACAGAGTTATCAGAATGTCCATTAGCTTTTTGTCAGATTGTTAGCCCATTCCAGACCTCATTGCCCATTCTGCAAACCCATGTTGTCAATGTGGAAATTTTGTACAAAAACTCCTGTTTTTTACTATCTAGCTTCCAGTACCTCACTTGCTGGTAGCTATGCTGTGCTCCAGTTCTCAAATGAGTACTGTCCTTGGGTGAAAATGAAAGGGCCTTTCCGCACTACAGTGTTACAGTGCTATTATTGCACTTTCAACATCCTGTGTAATTCTGGGCTTTGTAGTTTACTGAGGCCAAAGAGCTCCATGCCTGAGAATACTAAATGATGCTCCCTAAGCTGCAAACCCAAGGATTCCATAGGATGTTGAAAGTGAAATAATAGCACTACCACAGCATAGTGTGGAAAGATCCTGAGCTACATATCTATTTCTTTGCTGCTCTCTGGATCAGTAATTAGTGCCTTCATTGCCCTTGAAATTCTGCTGTCAACAACTTTACTCCCTTTCTTCTTCAGCTAGCCTTGTGTGATTGTGTGAGTGCTTGTGTCTTGTGTATGATTGTTATTACCATTAATAAAATATAGTTTAGATTACTTTTGGGTCTCTGGTTGCTTATCCCCATTAAGATCCTGTAAACTTTGGCAGAAGATCTCCCTAGATTGTCCCCCTCTCTCAGAGGCCTCCTAATTTTGAACTAATAATTCTCCGTCTTTGAAAAGAAGTACTGAAATTGTGGGTGGACCCCTGAGTCACATTTTGGGTAACAGAACATTTGCACAGAGCTGATCTCACGGTTGTATGGGTTGCTCTGACAATTCTCTCAATGCTTTATCAGAAGTAAGCCACATATAATTCAGTTTATTAAGTGGAATTTACTCCCAGGAAAGTGTGTATAGAGGATTGTACCCAAAATCAGACAGCTGATGTTCTATGAGTCAAAAATGGGTGAGGGAAGGCTTGTGTTGCATTTTGTGACTTTCTGTGAGCTTTACTTCTGTGGAAGAAGTTAAAGATTGCTAAAAGGAATATGGTAATATTGGAAACATCCCTGATTTTTAACCAGAGTTTTTGTGCTATATTGTCATGAAATCAACTCGTTTGAAATATGGTGCTAAGGAGAGTTCTATGGACATCATGGACTGCCAAAATGACCACTAAAAGGGCCCGAGAGCAAACCAAGCCCGAACTGTCCCAGGAAACCAACATGGCCAGATCAAGGATATTGTACATTGGTAATATTGTGAGATAACATGACTGAACCATCCCAAGAAGAGAGAATGACCAACCAGAGGCTATTGTTCTTTGACCATATTGTGAGATGGCATGACTCATAGGTCCTTTCCACACGTGAAGGAAAAAACGTTCTGAGACGTCCTGAAACGGAGCTTACCTGAGTCCGTTGCCACGTGGAGCAGCACATTTTTGCTGCTCCACACTCCTCGACATCCCACGGCTTCTTGCGGTGCCCAAAATGGCGGCTTACAATTGGCGGAGGCTCTCCACCAACCAGAGAAGCTCACCAGCTGGAAAGCCCACTACCAGCAGATCTGCAGGCACGCCCTTGCGCACACCTGCAAATCTACACTGGGCGCTGCGATGGGGCGATGAGGCTGCACGATCGTGCTTTTTAAAAACCTCTTCGAAAGTGGTTTTTAAAAAGCACGCAGTGACGCCACTTCCGGAAACCCTAGCATGGATTAGGGTGTGGAACTACACAAAAGTAGTCCACCCCAATCCACAATCATCAGAGGTCGCTCTAAACGGTTTTTAAACCCCCGTGTGGAAAGGGCCATAGAAAAGATGGTAATATTTGGTACAGTGGGAAGCAATGGGAAAAGAAGACAACAACGGAAATGGACTGATTCAGTCCAAGAAGCCACAGTACGGAGTTTCCAGGATGTGGAGCAAAGCTGTTGATGACAGGGCATCTTGGAGATCTCTCCTAAAGAGGAGTTCCATAAGTCAAAATCAACTTGACAGCAAGTAACAACAAAATGGCAGCAGTTGATGCTAGGAGGTTCCTGTACGTGTCTCCCATTTTGTATTAGGTGTTAAATGACAGCAAGCTTCAAGTAGGTTAAGGACTCAAGGCAGATATGGCTTGCACTAAGGTGGAAGCATGAAAAACAAATGGGGATAAAGATTTGGCCTGTGTGACATTGGTGCCTTATAGAATGTATTGAAGGTTCACAGACAGTTTTTCTATGATTGACAAAGTATGGTTGATTGAATGACATCCATTGGTAATATTTTTTTGCAATTGGATCTCCATACATACTTAGGGTATCTGAGTTTGAACGTTGGGGCATGTGTACACTCTGTATAGATAGTCAAGAACAACAAGGTAAGGATGCTTAAGCCCTATGATGATATATTTTTTTTGAAAAGAAAATCTGGATTGCTTTATTTATGAAGTTTGACCCTTCTCTGCTGAGCAAGTAGAACATAGAGTTAGGCAAGCTACTAGCTTGGCAATTATTTCCCCATTAAAATGGAAAATATAGTACAAGTGTTTGGCTCTCAGAGCTTAAAATTAGATTTACAGCCCATAAAGGAAAGGTTGAGAATCAGTAAAAAAACAAACAAACAGTAGAACTTGTTGCAATGTCTCTCCAACAGTAACATTTATTTTTTCTCTCTCTAAGCTGCCCACTGGGAATAAAACTCGGTCTTGATGTAGTGCTGTTCCTGGGGGATGCATGGAAAGTTCCCTATACAACAGAATAGATACAAAATTCTCATCAGTCTATATGGATACACTTCAATAGAGACACCTTGTTCTCAGCAAGACCTTGATGGCCATCTAATGGTTAAATATTAGGATATCTTCAGAAAACATGTTACAGCAATCATTATGATATAGACAGTAGCACAGAGATTCAATTCCTTGTTTTAGCAGTTTAGAACCCTTTCCCAGAATGCATTAATATGTGTCAGTTTGCTTTTCCCTACAATCATAACCCCAGATTCTATCCCTTCAAAACAATAAGAGAAATGGAGGTTTTGGTCTGGTTCTTGAGTCTGGTGGGACTTGGTCCTGAAGTCACTGCTGCCTCTGATTCCATCCCACCATAGCAAAGACCCTCTGTAGATTCCATTGCCATACATTGTACAAATGCTGGACGGCTAAGACAAAAAATATGTCAAGAGTTAATAGCACTGTTCAGCTGAAAGCAGTCTGTGTGGTTTCTTTCCAGGGCACAGGAAAAAAGAGTGTGCAATTGATCAATGGACCATTCTCTACCGTCCTATGAACTCCTGTTTATCAGTTACATCATGTAAGAAACTGATGCAAAAAACAAACAAACCAGAACTCCATAAATATCCAATAATTAATGCATTTAATGGTTTTTGCTATATAGATATAGAACTACATCAAGTTGTCCACCAGATGGCAGCTGATACGATCTCTGAATATAGATTAAATTTTGCTGTGTACTATGAAGAAAAGTTGGAAGATAGAATTGCCAAATGAACACAAGGATAGCCTACAATCCTATTCTAATATTTGTTATATGGGATCACTTACTCCAAACAGAATCTTTTGGTCACTAGCACATATAACCAAGAATTGCATCAAAATTTTATTAGTTTATTTTCATCTCCTGGATTGGTTGGGATCAAAGTAAAAAAATATATGTTGAAAGAAGTTTATAACATCCATGTACTGATTCAAATGTAGGCAATATTTAACTAGGGCAGAGGATTCTTACAGATGGGTTTGATCCACTGAGAATTGCTTAACGCATTTTGACTTCTGTCTTCACTAGTGGCAGTTTCACAATGTGTTGGACTTTGATGTTAGTTGGAAGATTTTTGTACACTTTATAATATTAATCACGTGAAACATTGGCTACTATATTGTTTAGTAAATACAGTGTTGCAAGCTCTGAAAATGATACTATAGTTATTCCAATTCACAATGGCAGCCATTGCACAAATGCAGCCATAAGATCTCTACAGAGTTCCATAGGGTTCTATGCAACCGTCTGTTTTAGCAAACCTCGTGACCATGGTTGGGCAGGATATCTTATTAATCACTGGCCTGCTTTCCAGTGCCTTGGAAATGTCTCCGTAAGGTTGTTTGCGAGGCTTCAAATGTTGGATTTGTTTGAGGGTAGCATGGGATGACACCAAAGTTACATTTCTTTAAGTAAGTCTCCCAGTATATTTTGCCCATCCATAGGAGAAGAAAGATACTTTTTTTTGGATTACACACAATCCATTATTGATATACACTAAAACAGATATCCATGGCCTTCCGGATGTTGATTGCACTAAAGTCTCTCCATGGCTTTCAGTGGGCCATATTGACCTGAGATGATGACAAATAAAGTTCAATAACACCATAAAGTCAACACGTTTCCCCTGCCTGATATATGCCATTAATGAGAAACTGACCGTGACCCTCCACATTCTGAAAAAGGCACTCATAAAAACGGAAGTTGACAAGTGTTCAATAATTCTCATTTAGCTTACTGTTACACAGATAGGAGATGAAGTTCTTCAGCTAAAAGGCACTAGGTCATCTAAGTCTACCTAGTTTGCTAATGCTACAATCAAATATGAACTGGAAATGTTTAATGTCAGCCTATACTTTTTCACAACCACCACTTGATTGTTTCTTGCTCAGTGTTTTGTCCAACACTTATGAAACATTCTCCTTACTGCCACTTTGACATCTTGGTTCCTCAGGCTGTAGATGAAAGGGTTCACCATAGGTGTTAAAATGGTGTAGAATACGGAGAAGAATTTTTTCAGATTTATCACCTTACTGGATTCAGGCAACACATACACAGTCATAAGGGTCCCATAGAAAATGGTCACAACAAGGAGATGAGAAGAACATGTAGAGAAAGTCTTTTGCCTCCCTTCTGTGGAAGAAATTCTCAAGATTTTCAATATGATACAAACATAAGAAGTCAAAGTGAGGAAAAAGGAGGGAATGTAAATACAGAAGAGAAAAGGAATATCAGCATAGAAACAAGCTGTGTATCACTGCAGGAGTGTTTTAGAACTAGAGGTGAGTCACAGAAGAAATGATTGATTTCCTTTGGACCACAGAAATTTAGCTGTAACATAAATGAAGCTACAATGGCACTGGCAAGAAACCCGTTTAACCAAGATCCAAATGCCATGTTTTTGCAGAACCTGTTGTTCATGAGTGTGGCATAATGCAGAGGTTTGCATATTGCTACATACCTATCATAAGACATAACAGAGAGAAGATAACATTCTGTACCAGTAAAGACACAAAAGAAAAAATATTGCATTATACATTCCCTAATCAAAATGACTTTATTGTTAGATAGGAAACCAGCGAGCACCTTGGGCAGGATGGTTGAACTGGAACAAACTTCCAGGCAAGACAAATTCCCTAAGAAGAAATACATAGGAATGTGAAGGTGCCGATCAATTACAATGAGGACAATGATGAGAAGGTTTCCAGCCATGGTCACAATGTAAATGAAGAGGAAGAACAGGGAAAGGAGAATCTGCAGACCCTGGAGATTTTCAAATCCAAGAAGAATGAATTCCTTAATCCCTGTTTGATTTTTCACTTGCATCTTCACCACTGTATTACCTAGGAAAATTGAAGTAAGCATAGAAACAATTTCAAAATAATTGGCATTTTGACTCATACATTGTCACTCATTTAATTATGGAATACAGAGGATTGACACTATGATTTACAGACAGTTACTGAGTGGATGAAATAGGCAATGTGAAAAGGTGACATATATGCTACTGGTATATTTTTATGTGTATGTGTGTGTTTTTAAATATCTCAGAACTGGCATAGTTACTTTTTAATAAATTGCATTGCATGAGTAGCCATGGCTTCTAACTTGTAAGTTAATTGTTGCATTTTACAAATTTATTCAATCTCATAATCACACAAAGAAATAGATGTCTCTGGTGCAATAAAGATTTTTTTTCTTGGGCATGATCATTTATCTTCAAACAATTTACTAAAACATTTATAATCAGCAAGTAATTATGACCACATAGATCTTTCCTCAATTTGTTTTTTATGTAAATGATTTGAATTTACTTGTTCATTTTGGTTATATAGCTTAAAAAATAAAGTTTTAAAGCTATGAGAGTTGGAAATATGACCTATATTTTTAAAAGTTTTATTTACTTATCTATTTATTGATTTGTAAAAACCTAGATCCTTGCACTGGTGAGACACCTGCTTCATTGGATAATGGGATCTACCCTGTTGGTCTCATGAAAATTTACATTTAAATCAAAAGGAATTACATTCCAAAAGGATTTAAATCAAATGTGACTTCCCCTTTGGTCTTTAATTTTAAATTATTGAGTCTGAATCAAGCCCATTTTTCTTTTTCTTCCACTCGGTTTAGAAAGTTGAGGGGAACTGTGACTTTAAATTTTTTTCTCCACACTAACATAACATAGTTACTATTTGAAGAATACCACTGAATAAATCTTTCGGAGGGCACAGTTGTAACAATGGACATATTCTCTGTATTTTTATTCCCAACTTCCATTTTAACTTTTCC
This sequence comes from Ctenosaura bakeri, assembly GCA_948474755.1. Taxonomy (NCBI): domain Eukaryota; kingdom Metazoa; phylum Chordata; class Lepidosauria; order Squamata; family Iguanidae; genus Ctenosaura; species Ctenosaura bakeri. The sequence continues at coordinate 63,274 of CAOLHI010001288.1, forward strand.
CACTGGATTTGTTTATACAAAATTTCAAGAAACACCCTCAACAACACCAATAAAAAATTTCTCCTACAGATGGTGCGTAATTTCTTTTGCTTAACAATAAGCACACAGGTTGCAGATCAAGAATCTTTAAGTCCTTTTAGGATTAACATATTTCCCAAAATGGCCTCTGCTCAACTTCTGTCCTCAGAAAAATTTGGGGAAAAGCTTTTGTCCATGGTGTAGATTTATTTAGTTGTACACAAATTAATATTACATCAATAATGGCAAGAAAACCGAAATGCAAAAACCTGCATGCATGAGAAAGGCCATGTATTAAAAGAAGAAGGCAAGAACGTACTTGGCTGGGCTCTCTACACTTGCTCTTTTTTAAATAACACACTAATTTAAAACAGCATGTTGTTGCTGTTTCTTCAAGTTTTTTTTTGACTCATGGCAAACCTAAAGTGAATTGATCATGGAGTTTTCGGGGGCTGCCAATGGGGATGTGCTCAAGAACACCAAGTGGGTTTCCAGGGCCCAAAGTGGACCATCAAACATTAGTTTTCCAGGGTTGTAGCCCAGTGCTTAAACCACTACACCATGCTGATTCAAAACAGCATGTGCATGGATTGTACATGGATTAAAAAAAATAAATCGGTTTACATCCCTCGCACAGACACTTCAACACTCCTCCAGAGGAGGACTAGGTTCCCCACAGCAACTCCTAAGTAATTAAGTGAATGAATGAATGAATGAATAAAAAAAAATAAATATAAACAATTAAATTTTAAGCTGCAAGCTATATCATGAACATAGAGTATAATCCCTTTCTCTCTCTATCTACTGTTTATTCCCAATTAGAGCAGACCCATTTTGTCAATTGTTGCATGGTGTGGAAAATGCCAACGCTTAGGTAAATCTCATTGATTTAGGGTGGGGGGGCCATTGTTGGCAAGAACAATATTATTTAGGCCAACATCGTTTCCATCCTGTAGTCTCTGCTAACTGCAACAACAGGCAGAACAAGAAGAGCTAGGCTTTGTCTTGTACACATTTGCCACATATAAAACACCACTATCTTCATAGCTTCATTTTTATGGTGTGCCCCAAAAAACCAGCTTACTATAGCATCCTCAAGAAAAAGCTTCACTTTTTAAACCCACTTGGATATCTCAAGGGCTTTATATTTCAGAGAAAAACCTTTACCTTATTTCTCCAATTAAACAAAGGTGGGAAACTGTCTTCTCTTCTATTACACTTTGTGAATTTGTCTGTTTCAATGTACTGCAGTGTCCCAGGCTTGTAACTTTCATGCTCTGAATCTATTCTTATCTTTTGGGAAAAGGGTTTCCCCTCCATTTATTATTGCCCTTATTCCCATGTGGATTAATTAATTGTGCTTACAAGGAAAAGAAAAAGGCTTGTTAGCAGGAAAAGAGTTTTTATGTAGCTATGGAAAAAAATGCCATGTGGGGGGCCCGAAAGTTTCCCGAGTATTGCAAAAACTTTCTCATGTCTCATCTAAGCTTGACTAAATAAACAAATGAGGAGGGATACATGGTTGACACACATCTGTACACACACACACATACTAGCCATCAATTTGCAGAAAATTTCAGCCAGAATAATCTGATACTTCACCAAATGGAGGGTCTTCATGTCCTCTTCATATATTTTTTTAATTTATTTTTTGAATTGTTTCAAGGTGATATCCCCCCACACTTGTTCTGGTTTAATTGGCAAAGAGGAAATTTTTTTTTGGCAATATATATTAATTTTACACTGATGTAAAATGTACCCTGAGTGACTGTATGGCCAAGCTGGACAAGAAGGAGACAGTGGTTGAACATATTTGCTGCAAACTATATCAAAGATCCGATCGAGGCACAGCCAGGTCATAGTCAGGAAACCACCAGGTAACTCCAGAGATAAAGACATAAGCTAAGGTGTAACAACTCTGATTTTAAACAATAATGATGGGGGGAAGTTCCTACCAAACCACTGGATTTTTCAACCCTTCTCCGTTTGACTTGTGAATGTCCCAGTTGTCCTCACACCTGCCCAACCATTTCAGAATTATCATAACGTCCATTACTCTTTTTTCATCTAATGCTAAGATTGTTAGCCCATTCCAGATCTCATTGTCCATTCTACAAACCCATGCCCTCCACGTAGAAATTTTGTATAAAAACCCCTTGTTTTGATCAGAGCTTGCAGACCTCACTTGCTAGTAGTATGCTGTCACTCCGATTCTCAAATGAGTACTGTCTTTGGGTAAAAGTCTAAGGGCCTTTCCACACTATAATGTTACAGAGTTATTATTCCACTTTCAACATCCTGTGGAATTCTGGGCTTTGTAGTTTACTGAGGCCAAAGAGCTCCCTGCCTGAGAATTCTAAACGCCCTTCCCTAAACTGCAAACCCAAGGACCATAGGATGTTTAAAGTGGAATAATAGCCACTAGCGTAGTGTGGAAAGATCCTAGCTACATATCTATTTCTTTGCTGCTCTCTGGATCAGTAATTAGTGCCTTCATTGCCCTTGAAATTCTATCAACAACTTTACTCCCTTTCTTCTTCAGCTAGCCTTGTGTGATTGTGTGAGTGCTTGTGTCTTGTGTATGATTGTTTTTCCTCTAATAAAAAATTTCTTTTGATTACTTTTAGGTCTCTGGTTGCTTATCCCCATTAAGATCCTGTAAACTTTGGCAGAAGATCTTCCTACATTGTCCCCCTCTCTTAGAGACCTCCGAATTTTGAGGTAATAATTCTTCGTCTTTGCACAGAAGTACTAAATTGTGGGTGGACCCCTGAGTCACATTTTGGGTAACAGAATATTTGCACAGACCTGATCTCTTATGGTTTTATGGGTTGCTCTGACAATTCTCTAAATGTTTTATCAGAAGTAAGCCACATATAATTCAGTTTATTAAGTGTAGTTTTTTCCCCAGGAAAGTGTTATAGAGGATTGTACCCAAAATCAGAAGCTGATTTTCTATGAGTCAAAATTGGGTGAGGGAAGGCTTGTGTTGGATTTTGTGACTTTCTGTGAGCTTTTCTTCTGTGGAAGAAGTTAAAGATTGCTAAAAGGAATATGGTAATATTGGAAACATCTCTGTTTTTCAACGAGAGGTTTTGTGCTCTATTGTTATCAAACCAACTCATATGAAATGTGGTGCTAAGGAGATTCTGCGGATATCATGGACTGCCAAAATGACCATTAAAAGGGTCCGAGAGCAAACCATGCCTGACCTGTCCCAGGAAACCAACATGGCCAAATCAAGGATATTGTACATTGGTAACACTGTGAGATAACATGACTGAACTGCCCCAAAAGACAGAATGACCAACCAGAAGCTATTGTTCTTTGACCATATTATGAGAGGGCATGACTCATAGAAAAGATGGTAATATTTGGTACAGGGGGAAAAGAAGACCACAGTGGAAGTGGATTGATTATAAGAAGCCACAGTACTGATTTTCCAGGATGTGGAGCAAAGCTGTTGATGGCAGGCATCTTAGATCTCTCCTAAAGAGGAGTTCCATAAGTCAAAATTATTTACAGCAAGTAACAACAAAATGGCAGCAGTTGATGCTAGGAGGTTCCTGTATGTGTCTCCCATTTTGTGTTAGGTGTTAAATGACAGCAAGCTTCAAGTAGGTTAAGGACTCAAGGCAGATATGGCTTGCACTAAGGTGGAAGCATGAAAAACAAATGGGGAAAAAATTTGGCCTATGTGTCAGGGGCATGGGCCCGGCTGGGCCTGTCGCTGCCCCTGAGGCCGCTGCTGCTGGGGGCCTTGTCTGGAGGCCGACGCGGCCGATGGCTCGGGCCTGGCGGCCGTGGGAGAGGCTGGGGCAGCCCCTCCTGAGGCTGCGGGCCCCCGGGGTGCCCTGGGGTCCGCCCACTTGCGGCCCCGATCCGCGGGGGGCCTGGGAGTTTGCCTGCGGTCCCGATCCAGGGAGGCGACAGGCAGAGAGCTTGCAGCTGTGAGGCACACCCCAGCTCCCCCTAGCCACTCCACGCCTGATTGGTCGGCCCTCAGAAAATGGCCACGCCTGTTTGGTCGGCCCTAGCCACATGGCCACGCCTGATTGGTGGGTCCCGGGCTTGGAGGGCTATTTGAGGCAGGCGCCGGGCTGTGGAAGGCATGGAGCAACAACTGTTGGTCAACTGTAGTCCTGCTGCCCGTGCCTTGTTCCTGCCCTTGCCTGAAACCAGTCCTCCTGTTTGCCTTAGTGTAGTAACCTGCCCTATGTACTTTAACAGCCTGTGTTTATTTCTGTTAAGACTGCATTAAAGCCCTGCAGCTCTAACCAGCTCCCGTGCCTCTGCCTGACCACCGCCTGGCACTGACAGATTGTTGCTCCGTCTCAGTCAGGCAGCATGGATGGGGAGAACGCGGCCCTGCAGGCCCAGCTGGCTGCTCAGGCCCAAGAGAACCAAGGGCTGCGTGCTCAAGTGGACCAGCTTTCTCATGCTCTGCAAATGCTGCAGTTCCAGATGGGGCAGCTACAGGCAACCCAGCCCCAGCTTGCTTCCAAGGTCCCTATGGCTGTACCGCGCTTTTTTGGGGGGAGCCTACAGAGCTGGAGACCTTCATTGCTAACTGCCGGCTGTACATCCAAGTCCGGGCCCAAGACTTCCCGGATAGTGCGCCCAGGTGGTGTTCATGATTAGCCTGTTGGCCGGTATGCCTCCCAAAGTGGGCTCGTCCCTGTTTCGGGAGAACAGTGTAGTCTTGGACAGCATGGCTGCGTTCCTGCAGGTTTTCCCGGGGCCGTAGGGGGGATCCCGTCCGGTCTAAACCGCGAGCCGCCAGCTCCGCCAGCTGCAGCAGGGGATGGGCTCGGTGCGGCTACACCACCTCCGTCCGGCTTTGGCCCAGGACGTGGCCTACAATGACCCGGCTCTTCAGGATCAATTCAAGGCCGGCCTCTCGGCAGAAATTCTGGACGAACTGGCCCGGGCTCCCCGCCCACGACCTTGAGCAGCTTATCCAGCAGGCCCTCCGCATTGAGGGTCCCTGGAAGCCCGCCGGCAGGCCCGCCGTGCCGGAACCTCAAGTGCGTGCACCTGGGGTCCACTCCGCGAAAACGGAGGATCTGCCCAGCCGGACCAGTTCCGGTGCCACCCCGGGTTTCCTCGAGCCCGGGGGGCCAGAGCGGGGGGGGCGGCCCCGGCTGACCGCCGAGGAGAAGGGGTGGCAGCGGCGGGCGGGCCTGTGCCTCTACTGCGGGCTGGGGGGACACTTCGCTGGTGCCCAGCCAAACACCAGCCCCGGGCGCGGCGGGAAAAGCCCCCCCCAGGCCAGAAGGCCTGCGAGGCCTGGGGGAGCCCGGCAGCAAGGACACTGCAGACCCACACGAGAGGCAAGAGATCCACCCCCTGGTGGCCGCCATGGTATGCCTCGGGGGGGCAGCACCGATCCCCGTGGGGGCCATGCTTGACTCCGGGGCGTCCAACAACTTCCTGGACCTCCAGTTTCCCCAGGATCCCCGGGATACCATTGGAGCCCCTACCCAAGCCTCGCCCGGTGGAGACCATCGACGGAGATTGCTGAGGTCGGGCCCCATCACCCACCGGATGGTGGAGGTGGGTCTGGAAATCCAGGGCCATTATGAGCGGACCCGCTTCCTGGTCACGGCGGTTCCCATTTCCCCTGGTGCTGGGCATGCCATGGCTCTCGCGCCATGCCCCCCGAATCTCGTGGTCGGGGTGCGAGGTGCTCTTACCCCGAGTACTGCCAGGAGCACTGCTGGCCTGAGAAGCTGCTCACCCTGGAGGCCCCTGGTCCTGCAACTTCCGAAAACTGCCACCCAAGTACCGGGAAATTGCGGATGTGTTTGACCAAAGGGGGCCGATCGCCTACCCCCCCACCGGGTTTATGACTGCGCCATCGATTTTTCCCGGGGGCGCCCATTCCGGCTGGTCGCATCTACTCGCTTTGGAACCCGAGCTGGCAGCCCTAAGGGACTTCCTGGAAAAGAACCTGCACCGGGGCTTCGTGCGGCCATCGACGTCACCGGCAGGGGCGCCGGTGCTGTTCGTCCGCAAGAAGGCGGGGGAACTCCGGCTCTGCAATGATTACCCCCCCTTTAACCGGATCACCATCCGCAACCGCTCCCCGCTCCCCTTATTCCGGAGTTGCTGGAGCGCCTGCGGCACGCGACAATCTTCAGCAAGCTGGACCTCCGCGGGGCCTACAACCTGGTTCGGGCGGGGAACGAGTGGAAGATGGAGTTCCAGACCCGGTATGGCCACTATAAATATACGGTTATGCCCTTCGGCCCTGTAACGCCCCAGCCGTGTTCCAGCACTTTGTCAACGACGTCTTCCTCGACTACCTGGACCGGTTCGTGATTATCTACCTTGACGATTTCCCTATTTACTCCCCAAATAGCAGGTCCACGACGCTCATGTACGGGGGGTTTTTGGGGCTCTGGGAGCACCGCCTGTACGCGAAGCTCGAGAAGTGTGCCTTCGACCTCTCGGAGGTCGACTTCTTGGGCTACCGAGTGTCTCATCGGGGAGTGGAGATGGATCTGGCCAAGGAGAGGCGATCGTGTCCTGGCAGCCGCCGGCCAGCCGCAAAGATGTCCAGCGTTTCCTAGGGTTGCGAACTTCTTGGAAAGTTCCCCTAGACGCGACCCTGCGGCCCCCATCACCACGTGCCCCGGGGGAAAAGCACCCTTCCGGTGGACCGGGGGCCCAGCAGGCGTTCGAGCGGCTGAAAACCTGCTTCACGTCTGAGCCCGTTCTTCAGCACCCAGACCCCAGGCGGCCGTTTTGTGGAGACCGACGCCTCGGATGTGGCGGTCGGGGCGGTCCTGTTGCAAGCTGGGGGTCCGAGGGCCAACTCCGACCTTGTGCCTACTACTCGCGGCAGCTGTTTTCCCCCCGAGGGAAACTATACCATCTGGGAGAAGGAACTCCTGGCGGTTAAGGGGGCCCTTTCGAGGTGGCGGCACCTGCTGGAGGGCCCCCAGCATCCGGTGCAGGTACGGACTGACCCCCCAACCTGGAGTACCTCCAGACCGCCCAAAGCTGACTCCGCGGCAGATGCGGTGGGCCCAGCCCCGGGGTTTCATTTCCAGCTCCAGTATGTGCCGCAGGCTCGTAACCGCCCGCCGACGCCCTGTCCTGGAAGCCAGTGTATGCCGCGACTCCCGAGCCCGAGGTGCGGTCCACATCCTGTGCCCGGAAAAATTTGCGGCGGGGTGGAGGTAGCCACCCTGGTGGAGCGGATCCGGGAGGCCCAGGCTCGGGAGCCGCCCCGGGGGCCCCTTTGGCTGGGGGACGCCTCCTCCTCCCCCCGTGGTCCCAAAGGGAGGGGCTGCTGTATCACAAGGGCCTTTGTTTTTTCCAAGAGGTCCGTGCCGGGACGAGGTGTTGCGGCTCTGCCACGACAGCAAACCCGCGGGGCCTTTTGGGCCCCTTCAAGACAATGCACCTGGTGACCCACGAGTTCTGGTGGCCCCGGGTACGAGGGGACATCGACCGCTACGCCGCACATGCCCCGTGTGCCGCCGCCCAAAGGGCCCGCCGGGGAAACCTCCTGGTCTCCTCCAACCTTACCAAATTGAGGGTCCCTGAAAGGGGGGTCCATGGACTTTATCACCCAGCTCCCCCCTCTGAGGCACACGGTCATACTGGTGGCGGTGGACCTTTTCACCAAGATGGCGACTTTGTCCCGTGCCCGTCACTGCCCACCGCCAAGGAGACGGCTCGCCTAGTGTTACACCATGTGTTCTGGCCCACGGCCTCCCCCAAAGGGTGTTCCCATCGGGGACCCCCAATTTACGGCCCGGTTCGGCAGTGCCTGCTGCGTCAACTACGAGACCCCGCTTTCTTCTGCCCACCACTCGCAGACGGACGGCCAGACGGAACCCAACGCAACCCTGGAGCAGACCATGTTGCTACAGCTGCTACCGCAGGACGACTGGGCGGACCTGCTACCTCTGGCGGAGTTTGCCTATAATAAAACCCCTCCACACCTCCACCCAGCAGACCCTGGTCTTCGCCAACTACGGCTACCATCCACGTTGGTTCCCGGCCGTCGGGGGGCCATCCCCTGCCTGCCGCCGACCAATGGCTCCAGGAGCTGCGGGCGTTGCAGAGCCTGCTGCAGGAGCAACTAAGCGCCAAGGTGGCATACAAGCGGACCGCGGACCGCCACCCCAACCGGGCCCGCCGTTGCAGGTCGGGGAGCAGGTCTGGCTATCCACCCCTTCCTCCCGACTGGTCGTCCCAGCCGCGCTACGCCCGGTTTTGGGGGCCCCTTTTAAGTCACGGCCCAGGTGAACCCCGGGGTTATCGGCTGCAGCTTCCGCACAACCTGCGGGTTCACCCCGTGTTCCATAGGTCACTCTTTCTGCCGGCCTCGGGGGTGCGTCCCGATGCCGGACCAGGTCCACCTCCAGCGTCTGTGATTGTGGATGGCGAGGAAGAATTCAAGTGGCTGAAATCCTCGACTCCCGCTGGCAGAGAGGGCGCTTGCAGTACCTCTAGACTGGCGTGGCTACGGGGCGGAGGAACGGTTGGGGGGATGCCACCGATGTCCATGCGCCCCGGTGGTGCGGGCTTTTCACTGGCGCTTCCCCGCCAAACTGCGGCCTCGGCGGGGTAGGGGGGGGAGTCTGGGGAAGGGGGGTGAGGGGCATGGGCCCGGGTGGGCCCCGTCGTGCCCCTGAGGCCCCTGCTGCTGAGGGGCCTTGTCTGGAGGCCACGCGGCCGATGGCTCGGGGCCCGGCGGCCGTGGGAGAGGCTGCCGGGCCTAGAGCCACCTACCTAGAGGCTGCAGGCCCCGGGCCTGCTCCTGGGGCTCCGCCCACTTGCGGCCCCCATCCGCGGGAGGCCTGGGAGTTTGCCTGCGGTCCCGATCCAGAGGAGGCGACAGGCAGAGAGTTGCAGCTGTGAGGCACAGCCCAGTTGCGAGCCCTCAGCCACATGGCCACGCCTGATTGGTCGGCCCTCAGCCACATGGCCACGCCGATTGGTCGCCCTCAGCCACATGGCCACCCTGATTGGTCGGTGCCTGGCTTGGAGGGTATTTGAGGCAGGGCCGGGCTGTGGAAGGCACGGAGCAACAACTGTTGGTCAACTGTGGTCCTGCTGTCCGTGCCTTGTTCCTGCCCTTGCCTGAAACAGTCCTCCTGTTTGCCTTAGTGTAGTAACCTGCCCTATGTACTTTAACAGCCTGTGTTTATTTCTGTTAAGACTGCATTAAAGCCCTGCAGCTCTAACCACTCCCCTGCCTCTGCCTGACCACCGCCTGGCACTGACACTATGTGGCATTGGTGCCTGATAGAATGTATTGAAGGTTCACAGACAGTTTTTTTATGATTGACAAAGTATGGTTGATTAATGACATCCATTGGTAATATTTTTTGCAATTGGATTCCCATAGTACTTAGGGTATCTGAGTTTGAAAGTTGGGGCATGTGTACACTCAGTATAAATAGTCAAGAACAACAAGGTAAGGATGCTTAAGCCCTAAAATAATATCTTTTTTTTTTAAAAAAAAATCGGACTCTTTATTAATGAAGTTTGACCCTTCTCTGCTGTGCAAGTAGAACATAGAGTTAGGCAAGTTACAGCTTGGCAATTATTTCCCCATTAAAATTTAAAATACAATACAAGTGTTTGGCTCTCAGAGCTTAAAATTAGATTTACAGCCCATAAAGGAAAGGTTAGAATCAGTAAAAAAAAACAACAGTAGAACTTTGTTGCAATGTCTCTCCAACAGTAACATTTATTTTTTTCTCTCTAAGCTGCCCCCTGGGAATAAAACTCGGTCTTGATGTAGTGCTGTTCCTGGGGAAAGCATGGAAAGTTCCCTATACAACAGAATAGATACAAAATTCTCATCATTCTAATGGAACACTTCAATAGAGACACCCTTTTTCTCAGCAAGACCTTTATGGCCATCTAATGGTTAAATATAAGGACATCTTCAGAAAACATGTTACAACAATCGTTCCGATATAACAGTGGCACAGAGATTCAATTCCCTTTTTTAGCAGGAACCCTTTCTCAGAATGCATTAATATGCGTCAGTTTGCTTTTTCCCCCCAATCATAATCTCAATTTATCCCTTCAACACATTAATAGAAATAGAGGTTTTGGGTTTGGGTTTTTGAGTCTGGTGGGACTTGGTCCTGAAATCATTGCTGCCTCTATTTTTCCCACCATAGCAAAGACCCTCTGTAGATTCCATTGCCATACATTGTACAAATGCTAGACTGCTAAGAAAATAAAAATATGTCAAGAGTTAATAGCACTGTTCAGCTGAAAGCAGTCTGTGTGGTTTCTTTCCAGGGCACAGGAAAAAGAGTGTGCAATTGATCAATGGACCATTCTCTAGTGTCCTATGAACTCCTGCTTATCAGTTACATCATGTAAGAAATTGATGCAAAAAAAAAAAAATTAGAACTTATTAAAAATTAATGTATTTAATGGTCTTTGCTATATAGATATAGAAATACATCAAGTTGTCCACCAGAGGGCAGCTGAATTCTCCCAAAAATAGACAAATTTTGCTGTGTACTATGAAGAAAAGTTGAAAGATAGAATTGCCAAATGAACACAAGGATAGCTTACAATCTTATTTTAATATGGGGTCACTTACTCCAAACAGAATCTTTGGGTCACCAGCACATATAACCAAAAATTGCATCAAAATTTTATTAGTTTATTTTCATTCCTGGATTGGTAGGCATCAATGTAAAAAATATACGTTGAAAGAAGTTTATAACATTCATGTACTGATTCAAATGTAGGCAATATTTAACTAGGGCAGAGGATTCAAATGGGTTTGATTCACTGAGAATTGCTTAATGCGTTCTGACTTCTGCCTTCACTAGTGGCAGTTTCACAATGTGTTGGACTTTGATGTTAGTTTGGAAGATTTTTATACACTTTATAATATTAATCAAGTGAAATATTGGCTATATATTGTTTAGTAATTGCAGTGTTGCAAGGTCTAAAAAGGCACTGAGTTGTTCCAATTCACAACGGTAGCTATTTCACGAATGCAACAATGAAAATTACCATCAAATCCTGAATGTGATGTCCCCAGCCTCACCTTTAATACACCCACTTTGGAGTTTTGGGGATTTCCAAACCTCTCTAACTTGCAGGGCACACCGAGTCAGGCAGCAGCTATAGGATGTTGACAGGATTCCATAGGGTTTTTGCAGCGTCTGCTCAGCAAACCGCATGATCATTCCTTTTGGCATGGCATTTGTCATGCAAAAGGGCCCTGGAATGTTTAATTGCAAGAAGCGTTTCACATCATCCTTGCAATCACTTGTGCTGTTGGGGCCAGCAGGTGCCGATCTTGCAATATAACATTTTCAGCTTTTGGCTGAAAATAATGTGCAATTGCATATCACCGGGGTCTCACATGCACTTACTGTCCATGTGGAGCTTCCGGAGCTGTGGCCCTCACCTTCCTCCCCCAGCACAGCCTGGGAAAAAACCTGGCTGCACTGTGGAAGGAAGAGGCTGAACTCATGTTGCTTGCCAGCCGGCACAACTACTGCAGAGATGGAGCAGGGGGACACAAATGCCTCGTGGAAGAAGCAGCTTGTGTGATTTTGTGTGACTGCGCTGGATGGAGGTAAGCTGTGGAAAAGGGGCCCTAGATTGGGCTGAATATGTCTTTAACCACTAGTCTGCTTTCCGGTGCCTTGGAAACATCTGTGTAAGGGTGTTTTAGAGGCTTCAAAGATTGAATTTGTTGAGGGTAGCATTGGATGATTCTAAAGTTACATCTCTTTAATTAAGTTTCCCAGTATATGATTTTGCCCATCCATAGGAGAAGAAAGATACTTTTTTTGGATTATACACAATCCATTATTGATATACACAAAAATAGATATCCATGGCCTTCCAGAGGTTGATTGCACTGATCTCCTTCCATGGCTGTCAATTGGCCATGTTACTTGATATGATGACAAATAGTATTCAGTAACACCATAAGGTCAACAGGTTTCCCATGTCTGACATATACCATTCATGAGAAACTGATACCTTGACCCTCCACATTCTGAAAAAGGAACTCATAAAAACAGAAGTTGACAAGTGTTCAATAATTCTCATTTAGCTTAGTGTTACACAGATAGGAGAAGACGTTTTTCAGCTGAAAGGCGCTAGGTTATTTAAGTCTACCTAGTTTGCTAATGCTACAATCAAATATGAACTGGAAATGTTTGATGCCAGCTTAGACTTTTTCATAATCACCACTTGATTGTTTCTTGCTCAGTGTTTTGTCCAACACTTATGAAACATTCTCCTTACTGCCACTTTGACATCTTGGTTCCTCAGGCTGTAGATGAAAGGGTTCACCATAGGTGTCAAAATGGTGTAGAATACGGAGAAGAATTTTTTCAGATTTATCACCTTATTGGATTTCGGTAACACATACACAGTCATAAGAGTCCCATAGAAAATGGTCACAACAAGGAGATGAGAAGAACATGTAGAGAAAGTCTTTTGACTCCCTGCTGTGGAAGAAATTCTCAAGATTTTCAGTATGATACAAACATAAGAGCTCAAGGTGAGGACAAAAGGGGGGAATGTAAATGCTGAAGAAAGAAGGAATATCACCACTGAAACAGTATGTGTATCACTGCAGGAAAGTTTTAGAACTGGAGGTGAGTCACAGAAGAAATGATTGATTTCCTTTGGACCACAGAAAATTAACTGTGACATAAATAAAACTACAATGGCACTGGCAAAAAAAACCCCTTTAACCAAGATCCAAATGCTATGCTTCTGCAGAACCTGTTGTTCATGAGTGTGCCATAATGCAGAGGTTTGCATATTGCTACGTACCGATCATAAGACATAACAGAGAGAAGATAACATTCTGTACCAGTAAAGCCACAAAAGAAAAAATATTGCATCATGCATTCCCTGATCAAAATGACTTTATTGTTAGTTAGGAAACCGGCGAGCATCTTGGGCAGGATGGCTGAACTGGAACAAACTTCCAGGCAAGACAAGTTCCCTAAGAAGAAATACATAGGAATATGAAGGTGTCGATCAATTACAATGAGGACAATGATGAGCAGGTTTCCAGCCATGGTCACGAAGTAAATAAAGAGGAAGATCAGGAAAAGGGGAATCTGCAGGCCTTGTAGATCTTCAAATCCAAGAAGAATGAATTCTGTAATCTCAGTTTGATTTTTCAGTTCCATGTTTGCCATTATTTTATGTAGAGAAACTATAGTTCAGAAGGACCTTGGAAACAGCAGTTCATTCCAATGAATCATTCAAAGTTTAGTTGCTTCCAAAATGGAAGCAATTGGTCATGAAGGTTGCCTATTTAGTTTCCATGCACCAATACAGTGACTGTAAATGAGAGTGGAATTCATTTCAGTAATAAATTCTAAGTCTTAAAGTGGCTGAATTGCTTATACCTTTAAAACCACATGCTCTACAAAATTCACCAAAGATTGACAGTCATACCAAGATCAGGAAAAAAAGATTATGTTTCAATATAATTTCCTCTTCTGTGCATTATTTTTTCAAATAGTTTAGTTTAAAATACCCATGTATATATAGCAGATAATAAACTGCTCATCATCTACATTTTTACATAAAATCTGTCATTTTAATTTTTTTGTATTATTTGTCTTTGCTTGTAGCTTTGGTAAACAATATTGGCTGGAATTCACAATCAGAGTTACAAAGGTGTAACCTAGAGTTATGTGATTATAATGCATTCGTTTTTACAATCCCTAGATTGACAATGTTATAGGGAAAATGGACGGATTGTAAAAGTTCTCCTTTTCTGATTTACTGGACAGCAGCTGCTCAGAGTCAGCATGATGTAGTGGCTTGAACATTGGACTACAACCCTGAAGATCAGGGTTCAATTCTCAGCTCAGCCATGGGTGACCTTGGACAAGTCACATACTCTCAGCATCCAGAAAATCCCATCATAGCTTTGCCTTAGGGTTGCCATAAGGTGGAAAGAACTTAAAGGCACAAAAGAACAATGCAACAAGCTGCTGCAAGCAATGAGGGTCTGTTTTCCTTTCAGTTGGGATTCAATAGACCCACCCCCCTGAAAATGCTCTCCAGTGTGACAATCAGAAGCAAGATGCTTATCACAATTCCTCCTTGCACCAAAGATCACTCACAGAAGGGGAGCGTCCCCTTCATCAGTCATCAATCTGATCAATCTTCATCAGTCTGATACATTTTGACAGACAGGAGAACTGATCCCTATCACTCGCAGTTGCTGCCATCCAGAAAGTCAATATTCGAGTGGGGTTGGGAGAGGCTATTTAGCTATAAAACTATGCATATGTAGCATATGTAGAATTCTAATCAATGTCTTTAGAAATATATATTTGAAATATGGATATCTGAAAATACTTTTGACTTAATAACAACATTTTTTTTAAGAAACAGCCTTTACTCTTTTTCTTCATTGTGTAGTGATAAAACTAATTCGATTGGGGTGCAGAGGAAGTTGCATGCATTTCAGCTCAATTGTAATCAGTAGGATTTAAATTACCATTAATTTGATCTATGAATTTCTATAAGGCTTAAGCTTAGCTAATTTAGTCTGCATATGATATCTTTCCCCACTCTCCTTCACAATTTAAAAAGCTAATGGAATTGATGGACTTTCTTTATGAAACAAATAATTAAATTTCAAACACCATTCTCAGTGCTTGCATTTAGAAATCTGCTGCCAGACACTTGAAAAGTTCTCTGTTTATATGTCTGCATGCAGAATAGAAAGCAGACTTTTAGAAATAGAAAGCATAGAATAGAAAGCAGACCTTGAAAGTCTGGATAGTTTTCAAGTGGTTCTGTTCAGCCTCCCCCCCCCCCCCCGTAAGGATCTGATTTATGGCATGGCAACATTTGGTTGTGCATTAAATAGTGTGACATCACTTCAGTAACTGTGAGACAACCAAAAAGAGAATATTGTGCATATGAGAGAGGCCAGGAAGGAAGAGAGAGAGGGAGGGAGGGAGGGAGGGAGGGAGAGAAGCATAACAGATTTTGTGGGCCTCTGTTAAATTGCACCCTACATTGAACAGAAAGTGTTGAGGGCTGGAAAAGAAAAATTGCAATTGGCTGGGTGTAGAGAGAATTTTCAGCACCCCCACCCAGGTGGAATAGGCCCAATTGCCCTTACTCGTTACTTTGTGCATAAAAATATTAAATATTTACATATTTAACTGCAAGCTATATATTTAATACAGAGTCTTATTTTTCTCTCTCATTCTCAAACAAGTATTTCCTCTGTCTGGTAGACTCTGGCACTCAGCAAGCAAAAAGAACATCTCTCTTTTCAATATACTAACCCATATAAGACTTTGCCATTTTAGTAGACTTTCTTATCACAGACTGGACCCAGAGAAGCTCAGGTCAGTGTCATGGTTCCATCCTACAGAATCTTGGAATTTATAGTTTGCTGAAGTCCTTAGAATTCAATATTAGAGAGGCCTAGAGCTATAGTTCAGGGGTTGAATTAAAGTTTTCTAGCATATAATTGGAAGTACCTCACTAAATTATAAACATCAGGATTCCATAGGATAGAAACATAGCAAGTAAGCAATTGGTCGTGTCTAATGTAGATAACACACTTACTGTAACATCCTTGAAAAGAAAGCTTCTCTAAAGCCAGACTGATTTGAAGATTCAAAGCATTTTAGTATATGAAGGAAACACATTTACCTTATTACTCCAAGAAAAGGGAGATGCAAGGATTTTGTGCTGTCTCCTCTTCCTAGTCACATCTTGGATTTCTCTATTTTCGATAAAGCGTGACATTGTGAGCTCATAACAGTAGTGTCCTGATGTTATTCTTATTTTCAGTTAGTTTCCAAATCACTTATAACTGCACTGATTCCCATCTGGATCAATTATTTGTCTTCCCCACTGGAAATCAAAAGACCCGTAAGCATGGCGGTAGTTTTGGCACTGGGATGTAAACAATGCTACAGAAATGAAGATGGGTCAGAGAACAGTTTTCCAGTGGGAGAAAAGTCACAGCCTTGTGTTACGTAAGCTAGATTAAGGAAAGACATTAAGAGAGGACCATACCGCTCTGCTCCAATCATCAGTGTTCCTACATGGCGAGGAAACTTCCAAAGAGGAGAATCTCAACTACATGTGGGGACTCTTTAGATGACTGAGAACCCTGAAAACAATTAGGTTATTGGCAGTGTGGAAAGAGAGCCAGCATGGTGTAGTACTTTGAGTGTTGGACCAGGACACTGAGAGTCTGGGTTCAAATGTCTTCTCAGCCATGGAGATCTGTTGGGTGACCTAAGGCAAGTCCCACTCTGTCAGACTCAGAGGAAAGCAAGGGCAAACCTCCTCTGAACAAATTCTGCCAAGAAAATCCCATAATAGGTTTGCTTCCAAATAATTTATTCAGCAGAGTGTTGCAATGTGTAAGCTATCCTTTCTCATTCCGGATGAGAAAAATCTGTTAATAGACTTTCTCCCTGCTGTCATGTCAATAGCAGCAGAAGCTCATTGACTGTTATTGTTATTGCTGCTGCTATGTGACTTACAGTCATTTCTGACTTATGACAACCACAAGGTGAACCTATCATGGGTTTTTCTAGGGCTAAGAGTGTGTGACGTGCCCAAGGTCACCCAATGGGTTTCCATGGCCAAACAGGGTCTACTACAGGGCCATAGTCTAATATTCAAACCACTATACCAGGCTGGGCCCTCACCAATCTTAATATGGTTCTAATGATAGCACTATCACAATAGGTTGAAGAATCAAGGCAGATATAGCTGAAGCAGTGCAGGTCACTAAAAATGAAATAAGATGGAATTGCCCTACAGAACCAAATGCTTTCACATCCATTAACTATTGGTACTTAATAATAGACTAACATTTAACATAAACAGCTGCTGCTTTAGTCATTTTTCTTTCATTAAAATGGGAAATATAGTATGGGTGTGTCAGCTCTTATAATTAAGATGACAGCAAGTACAGAACAAAGAAGTAAGAACAGAGGGTTAATGAACTACAGTAGAACCTCACTGCAAAGGCTCCAAGAGTACGTTTTTTCATGTCTCCCAAAGCTGTTCATTATGCTAATATACCATCAATGCCAGACTATTTTTTCTTGAAAGAGGGTTACAGAACTGAGATGATAATTAACATTTATATGCACTTTTCAAAAGTGATTGTAGTAATTCACACAGTTTAGTTCAATAACCCTTTCCACAACCCTCTAAAGCATGAACACTGGTCAGAAAACCATTTAATCAAGAGCCACATGATGATTACCAACAGGTCCTGTTAGTCATAAGTGCTCCATAATGTAAATATTTGTTGTCGTGTGCTTTAAGCTGTTTCTAACTTACAGCAACCCTAAGGCAAACCTATCATGGGATTCTGTGGGGCTGAGAGTGTGTGGCATATCCAAGGTCACCCACTGGGTTTCCATGGCCAAACGGGGAACCAAATTCTAGTCTCCACGGTGGTAGACCAACATCCAAAGCCACTGAACCATGTGGTAAAGTAAAAGACTGCATATAGCTAAATATCAATCATAAGACACTCCCAACAGAAGATAAAATTTTGTACCCAGCAAAGTCACCAAAGGAACACACACACACACACGCATATACTGCATTGCCTAATCAAAAAATATTTCATTTTTGTTAAAAATGTAACCAGCCTCCTAAGAAGAATGGTTGCATCATAATAAACTTCCAAGCAAGACATGTTGTTGTTGTTGTTGCTATTGTTGCATGCCTTCAAGTAATTTTCAACTTATGACAACTGTAAGCTGAACCTACCACAGGATTTTCTGGGGTGAGAGTGTGTGATGGGTCCAAGGTCATTCAGTGGATTTCCTTTGCTGAGCAGGGCATCAAACCCTTGTCTCCAGGGTTGTAGTCCAGTGTTCAAACCACTCTACTATTATGTGTGCGGAGAATGCTGGATTGAATGAACATAGAGTTCCTACAGTGGATCTGTGATAAACAATTTTGAGCAGATCTGATAAAAGAACATTCAATTGAGAATAGTGCGCATACGTGCATACACAGTGAGTGTCGTTTTTATTAATTTGTGTTTTTTAAGGCTTTAGTAAACTCAGTACATAATTTCCATGGTTTTTGTTCTTTAAATATAGTGTGCCTTCCACATATGCAGGGTTCCATTCCAGGAATCCCCATGTGGAAAAAAAAAGGAATGCTTGAGCCCCATTATTTTCAATGGATGTGATGTGCTTGCACCCATAACTGTGGGTGTACACCCATCACATCCATTGATGATAATGGACACAACACTTTTCATGACCTTGGATTCATGTATGCCAAGATCATACCATAAGGGGGCACACTGTAGTAGCTTTGTATGTCCTTCTGTGAATAACTTTCATCTCCGTCTAGCCTGGTCTCACCCTTTCTCCCTCACTCTGATGCTGCTCAGCCCCATGTTTCAAGGGCTGTCATCTGTGAAATGTTGCAGGGTATGACAATACACCATTTTGGGCATCTTTTCCCAATAGTACATTGTGAAAGTGAAGCAACTTTAGAATTTACTTGCTTTGAATGCTAGATTCAATGCAAAACTACATGACAGAAAATTAAAGGCTATCAGAACAAGTTCTCCTTCCCATAGTTTGTGTAAGTACTGAGTTTCATACTGCGTGGTAAAAATCAAGCTTTTCTAATTTTTTTTAAAATCAAAGTGATACTTCACTTACAGGTGTGTAGAGGGGGATTCTCATACAGTCGGGGTTGCTAACATACTTTTTGAGTGGTTATAACACAGAAGCACTGGTGCCCATTCTCAATAAATTTAGGTGATTGATTCCTGGGGATTCCCAAGGGCACATGCAATCTCTTTGTGTACAATGAAGCAGGTGAGGCACAAAAATAGTCATACAACAATCTCATGACAAGTGGTCCACAATTGCATGACAAGTGGTCTTATTCCCATGGATAGCAAAAAGCTTTATTGGATACTTTCTGGTTAAAAGTCCAGTAAATTAAAAAAAAACACTAAATAAAACTGTACTTAAAAAAGAGAGCGCTAACATTCCCATGACACAACGTTGATTTACAATGTTCATTTTCAGTGATGTCAAGGGATGTATTCCTTCTTGCTTTGCCCAGCACAAATAAGCATACCATGAGGGAATTCACAGTCTACTGTGAATCCGCTTAGGTCTGGTTGCTGGCATGCTATATCCAGCTTGCTGTCTTTGGAAGAGACAGAAAGAAACTATTTATCAATGACTGGTATGACAGTGGTGTGCAGAAAAAAGAGAAGGTGAGAATAAGACTTTAAATATAGCATTGTGCACCATCTTTTTTGAGGCAAAAATATCATATATGTCTCTTAACAGGATTAGGAAGCAGATCCTGGGATGGATGATAGACATCAGATTTTACCAATAGTAAACATACTGATATCCTTCTGCTAATGATTTTTTGTGTGACTGCTGCTTGAAATAATTTATTAGTATAGATGAAATTGTTTATTTCCCCCCATTCAGTTGTGAGAAACTAAGCAAGCCATGTTGGTTGAGGGAAAGGATGAACTCTTGAAAACTTGAGGTAGATAAATGAGTCGGTAGTACAGAGCAGAGTGGAACACAGGAGACAAACATCTAGTTCTTTCACAATTATGCTTTTACATGTGTTGGCATAATTACCACCTGCTCCTTGGAAGTGAATCAGCTAAATCCTGAACCAAATTGGGAAAAATTTGCTCTGGGTGCCGATTGGATTGGATTGGCCTGAGGGAGATCATGTAGGCATGGTTCAAAGAAGACAGGCATGTCTTCCGATGTCTGATGTCTGATGTCAAAACAAATGAGAAAAAGGTTAGACAGGGTGCCTTCAACAGAAGTATACCACTCCATTGAATTTCAATTGGGTGACTTCCTTAAATAAACATATCATTTACAATTATGATGCTGCTGTGGCTGAAGATGATGATGTTGAGGAACATTATCATTATATCTAATCATGCACATAACTTATTATCTCTCCCGTGGCACCCCACTAGTCACTTCTCTCCAGGACGAAAAGCAGTCATTGATGATCACCCTGTGGGTTCGGTCAGTCAACCAATTACCAATCCACCTAACAGTAGCCCTGCCCAGCCCACATTTTACTATTTTCTTTGCAAGAATGTCATGAGGAACTTTGTCAAAGGCCTTCCTGAGGTCAAGATATGCTATGTCTATTAGTGCACTTGTATTTTGTTTTAAGCTACACTGTAAGCTGTATTGAGTCCCATATCGTGAGGAAGGCAAGATAATAAATAACTAAGAAGCTGAGTTTGGGTAGCAGATTCAAGGTGGATATAATGAGGGCAACTGTTGGAAAGGCTGTATTTGAACCTGAATATTAGATAGGAAGTGGCAACTAAACTTAAGATGAAAGCCAGGCAGCCTGAGTCACCAGAGAAAGACCTGAGCATAGCCAAGGGCTTATTTGAAGTGAGATTGATCCCAAGAATCATACATGCCTTCACTGTAGACAGCAAAGAAAGAGGAGTAAATGACCAGGTGGCTACTGCACCAGTAGAACTGCCTAAATAACCCCAAGGCACCAAAGCCTGTCTTATTGGGAAGCTAAATAAGGTTAGCCCCAGTTAGTACTTGGATGGGAGACTGCAAACAAATGCCAGGTGCTATACCTTATATTTCAGAGGAAGGAACTAGCAAAAGCACCTCTGAGTATTCCTTGCCTAAGAAAATTATGAAATTATGAAATTTATAGGGTCATCATAAGTCAACAGATAACTTGAAGGCACATACACAAACATAGCACCAGCAGCCTTCTTTCTGGCATTTTAAGAGGCAGCACAAGGCAGTCTTGCTCAGGACAGAGAGAGAAACATCCCAGAAATTAGACATTAAGGGGAAGACTCTATGATGTATCCTTCACAGAATTGCTAAATATCACAGGAGAAGTTCTTAATATCTTCTACACTGCAATACCAGTTGACAATGGAAAATATAGGGTGGGGAAGTATAGGACCATGAGCTGGGTATTCAGAGTACCAGCTAAACTTATGCTTTGGTGATATGATGACAATGAGCAACTAGATAAGCCTTGTTTTTTTCCCCCTGAAATATACAGTACAACTATATTTTAGCTGTCCACCTTAAAGATACCTTTGAGGAAATTTGAGCTCCTCTACGTAAAGAGGAAAAGATGTCTATCTTTTACTTAGATGCCTGCTGGACTGCTCTCACTTCACAAAGTCAAGTTACTTGTAGGTTTGTGTTTGCTTTCACATTATGAAGTCATAAATTACACATCACCATGTATTATCTGTTTTCCAGATGCAGCACAATGAAAATATAAAATGGCACAATCAGACTACTATCTTTGAATTCATTCTTCTGGGATTTGGGGACCTTCAGAACTTCCACGTTCCACTCTTCCTCTTTTTCTTGGTGATCTATTTGATGACCATGGCTGGAAACCTACTCATTATTTTCCTGGTTATGATTGATCAGCACCTTCACACTCCTATGTATTTCTTCTTGGGGAACCTGTCCTTCTTGGAATCCTGCTGCAGCTCTACTGTCCTGCCAAAAATGTTGTCTGTACTTTTGACAGGAGAAAAAAGCATATCTGTCAAAGCTTGTTTGATGCAGTTTTTCACTTTTGCTTGCCTGGGAGGTTCTGAATGCTACCTGCTGGCCATGATGTCTTATGACAGGTACTTGGCAATATGTAAGCCACTCCACTATCCCACTCTTATGAATACCAGACTGAGCTTTCAATTAGCAGCTGTGTCTTGGGTGTGTGGTATATTTGTAAGCACAAGCTTAACTGTGACATTGACTAAGATCTCCTTCTGTGGCTCTCATGAAATTGATCATTTTTTCTGTGATGTCATTAATGATATCAGGTATATATCTTGTAATGGAGCACATCTAGTTGAACTACAGTCCTTCATATATGGCTGTGTATTTACTTTCCCTCCCTTTGCCCTGACCCTGTCCTCCTATGTTTACATCATTGTCACTATCCTTAGGATCCCATCAGCCTCAGGGAGGAAAAAGACCTTCTCTACATGTTCCTCACATCTAATTGTGGTTGCTTTGTATTATGGAACTCTGATGCTTGTCTATCTGTTGCCCCATTCTAGACATTTAAGTCCTATAAAGAAAGCATCTTCTCTTTCCTACACTGTCCTGACTCCCATCCTCAACCCACTCATCTACAGCCTGAGGAACAAGGAAGTGAAAGAAGCCTTGAGTCGGGTTTTCAGAAAATTAATTATCAATGTGACACTTCAAAAATCTGCCTTTTTAAAGTTGAATAGACAGGATAAATAATGTCCTAGTACACTATTCTTTTGTCTATTCCTTGTTTTCTTTTTCATTTCTTTTTATTGTCTTTCATCTTATGCTTTCTTTTTATGCTTGAATAGGAAGTTTATGTTTCTTATTTTAGCCTTTTCATATTTTGTTGCTTTCATAAACTCTGATAATCGATTTCTCTTTATATTGTATGGTTTATTACTGTTGTTTCACCCCTGCCACTGCAAGAACAATTTTATTGAAAGTCTAAACTTTGTTTTGCAGAACACATAGTGTCATTTCACGGTGTGTGTGTGTGTGCGCGTGCGCACGAGCTAGAGAGAGAGAGAGAGAAGTTAAGAATCAGCAGCACCATTCCCATATTAGTTATTGCTGTATGCCTTCAAATTGTTACCAACTTATGGAATTTCTAAGGTGAACCTATCATGGGGTTTTCTTGGTAAGGTTTGTTTAGTGGAGGGTTATCTTTGCCTTCCTCTGAAGCGAAGAGTACATGTCTCCCCCTAGGTGATCCAGGTTATATCTGTGGCTTAGGGGGGATATGAATTCTGGTGTCACAGTCACAGTCCAATGCTCAAACCAGTACACCAAGGTGGGTCAGTCCCGAAGCTAGTAGCAAGCAAAATTAAAAATCTGATCCATTTTTTTTAAAAAATAATATTTTAATATGTGTTGACTGAATTCTAGAAGTAATAGAAAGCACCCCAGAGAAATCAGCCTTCTAGAAGCATCAAGAAAGAATCTCAGTAATTTCATTGTGACATGCCTTATTTTACATGCAGATGTCTAAATCCAGCATCAGTTCTCCCACTTTAAGCAGACACATAAAAATGAATGGGACTTAGGTGAGTTGTAACTAACAGTTGCCTGTTGTTTTAATGTATCCACCCCAACTAGAGCTGACCTAAGATTGAGCCCTGAACATTTACAGACATGCATTTCTCCACTTGGAGTCTGAATTGGTAGTTATGCTTCAGATAATGCTTTACCTCTTCATTTTGTATAGATTAGTCATTACCAGAGATTGCATCCCATGTACAAAACTAAAAAGGACTAGAAAGAAACTCTGTGGGGATTGAATGTTCTCTTGTTCATTGGTAGAACTCATCCTATATCAATGATAGTTATTCTTCAAACAAAGGAGTGTGCCCTTGGACTGTTCCATGGAAACACAGTTTCTTTGCAACAGATGAGAACAATTGACAGGGGGATGTGTCCCAAATCAAAATTTGAACCACAAATATTGTACACATTTTGTCAGATTGATGAAGAAATATCCTTCCATAAAGCCACATGCTTTGACATCTTTCGTTACTATAGGATACAATCTTGTACTAGTGGAATGAGATTCCCTACAGCAATATTGTGCAATTGCAGAGAGCCTGGTGGCCAGATTTTCAAGTATCCATAGCTGCTTCTTCCACTATCTTGAGAGAAATAACAGAAAGAAAGAGCCTTAATTAATTTTATTATTTTTTGTGAATGAAATTATAATACTATTATTTTATAAATGAAATATCTTTCTAAGTGGAACTTGCAGCTTAATTTTAGTATTTAGTACTTCCTTGCACCCACAATGATTACATATAAATAAGAATATTCAGAGCTTGCTTGATTAGTGTGAAGGCTAGAAGAAAGAAGATCTACTCTATGGTCCTTTGGTCAAGCGATGGTTCTCTACAACTGGCTAATAACAGACAGCTTCAGCTTGGGAGTTTCCTTTGTAAAACTCAATAATAAATAATTCTGTTTATTTAAGATTTGTTCTGTGGTTGTTCCACAAAAAGAAATGGGAGAGATGGTTTGCCGAGTTCTCTCATTCACGGTGGATCACAATTTCTCTCCATTTCCTGGAGGACTGCAATTGGCTCCCCACAGTTCCCTCTCACTCAAGATGGGTCACAATCCTGCACCCCACATCACAGTTTCTCTGTCACTCTCTATATGTATGTAGTTCTGTCTGATTCCTAGCAAAGTTAGGAGGCACTTCAAAGGGATCTCCTTTACAGAGGGCAATGTGTGTGTATGTACCAATGAGGAGCAATAGATTTTTAAACTCAAATCACTGAGAAGTGCAGGCAATACAATCCCCCATCACCCAGCTTTGAATTCCTTGCCAAGAAACCCTCATGATAAATTCGCCTTTCAGTTGTCATATGTCAGTTTTTCAAAGAGGAGAGAGGTGATGGCTGGAAGGAACCTCTCCTTGTCAGTGACATTTTGTTGTTGTGTGCCTACAAGTCACTAATGACTTATGGAAACCTATCACAACGTGTTATTTTTTTTCGGCAGGATTTCTTCAGAGTGGATTTACCTTTGCCTTCTTCTGAGATTGAGAGAATGTGATTCCCCCACAGTCACTGATGTCTGAGCAGGGGTTTGAATTCTGGGCTCCAGAAGTCTTAAATAAATAAATAAATAAATAAATAAATAAATAAATAATTGAATATTTAAATAAATATTTGACTATTTAAATCTGGAGTTAAGTCTTAGACCTTGGCAATAAATCGCATTTATGGCAGAAGCCAGTAAAGGAAAGGTTAAGAACTGCTTGTTTACAACATTCATCATCAAAAAGACCAGGGGACATTATTTTATCTCTGCTTCTTTCTGTCCTACACTGTTACAGTGCTATTATCCCGCCATTAACATCGTGTGGAATTCTAGGGTTTCTAGTCTACTGAAGCCAAACAGCACTCTGTTGAGAATTCTAAATGCCCCTCCCTAAAAACTGCAGATCCCAGGATTCCATTGGATATTGAAAGTGGAAGAATAGCACTATAAAAGTGGAGGGCAGAAAGGCCTTTTGTATGGGCATTTGGCCTTATTGTGCTATACTGTATGCAGGTTTTAAAAAAAGATGAGAATACTAAGGAAGTCTGTTGTAACCTGAGAAAATGCCAAGGGACTTCTTGTCAGTCATACAGCTAAATATAGGGGCATAGATTTTTTTTTCTTTCTGGAGGACAGAAAATAAGTTATGCAGGAGATCACATTGCAGATGCAAGACAGAAGCTCAGGGTCTGAAGAATTGCTAAACGAGACAGTATTTTCTGCTTGGTATCTGGCATCAATCTTGATGTGTTTACACTTGACAAAAATGTTTAAACTTTATTCATACCATTGTCTGACACTGGAAAGGCAAGCTACATAAAAACATGTTCATTGTAGTGAACAGAACAAGATTCTCAGAACAGCTTATGTTACAGTGCATGATTTTTAGATTATTGTAGTTTAATGTAACTGTTAATCCCAACTAGAGGTGACTGCATTGATGGAACAGAGATGATTGTTGGCTTACAAATTCCCATTGATTCAGTGCATGTGCTCTAGCGGAGACCAACAGTTGGATTTAGCTGTATATTTCCTGCATTTAAATCTTAAATGGTTCATCTTTTTTGTAAATCACTTTGGAAATGTATGTCAACAACAGTGAAAAAGATTTATGATGAAGAATCTGGATTGGATGTGATTTATCTTCATTGTGCAATAATCAAACATATTCGTTTGACAAGAGACATGAGATTGTTTTGCCCACAATCATTTTGTAGGTCAATATCACCACCTCATGATAATAACAAGATATTATAGCAATAGCAGTTACATTTCTATACCACTTATCAGTGCTAAGCACTCCCCAAGGGTTTACAATGTGTTAGCTAAATGCCCCCAACAAGCTGGGTACTCATTTTGCCAAACTATGGAAGCCTGGAAGGCAGAGTCAACCTGTAGCCCTGCAGGATCAGACTTACAAAGTTGTGGCTGCAGTACTGGCATTTAACCAGTGTGCCACCAGGGCTCCTATTTCTATATTGTGTGATGCTGAGGAGAGGAAAGGAAAGGAAGACTACTGTACATACAGTGAATACAGATGTAAAATAATATCCCTTAACTAAATGCAGTAATGTAGTTGTACAGTCCTAAAGAGATGGCTGTTTTTCTGACAAATGAAGCTTGGTTCACCTTGCAATAAAGAGAAGGAGGGGGAAACCTCCTCACATCTGACCCAAAAGGATGAGGGAAGAATAAATAAATGAATGAATGAATAAAAAAAAATTATGAAGACAGGCGTGATATTGGTTGCAGGCAGGAATGGGGAAGAAATTCATTCAGTTCACATTATAAACAACAGTGAGTATTTGGGACCAGCTAGTGTAATTCCCTGTGGTAACAGTTTGAAGGTAAAGTAAGGCATTACTTTGAAGCTGATTTTGGAAACAATACTGGTGTGTAAGAGAGCTTGATTGATCTCTTAGGTACTGGTTTAGGTAAAGTTGGGGACTGCTTGAAAACTGAGTGAATTGTAGTTTCAAGCTCTAGTGGTTTTATAAATGTCACTGAGGCAATAGTTGGTAGTATGTAATAAGGGACTGAAATAAGATATTTAAGAACTGGATACGAAGTAATTGGTAACTGGAACAAGATACTATTTAACACTCCTTCCTTTATTTGGAAATGGGACAGATTGAAATAAAAACAAATTGATGGTTCCTGGGGTAACAGTCTGGATACAGTAAGGAATCACCTTCTGTAAAAGAAACCAGGCACAGGAAAGAGGGTCTAGCTATTTAAAGACAACATTTCCTGAAGTCAATGTTTTTAGGAAATTGTGAGGAAATACTAGGGACAAACCACCCTAAAAGCAGTAAAGGAGAAGCTAGATGGAGAAAAAAAGGCTGAAATATAATGGAGGATAAAAAGGTTTTACTACACTCATTTCTTAACTTCCAGGATTTCTGTTCTTCAGGTCGTAGTTTTGTGTGTCCTTCTGAGAATTTATTCTTTTTCTTTCCTGATGTCACCCTTTTGTTACCCCAAAATGTGATTGACCGAGGGGTTCAATCCTGATGCCAGTACTCCATGAAATGGCGTGGAGGCCTGAGAAAGGGGACCAACCTTACAAGATCTTTAACATCTGTGTTTACCAGTACTCGTGTGAGGAAGAACCAGCTGGAGAGCCAAAAGTAAGCTTATTTGTTTTACTGGGGAAATTAACAATTGAACAAACACACGCACAAGATCCATGCAGCCACACAAGGTTATCTGAAAGAAAAGGGAGGAAAGTTTTAGATAGTGAGATTTTTCAGGGTGAAGTGGGTGATATTTACTAATCGAGAAGAACAGCAAAGTAACAGCAATGTGGCTTAGATGTAAGTCTAAGGATAGTACACAAATGAGAATTGGAACAGCAGGGTGGTGACCAGAAATCAGTGTACTGCAAGTTGGCTGGCCAAAGACTGAGGTCTGAGTACTCTTTTTCTGCCTAGAGGGTGAAGGTGCTAATCGCTCTCTGGCAGAGTAAACAACGGAATCTGGAGAGTGGACAATGAGGTCTGGAATGTGCTAATGGCCCTAGCATTAGGTAACAAAGGGTTAATGGTAATCTTGATAGTTCTCTAATTGTTGGACAGGTGTTGGTACAAAAGGAAAGTTTGCTTATTCAGATGGAGGGGAGCTAAGATAATCAGCTGTCCTGCAGGAACATCTTAACTGTTAATGTCTCTTAAAGGTTGAGTCATCAGAGGCTAACTGTAAGTTCATTATCACTGGAGTTTCCTGGTGGTTTTCTGATTGTGACATGGCTGCACCTTGAAGTCTCTTCTGACCTGATTTCACAATGCACGTGTGCAGCCCACTTTTCCATGTTAGCTATCATGGCTATGAAGCCATGGCAGGGTATATTTATATTTGAGCCAATTAATATATTTTGCCAATGAAACTATATAAAAGTGTGGGGATGTACAACCTACAAACACTTTCCCCCACCCGTTGATGTTACTCAATATGATGTTGTTCAGTTGTCATCTGTGAAATGTTGCAGGGTTTGACATTCCACCATTTTGGTCATCTTTTCACAATAGTTCATGTGAAATTGAAGCAGATATGCAGCTTTAGAATTTGCTCACTTTGAGTGCTTGATGCAATGCAAAACATCACAGAAAAGTAAATGCCACTGGAACAATCTGTCCTTCCCACAGTTTAAGTAAGCAATGGGTTTCATACTGGGTGGTAGAAATCAAGCCTTTTTCAATTTTTATCAAAATGTTTCTCAACTTGCATGGGTGTAAAGGGGGATTCTTACACAGTTGGAGATGCTAGCATGCTTTCTGAGTGATTATAACCCACAAGCACTGATGCACATTCTTAACCTCTTTAGGTGATTGACCTCTTGGGAACTTTCAAGGGCATGTGCATTCCCTGTGAATAGAATGGACACAGAAAATTAGTCATACAACTTCTCCCCACTGAGAGAAAAAATGCTTTACTGAATGTCTTGTTAAAAGTTCAATAATAATGATAATAATTTTTTAAAAAAACTGTCCTAAAAAAAGAGAGTTAATATTCACAATATACAACCTTGGTTTATGATACTAATTACCAGAAATGTCAAGGGATGTATTCCTACTTGCTTTACTCAACACAAATAAGGATCCCATGAGGGAGTTCACAGTCACCTTAGGTTTTGTTGCTCACAGCTTTCTCTCTTTGAAAGAGACAAAAAGGAGCTTTTTATCAGTTGCTGATAGAAGATACTTGTGTGTGGAAGAAATGGAAAAGAAAAGGTAGGAACAAGACTTTAATGCAGCAACCACAATTTCTGTCTGTCTGTCTGTCTATCTATCTATCTATCTATCTATCTATCTATCTATCTATCTATCTATCTATCTATCTATCTATCCATCCATCCATCCATCCCTAACAGGATTAGGAAGTAGGCCTTGGAATGGATGATAGGCTTTGAATTTTACCAATAGTGAACATATTCATCTCCTTTTGTTATTCATTTTTGATATGACTGCTGCTTTTCAAGAAGGTATCAGGAAAGATAACATTAATTCTCCCTCTGTTCAATTGTGAGAAACCAAGCAAACCCATTAGTTGATGGAAGAGATGAATTCTTGAGAACTCAAGATAGATAAATGAGCTGTTAGCACAATATGGAGTGGAACACAAGGAAAAAAGACATCTAGTTCTCTTGCAATTTTGCTTCTTCATGTGTGAAAATAGTCACCACCTGGAGTGTGGAAATGATTTTGCTGAATCCTAACTAAATTGAGCAAATTTGGACCAGATGTCCATTGAATTGGATTGGTCTAAAGTAGATCATAAAGGCATGGTTCAAAGAAGACAGGAATGTCCAGATATTCTGATGTCAATGAAACAATATTTTAGTTGTAGAACATAAAGATGCCTTTGGGAGCTTTGGGTTAGTCTATGTAAAGGAGAAAGCATGTTTGTCTTTTATTTAGATGCCTGCTGCTTTCCTGTGACTTCACAAAGCCAAGTTGCTTGCAGGTTTGTGTTTGGTTTCACATTGTGAAATCATAAATTACATAACACCATGTATTTCTTGTCCTCCAGATGCAGCACAATGAAAATAAAAAATGGCACAATCATACTGCTGTCTTTGAATTTACTCTTCTGGGATTTGAGGATCTTCAGAACTTCCAGGTTCCACTCTTCCTCTTTTTCTTAATGATCTATTTGATGACCATGGCTGGAAACCTACTCATTATTTTCCTGGTTGTGACTGATTGGCACCTTCAAACTCCTATGTACTTCTTCTTGGGTAACCTGTCCTTCTTGGAATCCTGCTGCAGCTGTACTGTCCTACCAAAAATGTTGTCTGTACTTTTGACAAGGGAAAAAAAGCATATCTGTCAAAGCTTGTTTGATGCAGTTTTTCACTTTTGCTTGCCTGGAGGGGACTGAATGCTACCTGCTCGCCATGATGTCTTATGACAGGTATTTAGCAATATGTAAGCCACTTCACTATCCCACTGTTATGAATGCCAGGTTGAGCTTTAACCTAGCAGGTGTGTCTTGGGTCTGTGGTATATTTGTAAGCACAAGCTTAACTGTGACATTGACAAAGATCTCCTTCTGTGGTTCAGGTGAAATTGATAATTTTTTTTTGTGACGTTAATAATGACATTAGGTACATCTCTTGCAATGGTGCACATCTGGTTGAACTACAGTCCTTTATATATGCCTGTGTATTCACTCTCCCTCCCTTTGTCCTCACCCTGTCCTCCTATGTTTACATCACTGTTACTATTCTTAGGATCCCATCAGCCTCAGGGAGGAAAAAGGCCTTCTCTACCTGTTCCTCACATCTCACTGTGGTTTCTTTGTATTATGGAACCCTGATGCTTGTCTATCTTTTGCCTCATTTTAAGCAATTCAGTCAACTAAAGAAAGCATCTTCTCTTTCCTACACTGTCCTGACTCCCCTCCTCAACCCACTCATCTACAGTCTGAGAAACAAGGAAGTGAAAGAAGCCTTGAGTCGGGTTTTTAGAAAGTTAATCATCAATGTGACACTTCAAAAAGCCACCTGTTTAAAGTTAGATAGGCAGGGCAAATAAGGTACTAGTGTACTATTTTTTGTCTATTTGTTATCTTCTTTTCTTCTTCTTCTTCTTAATGGCATTCACCTTATGCTTTGTCTTTTTGCTTTGAATAGGAAGTTTACCCTTCTTATTTTAGCCTGTTCCTATCTTGCTGCTTTCATGGCTTTCTCTGATGGTCTATTTCTCATTATACTGTGTGTTTTCTTCTTGTGGCTCACCCCTGCCACAGCAAAAGCAACTCTGTTGACAACCTGATCTTTGTATTACATAACACTTTGTGTCATTTCATGGTATGTGTGAGTATTAGAAAGAGAAAGAATTAGCAGCAGCATTCCCATGTTGATTGTGTGCCTTCACATCATTATACTTGTATGCCTTCAAATCATTTCCAGCTTATATGGTATAGCTAAATTAAACTTATCTTGTGGTTATCTTGGTAAGATTTGTTCAGAGAGGGCTTATCTTTCTTCCTACCAGGCAGAGATAGTGTGTCTTGCCGAAGGTCAACCAATTTGTTTCAATGGCTGAGGGGGATTTGAATCCCAGTCTCCAGAATCATAGCACAATGTTCAAACTACTGCACCAAGCTGGCTCAGTCCTCAAGTTGGTACCAAGCAAAATTAAAAATTTGACATATTTTTAAAAAATATTTTAAAATGTTTTGACTGAATTCTGGTAGTAATAGAAAGCATCCAAGAGAAATCAGCCTTCTTGAAGCATCAGGAAATAATCTCGGTAACTTCACTGTGGCATGTCTTATTCTATAGGCAGATGGCTAAATCCAGCATTAGTTCTCCAAGTTTAAATAGACCCACAAAAATGAATGGGACTTGTTAGTTGTAACTAGCACTTCTCTTTTGTTTCAATGTATCCACTTCACCTAGGGCTCAGCTAATATAGAGCCCTGAACATTTCTGGACATGCATTTCTACTAGGGATAGGATGAATCCAGAATTTTCTGAATCCGGATCCAAATCCCTGGAAGGTTCTGGGAATCCTCGAATCTTTCAAATCCCTTTTTTAAAAAAAGAGCTTAAAAAGCAAGGGAAAGAAGGATAATCTTGGGCAAGACACACTCTCTCAGCCTTAACAAAAACCTAGGCAAAGGCAAACCTCCCTCTGAAGAAATCTGGCCAAGACAATTGTCCTCGTTTTGCCTCAGGATCTCCCCAAGTTGAAAATGACATGAAGGCCCTTTCAACACGGGCAGGAAAATGTGGATTAATCTCACATTTTGCTGCCTGTGCAAACAGGGCCACATACTACAGTACAGAGATAACTCAGGTCAAAACTGGCTTTTCTTTGCATTGCTCCTTCTGGCATCCTGGGGTTTGTAGTTTGATGATGTGCCAGCAGACTTTGGCAGAGAAGGCTGTGACACCTGGTAAAACCCCAAACCCCAGAATTGTGTCTGAAAGAGGTTTGCAAGGGAGCTATGCAAAGGAATGTTTCAGCTGTCCTTGAAATCTCAGGCCTCTAGCTTCCTGTCGAGTATTGCACTTAAAAATGAAATATTCAATTTAAATGTCTTAGAACACAAGCTGAGATGTAATTTGTGAAATTGTTAACAAAGACCGTTATTACTCCAAGGGAAAACCTCACCTACTTACTATCTTCCCTTGTATGTACGATCTCCCATGTTTTCAGGCATCCCACTCTCCCTAGTTTTCAGATGTTCCGGTCTCCCTGGTTTTCAGGTGTCCCGGTCTCCATCAATCTATTTAGTTGGTGGATTCAAAAGATTCAGTCTGGCTATTTTGGCACAGGGATTCGGATTTGGGAATCTCGAATCCTTTCCCAGGATTTAAGGATTTGAGAATTCGAGAATTAGTTGACCCGTCTCTAATTTCTACACTCAGAGTCTGAATTAGTAGTTATACTTCAGAAAATGCTTTTTCTCTGCATTTTGAATAAATCAGTCACTATCAGAAATTGTATCCTATTTTCAAAACTAAAAAGGACTAGGAAGAAACTCTGTGGGGATTGAATGTTCTATTCTTCATTGGTAGGATGGATCCTACATCAATGCTTTTATTATTCTTCAAACAAAGGATTGTGCCCTTAGATTCTTCCATAGGAACCTAGTTCCTTTGCATCAGATGAGAGCAACTGATGAGGAGTTGAGTGTCAAATTAAAAGCTGAGCCAAGGACATTGTACATCTTTTTTCTATATTTATGAAGAAATATCTTTCGAGAAGCCTCATGTTTTGACATCCTTCATTAATATTAGATGCAATGTTGTACCAGTGGAATATGATGCCCGACAGCAGGGTTGTGCAACAGGAGAGAGCCTGGAGGTCAGATTCTGAAGTATCCAACAGCTGCTCCTTCTAATTTTGGGGGGAGGAGTATGTAAAAATAGTCACATTTAATTTTATTTAAATTATTATTTGAATTTAATATTATTTAATAATAATTATTTATTTCATAAATATAATATCTTTTTAACCGGAACTAATTTTGTCTTAATTTTTAGAGAGCATTAAGCATTCAGCCTACCTCCCCTCACCACGAATGATTAAATGTTAATAAATATATTCAGGTCTTACTTGATTAGTGTGAAGGTTAGAAGAAACAAGATCCACTCTATGGTCCTTTGTGCAGTCAAGTGATGGTTCTCTAAAGAGGCTGAAGACAGACAGCCTCAACTTGGAAGCTTCCTTTGTAAAAACTTACTAATAAAACTTTGTTTTTATTCAAGATTCATTCTCTTATCTTTTTCCTGGGTGGTGGTGCACAAAATGTGGCTACAAAAAGAGAGAGGAGGGTGGATTTGCTGAGTTCATGGAGGACCACAGTTTCTATCTTATGGAGGATTGCAACTGCCTCTCCACAGTTCCATCTCACTCAACAAGGATCATAGCCCTGAGCCCCTGAACACAATTTCTGTCACTCTATATGCCAGGGCTTTCCAAATGGTGTGCCATGACACATTAGCATATTGCCTGAAGCGTATAGGTGTGTTGCCCACAATCTTGGAAAAGTATGTTATTATTTATAAACTATATGTTTTTAAAAATATATGAAAGGGAGTAGGTTGTGTCCCGATACATTTTGTTATTGCAATTTATGTATGTGTCTTTATCTCTTTTAATGGGTTAGTTTCAGCTCCGGTTTCCTTGTAAAACTGAATTACTGTGTTGTGAAATGATTCACGTCTAAAAAGTGTGTCACTAAAATAAAAAGTTTGGAAAGCTCTGCTCTATGCATATACAGTTCTATCTAATCCACAACAAATGTCAAGAACATGTAAGCACTTCACAGGGATCCTTTGCAGAGGATCATTTATGTGCATGTACAAATGAGAAGCCGTACAGTTTTAAACTCAACTCACTAAGCAGTGCACATAGTACAATCTCCTTTCAAATAGGAAAATATCTAACAATCGGCCTGACCCGATATTATAGAACAGCTTTAACTAGAGCAAGATTCGAGCAGGTGGATTCCATGGTGGCGCAGTGGTTGAATGCCAGTACTGCAAGCCACAAGGTTGTGAGTTTGATCCTCCAAGGTTGACTCAGCCTTCCATCCTTCCATAGGTCGGTAAAATGAGTACCCAGCTCGTTGGGGGCATGTATAGAAAATGTATCGAAATACATACTGTTTGTAAGTTGTTCGCCGCCCTGATCCATATGGAGAGGCAGGATACAAATAAATAATTAAAAAAAAAGAGATATGGACGATTCCATCAAGTGCCATGAGAGAACATGTGTCTGTCGGGCATCTGAAATAGAAGATATTGAGTATGTCCTATTCAGCTGCAAACTATATGACACAGTGAGGGCCCAGTACCTACAGACAATACTCAACAGAATTACACACTGGGACCTTAATAAACAGTTAGCCCACTTTCTTCAAGGTACAAATACATACATTGCAACTAGAACTGCTAAATTCATAGGTAGGGCTATTCAATTGAGAAGATGTTTTATTGAGCACATCGGGGTTGCATGTAAAGGTGATGAGCTTATCTAAACATATGCTGGTCCTGTATTTTATTACCTTTTAGTCTATTATAAGACAATAACTTCCTACTATTAATTTAATCAATATAATATATGTCATTCTATTTTGTCTAACTTATCTTATCCTATGACATTTTATGCATTGTATTCTATGTATTGTGCCTTTTTACATTTTATCATGTTTGCTGTTAATTGTTTGATATGGTCAATTGACTAATCAATAAACTTTTAACTAACTAACTAGTACAATCTCCCACTACCCAGCTTTGAAACCCTGCTCATTTTGGAGTTAATGACAACCCTCAAAGGAATAGGATATTTTAAAGGCATTTTACTGATGAATTTCAGTGGCAAACATTGTTTTTATTTACAAACAGCAGCAGAATTTGGTGGCAGGTTTTTTTTTTAACCAAGGAAGCTTTGAGGAGAGCAAAAAAGGCCTTGAGGGCTACCTGGATCCAACAGATATTAGTATTTCTTCATGGAAAACACTTCTTTTCTGGAAAAATACAAAACAAATGCACAAGTTTTGTGCACAATAAATCCTGAAATGCCAACATTCTCTTCAGTCTAAGTTTCTCCCATCCAGAATTTGTACTACTCAAGAAACAGGTTTTTTATTTTTTTTAAAAAAATAATATTTTGCAATATTCTTTCCATCTCTCCACTCCTACCACTATTTCACTTTTTGGGGGTCAGGGAGACAAAGAAATAAACAGTATAGTTCTACTGGGATATTGACACCAGTACAGAAGAGCAGAGGACATATTTGTCATGGATTTAATCTTCAGTGAAGGCTGTTTTTCCCAGGGAAACCTGAAGGCCTACATGGCCTGGCCTTCAAGATAGCCAATTGTATATTTTCACATTCTTGAACACCACACACCATGATAGGTTCACCTTAAGGTTGCCATAAGTCAATTTTCAAAGGGGAGAGGCATGATGGCTAGAAGGAATCTCCCCTTGTCAGTGACTTGCTGTTGTCTGCCTTCAAGTCATTTCTGATTTATGGAAACTATTTATGGTGAACCTATTACAATATATATATTTTTTTGCAATATTTGTTCAGAGTGGGTTTGCCATTGCTTTTTTCTGGGGCTGAGAGAATGTGATATGCCCAAAGTTAACAGTGTCTGAGTCGTGATTTGGATCCTGATACCCAGAAGCCATAGACAGACAGATAGATAGATAGATAGATAGATAGATAGATAGATAGATAGATAGATAGATATTTGCATATGTAAATCTATATAATAAAATTTAAATCTTTAGTTAAGTGTTGGAGGTTCTTGGCAACAAATTATATTTACAGGGGGGTGCAGTAAAAGAAAAGTTAAGAACCGCTGGTTACAACATTCATCATCAGAAATACCAGGGGACATTGTATTATCTTTGTATCGTGTATAAATAAATGTTTCACAGAGAACTTTCCCTTATTATGCAGTTCTGTACTATAGGTTTCAAAAAAGAAGAGAATACTAAAGAAGTTTGACAGGTCAAGAAAACAGTAAAGGACTTCACTGTCTGTCGTACAGATAAATTGGTACACATTTTTTTTCTTTCTGGAAAAGAAAAAATAAGTTCTGTAGTAGATCATATTGTAGATGCAAGATTGCATCTCAGGGCCTCAAAAACAGGTGAACAAGTCTGCAGTATTTTCTGCTTGGTATCTGGGGTCAATCTTGATGTATTTACATTTGACAAAAATGTATTCAAATGATATCTGACATTGGAAAAACAAGCTACTTAAAAGCACGCTCATTGTAGCAAACAGAACAAAGAGGATGTTATATATCTTCATTGTACAATGATCAAACATCTCATCTGACAGGAAACATGAAGTGCTTTGCCCACAATCATTTTGTAGATCAATACTGTCACCACAGGATAAGAACAAGATATTGTGTAATGTTGAGGAAAGCAAGGGAAGAATACTGTACATATAGTGAATACAGATGTAAAATTATATTCCTTAACTAAATGAAGTAATGTCATTCTTGTACAATCCTAAAGAGATGGCTGTTTTTCTTGTAGAATCCTAAAGAGATGGCTTTTTCCTCTTACCTAGCATGACCATGAAACCATACCAGGATATATTTATATTCATGTTGTAAGGCCCCACTTTGGGGCCCCCAATACCAGTATGGTTTGGATGGGCACCATACCTGATTGGCATCATATGTAATTGGCAACACATTTTATTGGCTCTGATATCAAATTCAGTGTACGTCACTCTAGCACTTTGGACATCATTTCCTACTAGTTAATTTTGAAATGGAAATGGAAATAGTGCTTTAGAATTTGCTCACTTTGAATGCTTGATGTAATGCAAAACTACATCACAGAAAAGTAAAAGCAATCAGAAGAACTGGTTATTCCCGCTGTGTGTGTGAACAATGATCTCCATACTGGGTGGTAGAAATGAAGTTTTTCTCAGTTTTTATCAAAGTGATTCTTCTCTTGCATGGGTGTAGAGAGAGATTCTCATGCAGTTGGGGTTGCTACCATTCATTCTGAGTGATTAATCCAGAAGCACTGATGCTCATTCTCAGTTTCTTTAGGTGATTGATTTCTTGGGAATTCCCAAGGGCACACCCATTCCCTCTGAATGCTATGAAACAGGTGAGGTACAAAATTAGTCATATAGCAATCACACGACAAGGGGTCTTCTCCAAACTGAGAGCAAAAAGCTCTATTAAATACCTTGCTAAAAGTCCAATAAAATTA
Organism: Ctenosaura bakeri; assembly: GCA_948474755.1. Lineage (NCBI taxonomy): Eukaryota > Metazoa > Chordata > Lepidosauria > Squamata > Iguanidae > Ctenosaura > Ctenosaura bakeri. The sequence continues at coordinate 100,604 of CAOLHI010001288.1, forward strand.
TTATTTTTTAAAAAAAATGTGCTTAAAAGAAGAGAGTTAATATTCACAAAAGACAACCTTGGTTTACAATGTTCATTATCAGTAATAACAAGAGATTTATTCCTTCTTGCTTTGCCAAACACAAATAAGCATTCCATGAGGGAATTCACAGTCTACTGTGAATCACCTTAGGTTTTCTTACACACATAATATCTTCAGCATGCTCTCTTTGAAAGAGACAGAAAGAAGCTCTTTACCAATGGGTTTTGTAAGATACTGGTCTATGGAAGAAAGAATAAACAAAAGGTAGGAATAAGACTTTAAATAGAGCAACCTCTCTTTTGAGGAAAAAAAATATTTTATATGTCTCTAACAGAATTAGAAGCAGGTCATGGGATGGATGATAGGCTTCAAATTCATACCCCTTTGCTGATGAGTTTTGATGTGACTGCTGCTTGTAAGATTTTAATATAGATGGCATTGTTTATTTTTCCTGTGTTCATTGCTGAGAAAGTAAGGAAAGTATGTTTGTTGACAGAAAGAATGAACTTCTGAGAATCCAAAGTACATAAATGAGCTTTTAGTACATTATGGAGTCAAATGCAAGAAAGCAGACATCTAGTTCTCTTGCAATTTGCTTTTTCCATGGGTGAAAATTATCACCACCTGGACTGTGGAAGTGATTCAGCTGAATCGTGAATCAAACTGGCCAAATTTGGACCAGGTGAAGGTCATGTGGGCATGGTTCAAAGAGGACAGGTATGTCCAGAGATTCTGATGTCAGTGAATCAATATTTTACCTGTGAACCTTAAAGATGTTCCTTGGGGAACTTTGAGGTTCTCTATGTAAAGAGGAAAGGATGTATGTAATTTATTTAGATGCCTGCTAATCTGCTCTGACTTCACTTGCTGGTTTGTGTTTGGCTTCAAACTATGAACTCATAAATTAAGCAAAACCATGTATTTCTCTTTCCCAGATGCAGCACAATGAAAATATAAAATGGCACAATCAGACAGCTGTCTTTGAATTCATTCTTCTGGGATTTGGGGATCTTCAGAACTTCCAGATTCCTGTCTTCCTGTTCTTCTTAGCGATCTATTTGATGACCATGGCTGGAAACCTATTCATTATTTTCTTGGTTGTGACTGATCAACACCTTCACACTCCTATGTATTTCTTCTTAGGGAACCTGTCCTTCTTGGAATCCTGCTGCAGCTCTACTGTTCTGCCAAAAATGTTGTCCGTACTTTTGATGAGGGAAAAAAATTTATCTATCAATGCTTGTTTGCTGCAGCTTTTCACTTTTTCTTGCCTGGAAGGGACTGAATGCTACCTGCTAGCCATGATGTCTTATGACAGGTACCTGGCAATATGTAAGCCACTCCACTACCTCACTCTTATGAATGCCAGGTTGTGCTTTCAACTAGCAGTTGTGTCTTGGGTATGTGGTATATTTGTAAGCACAAGCTTTACTTTGACCTTGACTAAAATCTCCTTCTGTGGCTCAGGTGAAATTGATCATTTTTTTTGTGATGTCATTAATGACATCAGATATATCTCTTGCAGTGGTACACATCTGGTTGAACTACAATCTTTCATATATGCCTGTGTATTCACTTTTCCTCCCTTTGCCCTCACCCTCTCCTCCTATGTTTACATCATTGTTACTATTCTTAGGATCCCATCAGCCTCAGGGAGGAAAAAGGCCTTCTCTACCTGTTCCTCACACCTCACCGTGGTTGCTTTGTATTATGGAACCCTGATGCTTGTATATATGTTGCCTCATACTAAACATTTAAGTCACATCAAGAAAGCATCTTCTCTTTCCTACACTGTCTTGACTCCCATCCTCAACCCACTCATCTACAGCCTGAGGAACAAGGAAGTGAAAGAAGCCACAAGTCGGGTTTTCAGGAAGTTAATCATCAATGTGACACTTCAAAAAGCCTCCTGTTTAAAGTTAGAAAGGCAGACAAATAAGGTACCAGTATACTATTATTTTATCTATTCCTTTTTTTTCTTTTTAGTAGTATTTACCCTTCTCATTTTATCCAGTTCATATCTCGTTGCTTTCATGGATTCTCTGATGGTTTATTTCTCATTATACTGTGTGTTTTCTTCTTGTGGCTCATCCTTGCCACAGTAAAAACAACTCTCTTGACAACCTGATCTTTGTTTCACACAATATTTTGTGTCATTGCATGATATGTGTGTGTTTTAGACAGAGAAAGAATCAGCAGCACCGTTCCCACGCTGTTTATTGTTGTGTGCCTTCAAATCATTTCCAGCTTATATGGCATCCCTAAGGCAAACCTATCATGGTGTTGTCTTGGTAAGATTTGTTCAGAGGGGGCTTATCTTTCTTTCTACCAGGCAGAGATAGTGTGTCTTGCCCACGGTCAACCAGTTTGTTTTCATGGCTGAGGGGAATTTGAATCCTGGTCTCCAGAGACATAGCACAATGCTCAAAGCACTATACCAACCTGGCTCAGTCCCCAAGTTGGTAGCAAGCAGAATTGAAAATCTGATCCATTTTAAATCATCATCATCATCATCATCATCATCATCATCATCATCATCATCTGTTTTGATTGAATTCTAGCAGTAATAGAAGGTATCTGCCAGAAATCAGCCTACTAGAAAGAACTAGAAATAATACCAGTAAGTTCACTGTGGCACACATTATTCTATAGGCAGATAGCTAAATCCAGCACCAGTTCTCCCACTTTAAGTAGACCCACAAAAATGGATGGGACTTACATTAATTGTAACTAACAGTTCCCTTTTGTTTTAATGTACCCACTCCAGCTAGAGCTGAGATAACATAGAGCCCTGAACATTTCTTGACATGCATTTCTACACTCAGAGTCTGAATTAGTAATTATACTTTAGAAAATGCTTTACCTCTTCATTTTGTATAAATTAATCACTACTAGAGATTGGACCCCATTTTCAAAACTAAAAAGGACTAGGAAGGAATTCTGTGGGATAGAATGTCATCTTGCTCAGTGGTAGAATTGATCCTACATCAATGAGAATCATTCCTCAAAAAAAGGACTGTGTCCTTGGATTCTTCTATGGGAACCTAGCTTCTTTGGATTAGACGAGAGCAACTGACAGGGAGAGAAATGTCAAATTAAAACTTGAACCAAGAACATTGTACATATTTTTCAATATTGATGAAGAAATATTCTTTCATAAGTCACATGGTTCGACATCCTTCATTAATATTAGATGCAATGTTGTACCAGTGGAATATAATGCCTGACAGTTGGACTGTGCAACAGCAGAGAGCCTGGAGGTCAGATTCTGAAGTATCCAACAGCTACTCCTTCTACTTTTGGTTTGAGAAGTATGTAAAAATAGCCATGTTTAATTTTATTTAATTCTTTATAAATCAATTCTAAAAGTATTATTTCATAAATATAATATCTCTCTAACCGGAACTAATTTTGTCTTAATTTTTAGAGAACGTTAAGTATTCTGCATACCTGCCCTCGCCACCAATGATTAACTGTTAATAAATATATTCAGATCTTACTTGATTTGTAGTGGCAAGGAAATGATGAAGACCTTCAGGTTGTTCCATCACAGAAAGCTTTATTTTCCAAACCATTTATTTACTGCGCAGGGCAAGCAGCGGAAATACAATGTCCAAAACTGCCCGCCCCGATTGATTAAAACACTTAGTTTTTATACCTTTGGTCAACAACGTCAGCAATCAATCACATTTCTAGTCTACGTCAGCCATTACATTTGGAGCTTAATACCACCCCCAAAACAAGGGAACAAAGACCCCAGTCACCAGATAATACAAAGCAGAGGCAGAGAGAGTATGCCTGACTCCCTTTTTACTTCCCAGGCACCTAAGCATAGCATTACAAGGCCAATCATATTTTTAAACTGAGATAAGGCAGGGACATCTGCTGTCCAATTCACTTATTTTCCTACTCATGCAATACTTCTCTGAATTTAACTCCTTCAGATTGGTGTCAAGTCTAGAAGAAACAACATCCACTCTATGGTCATTTATGTAGTCAAGTGCTGGTTCTCTAAATCGGCTGAAGGAAGACAGCCTCAACTTGGAAGATTCCTTTGGTAAAACTCACTAATAAAACATTGTATTTATTCAAGATTCATTCTGTTATCCTTTTCCTGGGTGAGGGTGCATAAAATGTGGCTACAGAAAGAGAGAGGAGGGGGCATTTGTTGAGTTCATGGAGGATCACAGTTTCTATCTCATGGAGGATTGCAATTGCCTCTCCACAGTTCCCTCTCACTCAGCAAGAACCATATTCCTGCATCCCTTATCACAGTTTCTCTGTCACTCTCTATGCATTTGCAGTTCTGTTTAATCCACAACAAATGTTAGGAGCGTGTAAGCACTTCACAAGGACCTCCTTTGCAGAGGACAATTTATGTGCATGTACAAATAAGAAGCCGTACAGTTTTAAATTCAACTTACTGAGCAGTGCACATAGTACAATTCCCCATTACCCAGCTTTGAAATTCTGCTCATTTTGGAGGTGATTACAAACTTCAGATGAATAAGATGTTTTAATGGCATTTTACTGATGAATTTCAGTGACAAACATTGTTTTTATTTGCAAACAGCACCAGAATTTGGTGTTAGTCCTTTTGAACCAAGGCGATATCTGAAGAAGCTTTGAGGAAAGGGGGAATAAAAAAACAGCCTTAGGGGCTGCTTGAATGCCACAGATAAGATTATTTCTGCATGGAACAAACTTTTTTTTCTGGAAGAAAACAAAAGGAATGCACAAATTTTGTGCACAGTATGTCCTAAACTGCAAGCATTATTATCGGACTAAGTTTCTCCCATCCAGGTTTTATACTACATAAGAAACAGGTTTTTGATGTTTTTTTAAAAAAATATTTTGCAACATTCTTTTCATCTCTCCACCCCCACTTCCAGTTCACTTTTTGGGGGTCGGGAAACAAAAGTAAGCAGTATAGTTCTACTGGGATATTGTCACCAGTACAGAAGAGAGGGGGACATGTCTGCCATGGATTTAATCTTCAGTGAAGGCTGCCTTTCCTAGGGAATCCTGAAGGCCTACATGGCCTGGTCTTCAAAGTGGCCAATTGTATATTTTCACATTCTTGAAAACCACACACCATGATAGGTTCTCCTTAAGGTTGCCATAAATCAGTTTTCAAAGAAGAGAGACATAATAACTAGAAGGAAACTCCCCTTGTCAATGACATTTTATTGTTATCTGCCTTCATGTCAGTTCTGATTTATGGAAACTCCAAGGTGAACCTATCACAAAAAATTTTTTGGCAAGATTTGTTCAGAGTGGGTTTGCCATTGCTTTCTTCTGGGGCTGAGTCAATGTGACTTGCCCAAGGTCAACAGTGTCTGAGTCGTGATTTGAATCCTGATATCTAGAAGCCTAAAATAAATAAATATTTGAATATTTAAATCTTAGTTAAGTCTTGGAGATTATGGACAACAAATTATACTTATAGGAGGACCCAGTAAAGGAAAGGTTAAGAACCACTGGTTACAATATGCATCATCAGAAATAACAGGGGACATTGTATTATCTTTGTATAGGATATAAATAAATGTTTCACAGAGAACTTTGCCATATTATGCAGTTCTGTAGTGCAAGTTTCAAAAAAGATGAGAATATTAAGGAAGTCTGTGATAGGCCAAGAAAACACTCAAGGACTTCGCTGCAGCTCAGGTCCCCAAAAACAGGTGAACAAGTTTGCATTTTTTTCTGCTTAGTATCTGGCATCACTCTTGATTTATTTACATTTCAGAAAAATGTTTAAACTGTATTCGTACCATATCTGACATTGGAAAGGAAAGCTACGTAAACACATACTCATTATAATAGGCAGAAGGTCCTTTCCACAGTACACTGGTATCATGCTGTTATTCCACTTTCAACATCCTGAGGAATTCTGAGGTTTGTTGTTTACTGAGGCCAAATTGCTTCTGGTTGAGCTTTCTAAAGGCTGCTCCCTAAACTGCAAAGCCTAGGATCCCATAGGATGTTGAAAGTGGAATAGTAGCACTAAAACAACGGAGTGAGGAAAGGCCCAGAGGTCTCTCACAGCGGCTAATCTTACGGCTGCATGACTTTTTACATTATTGTAGTTTAAAGAAATGCTTAGTCCCAACTAGAGGTGACTGAATTAATGGAACACAGATGTTTGTTGGCTGACAATTTTCCATTGATTCAGTGCATGTGGGAACCAACAGTTGGATTTAGCTGAATATTTTCTGCATTTAAATTTTAAATGGTTCAGTTTTTGTAAATCACCCTGGGCATGCATGTGAACAAGAATTAAAGAGATTTATGATGAACAAAAAGGATGTGATATATCTTCATTGTGGAATGATCAAGCATCTCATCTAACAGGAGATGTGAAGTGCTTCATCCACAATAATTTCATAGGGTCAATATTGCCACCTCATGAAAATAACAAGATATTGTGTAATGTTGAGCTGAGGAAAGCAAGGGAAGGATACTGTGGATATAGTGAATACAGATGTAAAGTTATATTCCTTAACATAACGCAATAATGTCGTTTGTGTACAATCCTAAAAAGATGGCTGTTTTTCTGACAAATTAAATTCAAAGAAAAACAACCAAAATGATCACAACACCTCCCTACACCTGCCCCTTAAAGAAGTGGGAAGAATGAACAAATGAATAAATGGACAGAGAAATGAATGAAGGCAAGCATATTTTGGGTTATAAGTAGGAATGGGGATGAAATTCATTCAATTCAGATTATGTACAAAAGTGACTTCTTTGGGTCAGCTAGAGGCAAATGTTTGAATGTAAAGTAAGGAGTTACTTGGAAACCGGTTTTGGAAGCAATACTGGTATGTAAGACAGCTAGACTGATCCCTGAGATACTGGTTTAGGTAAAATAAGGGACCACTTGAAAACTGAGTGAATTGTAGTTTAAAACTGTAGTGGTTTTATAAGAATCCCTGATTTAGTAGTTGGTGGTATATAGTAGGGACTGAAATGAGATATTGAAGACTGGAAACAAGGTAAATGTTAACTGGAACACAATACTATTTGACATTCCCTCCTCTATTTGGAAAATGAACAGACTGAAATAAAAATAAATTGGTGGTTCCTGGTGTACCAGCCTGAGTACAGTAAGGAATCACCTTCTGTAAAAGAAATCAGGCACAGGAAAGGGTACCTATTTAAAGGCATATTTCCTAAAGTAAATGTTTTCAGGTAATTGTGAGGAAATACTAGGCACATTCCATCTTAAAAAGTGAAAGCAATAATGGAGAACCTAGATAGAGAACCAGGGGTTGAAAAGATAATAAAGGATATACCTGCAATTTATAATATGTATAGGGAACAGTGGGTGGCATGTGCATAGACTTCCTACAATGGATCTGAAAGAAAACTATAATTTTGAGCAGCTTTGATAAAAGCACATTCAACTGAGAATAATGCACTATATATGATTATATTTATTATTAATAAAGCTGTGTGCACACATGAATAAACTCTGAATATTGTATTTCTTGATCAGTGTTTTTTTAAAGGCTTTACTAAACTCATTTCTTAAATTCCAGGATTCAATTCTTCAAATAGCAGTTTTGTGTGTTCTTCTGTGAATTTAGTCTTCTTTCCTGATGGCACATTTCTGTTACCCCAAAACATGGGTGACCCGGGGTCCATGCATCACGCCAGTAGCTCCATGAAAAGGTGGGAAATATTAGCTCGTAGAGGAGACCTGAGAGAGGAGGATAACCATACAAGATCTTATATGTGTGTGTGTGTGTGTGTGTTTTCCAGTACTAGTGCAGGGAAGAACCAGTTGAAAATCCAGAAGTAAGCTTATTTGTTTTATTGGGGAATTGCAATCACACACATAAGATCCAAGCAATCATGCAATCATACAAGGCTAACTAAAGAAAAAAGTGGAGAAAGTTTTGGATAGCGAAATTTCCAGGGAAAAGTGTTTGATATTTACCAATCCAGAATAACAGTGAAAAAGCTACAATGTGGCTTAGTTGCAATTCTAAGGACGTACTGGGAAATGGGAATTGGAATGGCAAAGTGATGACCAGCAATTGCTGTACTGCAAGTTGTCAGGCCAAAGATTGAGATTTAAATACTCTTTTTCTGCCCAGAAGGCAAAGGTGCTAATGGCTCTTTGGCAAAGTAAACAATAGAGTCTGGACAGTGGACAATGTGGTTTGGAATAAGCTAATGGCTGTAATATTAGGTGACAAAAGGCTAATGGGAGCCATGATAGATCTTTAATTGTCGGACCGACATGGGGACAAAAAGGAATTTTACTTAGTTGATGGAGGGGGGCTAAGACAATCAACTGTCCTGTGGGAACATGTCTGATGCTAATGTCTTTTAAACATTGAGTCTCCAGAGGCTAACTGTAAGTCCATTATTACTGGAGTTTCCTGGTGATTTCCTGACTATGACCTGGCTATGCATTGAGGTCTCTTCTGACCTCAGTTTGCAATGCATGTGTGCAGCCAGCTTTTTCCTCTTAGTTAACATGGCCACGCAGACATAGTATTATATACATTTACATTTGTGTCAATTAATATATTTTTCCAATTAAACCCTATCAAAGTATGGGGGAGTACAGCCTGCTAACATTTTCACCCACCATTTAATGTCACTCAGCCCCATGTTTCCAGGTTGTCATCTGTGAAATGTTGAAGGGTATGGCACTTCAACACTTTGGGCATCCTTTCCCAGTAGTTCATTGTGAAATTGGAACAGATAAACTGCTTTAGATTTTGCTCACTTTAAATGCTAGGGGCAATGTAAAACTACATCACAGAAAAGTAATAGCCATCAGAACAATCAATATTTCCCACAATTTATGTAAGGAATGGGTTTCATACTCAGTGGAAGAAATCAAGCCTTTCTCAGTTTTTTTTCCAAAGAAATAAATTCATGTTTGTAGAGGGGAATTCTCACACAGTTGGGTTTGTTAGCAAACTTTCTGAGTGGTTATAACCCAGAAGCACTGATGCCCATTCTCAGTCTTTTTAGGTGATTGGTATCTTTGGAATTCCCAAGGCCACATGCATTCCCTCTGAATGCAATGAAGCAGATTAGGCACAGAATTAGTCATACAGCAGTCACATGGCAAGGGATCTTCTCCCTATTGAGACCAAAAAGTTTTATTGAATATCTTGTTAAAAGTCCAATAAATATTTTTTTTTTAAGCTAGCTAATATTCACAGGACACAACCTTGGTTTACAATGTTCATTATCAGTAATGTCAAGGGATGCATTCTTTCTTGCTTTTGCACAACACAAATAAAGATCCCATGAGGGAATTCACCTGTGAACCTTAGGTTTTATTGCTCACATGATATCTCCAGCTTGCTCTGTTTAACAGAGACAGAAAGAAGCTGTTTATCAAAGGGTGATCTGAGATACTGGCGTATGGAAGAAAGGAAAAAAGAAAAGGTATGAACAAGAATTTGAATGTAGCAACCATTCTTCTCAGGAAAAAAATAGTATCTGTCTCAAAGAGGATTAGGAGGCAGATCATGGAATGAATGATAGACTTTGAATTTTACCAATAATAAACATAGTCATACCCTTTTGGTAGAATCTTGATGTGCCTGCTACATGTAAGAATATATCAGTAGAGCAACATTGTTTATTTCTCCTTCTGTTCAGTTGTGAGAAACTAAGCAGAATGTATTGATTGAGTGAAAGGATAAACTTCTGAGAACTCAAGATAAATGAGCTGTTAGTACAGTAGGGAGTGGAACAGAAGAAACAAGACATCTAGTTCTCTTGCAGTTTTGCTTTTCCATGTGTGAAAATGGTCACTACCTGAGTGTGGAAATGATTCTGCTGAATCCTGAAGCAAATTGGGCAAATTTGGAGAAGGTATCAATAGGATTGGATTGGTCTGAGGGAGATCATGTAGGCATAGTTCAAAGATTATGGGCATTCCAGAGATTCTTATATGAGTGCTGCAATATTTTAGCTGTGCACCTTAAAGTTGCTCTTTGGGTTCCTCCATGTAAAGAAGAAAAGATGTCTGTCTTTTATTTAGATGCCTGCTGATCTACTCTGACTTCACAAAGGACAACTCCACTTGCAGAATTTTTTTTTGGGGGGGGTGTTCAAACTATGAAGTCATAAATTATCCAACACCATATATTTTCTCTTTCCCAGATGCAGCACAAAGGAAATATAAAATGGCACAATCAGACAGCTGTCTTTGAATTCATTCTTCTGGGATTTGGGGATCTTCAGAACTTCGAGATTCCAGTCTTCTTGTTCTTCTTAGTGATCTATTTGATGACCATGGTTGGAAACCTACTCATTATTTTCCTGGTTGTGACTGATCGGCACCTTCACACTCCCATATACTTCTTTTTAGTGAACCTGTCCTTCTTGGAATCCTGCTGCAGTTCTACTGTTCTGCCAAAAATGTTGTCTATACTTTTCACCAAGGAAAATGGCATATCTATCAAAGCCTGTTTTATGCAGTTTTTCACTTTTGCTTGCATGCAGGGGATTGAATGCTACCTGCTAGCCATGATGTCTTATGACAGGTACTTGGCAATATGTAAGCCACTCCACTATCCCACTCTTATGAATGCCAGGTTGAGCTTTCAACTAGCAGCTGTGTCTTGGGTATGTGGTATATTGGCAAGTGCAAGCTTAACTGTGACAGTGACAGAGATATCCTTCTGTGGCTCAGGTGAAATTGATCATTTTTTTTGTGATGTCATTAATGACATTAGGTATATCTCTTGCAATGGTGCACATTTAGTTGAACTACAGTCTTTCATATATGCCTGTTTATTCACTTTCCGTCCCTTTGCCCTCACCGTGTCCTCCTATGTTTACATCATTGTTACTATCCTTAGGATCCCATCAGCCTCAGGGAGGCAAAAGGCCTTCTCTACCTGTTCCTCACATCTCACTGTGGTTTCTTTGTATTATGGAACCCTGATGCTTGTCTATCTTTTGCCTCATTCTCGGCACTTAAGTCCTATAAAGAAAGCATCTTCTCTTTCCTACACTGTTCTGACTCCCATAGTCAACCCACTCATCTATAGTCTGAGAAACAAGGAAGTGAAAGAAGCCACAAGTCGGGTTTTCAGGAAGTTCTTCATCAATGTGAGACTCCAAAAAACCAGTTTTTAAATACATATAAACAGGGCAAATAATGTATAAGTGCACTATTATTTTGTCGTTTCCTTGGTTTCTTTTTCTTTTCTTTTTATTGACATTCAACTTATGTTTTTGTCTGTATGACTTGAACAGGAAGTTATTTTTCTTATTTAACCTGTTCTTATCATGTTTTTTTCATGTGCTCTATTATGGTATATACCTCTTTTTTCTTTTTGTTTTCTTTGCTATTGGTTTTGTTACCTATAAACATGGGCAACTCAGAGGTCCACTCATGATGCCACTGCCTCTGTGAAAAATTATGGAATATTATCTCAACAGTTAGGCCTGTAAGTAGGGGAGGTAAACTAACAGGATTTTTACCGGTATATCTATATTAATACAGGAATTCCAGCTGAAGACTCAAAGAATATTTGTTTTACTTTGGGAATAAACACAAAACCCAAGCAATCTCACAATCACACTAAGTTGGCTCAAGTAAGGAAGGAAAATGATGTGTTAGGGTGAAGTGGATGATATTTACCTATCAAGAGAGAAGAGGTGAAGTGATGTGGCCCAGACTAATACTCTGAGGGTAGTACAAGAATGGGAATTGGAGCAGCAGAATGATGGCCTACATCCAGAGCACTGTACTACAAATTGTCTGGCTCAAAGCCAGGGTCTAAATACTCTTTTTCCACCATGAGAGGGGAAATGGCTCCATGGCAGGGTAGACAATGGTGTCTGGAATGATGTGATGGCCCTAGCGTTAGGTGACAAAGAACAGATGGGACAGTCCAGAGTACAAAAGGAGAATTCAGTGGACAGAGGAAGAGGGTAGAGGACAATCAGTCATTCTATGAATGCAGTTTCGGATGCTATTGTTTCTAAAGTTCGAGTTACTGAGGGACATTTGCAAGGCCAATATCATTAGAGTTTCACTGACTATGACCTAGTCATGTCTTGAGGCCCCTATCTGACCTAGTTTTGCAATGCACATGTACAGCTAGTTCCTTTTTGCCAGCAGACTTCCAGCCATAGCAGGATATACTTCTCATGCCAATGAATATTTGCCTGATAACAGCCACAACAAAGCAACTCTGTTGACAATCTGACCTCTGCTGTGCATAATATGTAGTGTCATTTCATGGAGTGTGTATGTGAGTCAGAGAGAGAGAGAGAGAGAGAGAGAGGGAGGGAGGGAGGAAGGGAGGGAGGGAGGGAGGGAGAGATTGTTGTTGTTTGCCTTCAAGTCATTTCCGACTTATGGCATCCCTAAGATGAACCTATCATCATTTTTTTTTTTTTGGTAAGACTTGTTCAGAAGGGGTTTGCTTTTGTCTTTCTTTGAGCCTGAGGGAGTGTGACTTGCCCAAGGCCACCCAGTGAATTTTCCTGGTGGAGCAGGTATTTGTACTCTCCAGTGTCATAATAGTATTATTTTGTAGACAAAATAATTTTCTGACTGGAACTAACAAATTAATATTAGTGTTATGAATTATAATTTTTTGAGAAGTGAACATTAAACATTCTGCTTACCTCCCCATACCACCCCCAATAATTACCTGTAAATATGGATATTCAGGCCTTACTTGATTAGTGTGGAAGCTTGAAGAAACAAGATCCACTGTATGATCCTTCCCCCGCCCCCGCCCCAGTTGAATGGTGGTTCTGTATAATAGGCTAAAGAAAGCTTCAATTTGGAGGCTTCCTTTGTAAAACTCACTAAGAAATGATTGTTCCTATTTAAGGTTTATTCTCTTATTGTTTTCCTAAATGGGGGTATTTAAAATTTGGCTAGAAAAGGAGACTTTCCAGAGTTCTCTCACTTATGGATGATCACAATTTCTCTCCATCTCATGGAGGATTGCAGTTGCCCCTCCACAATTCCCTCTCATTCAAAAAAGACCACAATCCTGACCCCTTTATTGTAGTTTCTCTGTCACTCTCTGTGCATATGTAGTTCTATCTAATTCACAGCAAATGCAAGAGGCAGGTAGGCATTTCCCAAGGATCTCTTTTGCAGATGGCAATATATCTGTGCATGTAGGAAGGAGCAGTAGTACAGTTTTAAACTCAAGTCACTGAGCAGTGCACACTGTATAATCTCCCACCACTCAGCTATATGACAGGTGGGTTAAGCTTGGAAACATTGTTGGCAGTGGCAGCTGGTGGCTTCCGTCTCTTTCTCTACATGTGTGGAGAGATTGAATCAATTCCTGGGATTAGTCCAAATTTTCAAGAAGCTGTTGCTGGTATGGAATCCATTTCAAGGATAGGGTCCAAAACTTCAGACAGGTTTTTTTACATTCCTTGTAGAGCTGATTTCCTACCACCCTGACACAGAAGCCACCAACCTCCACTGATTATTGACAAACCTTCAAATGACAGTGTAATGAAATCTCCATCTTGTAGGTCTCATAATGTGGCAATTCTGGAATAAAACATAAATCCAGTAGACTGAAAAGTCTTGTCCCAATGAAGGAGGATTAAGAGCTTCAGTTCAAAAGGATGCTTTACTAGGTATTTCAACTGCAACTTTCAGTTAAAGCTCATTAAAAAGATATTTCTTTTGTTACAATACTTTATTATAGCAAAATCTTTTGGTACAAAAGCATCTGTCAATAGCAGTATTGAGTGCAACCTTATATAAGTCTACTCAGAAGAAAACTTCATTGTTTCAAAGAAACAGACTAAGGTTGAATATTATTGACTAGTGACAAGTAGAATGGACCAATTGACTCAAATGTGGAATGATACATCAGCATATAGGTTAATTTCACTGATTCAGGGGGTTTACCCCAGTTGGAAGTAACAATAAAATTAAAGTCTGAATGTATGTTTGGAAAAAGCATATTGTGTAAATTGTGTAAATTATTGTGTAAATTGTGTATTTTGTGTAAATTATTTCCTATTGGAAAAAAATTGGTCTACATGAATTTACAGCCTCTACAGTTTACAACAAGTAGTTCTTAACCTTGAGTCTGTAGAGACTTCACAGAGGCCATTTCCGCATGGGGCAAGGGTATCGCTCCATGATGCTACTCACCAGACTTTTGGGCTCCCTGGTCCAGTCCACGCTTCTCTGGGGCAGTGTATGGCCACTGCTCCACACTGCTCTGGGGACAAAAATGGTGGCTTCTGGTTGGTCAAGGGTCTTGACCAACTGCTGAAGCTCACCAGCCTAAAGCCTTCCCCCAGCAGATCACAGGCTCACACCAATGCGAGCCTGCAAATCTGCATTAGGGAGCAGGCTCGCAGTGGCGTGCTCTGTGCTTTTGAAAGACCTGTTTTTAGCGGTCTTTCAAAAGCATGCTGGATGACCACTTGGGGTCATTTCAGAGCGGGCTGGGGTACGGATCTACATTAAGTAGGTCTGACCCAGTCCGCTCCCAGGTGCAGACATTCTCCCTGGAGGATGCTCTGCCCCGTGTTAAAAACCCCGTGTGGAAATGGCCAGAGTGTTCATGAAGACTTGCCGCTAGACACCAACAGCAGTGGCAGCAACAAGAATGTGGCAGTGGAGGGTGTGACAAAATGCTCCCTAGTTTCCAAAGGAGGGATCAGTTTGGGTGTACACACACCTGCTGTCATGTCCCTTTCATCAGAAATGCAGAGGGTGTGCATGTGTGAGTACCATAATTGTTCCTTCATTTGCAGATGAGTGAGCAATTTCAGCACTCCCCCATGCCCACTGCCATGTCATTGACCAAAGGAACATGGTGGCAGGTGTGTGCACACACTCAAACTATGACTCTGAAGACGAGGGTTTGAATTTCCTTTCAGCCATGGAAACCACTGGGTGACCTTAGGCAAGTCACATTCTCTTAGCTTCAGAGAAAGACAAAGGCAACAAATCTTGCCCAGAAAACCCCCATGATAGGTTCTCCATGGGGTTGCCATAAGTCAGTTTTTAAAGAGGAGACACGCGATGGCTAAAAGGAACCTTTCCCTGTCAATGACACTTCGTTGTTGTGTGCTTTCAAGTCACTTCTCATTTATGGAAACCCTAAGATGAACTTATTACAAGGATTTTTTGGCAAGACTTGTTCAGAGTGGGGTTGCTTTTAACTTCCTCTGAGGCTAAGAGAATGTGACTTGCCAAGTGTCTGAGTGCGGAATTTGAATCTTAGTGTACAGAATCCTTAAACAAATGTATAAATATTGAATAGTTAAATATTGAGTTAAGTCTTGAGGGATCCTGGAAACAAATTATATTTATTGGGGGAGGGAGCAGGGAACAGTAAAGGAAAAACTAAGAAACATTAGTTTACAACATTCATTAGCAGAAATGCCAGAGGATGTTATTTTATCTTTGTATAGGATAGAAATAAACATTCCACAGAGAACTTTGCTTTATTGTGCAGTACTGTAGTAGAAGTTTCAAAAAAGATGAGAATATTAAGGAAGTCTGTGACAGGCCAAGAAAATAGTAAGGGACTTCATGGTAGGTCGTACAGATAAATAGGACCAGAGAAAATTTCTTTTTGGAGCACAAAAAATAGATCACATTGCAGATACAAGATTGCAGTCTACGGCCAGAAAAAGTCAGCAGTATTTTCTGCTCAGTATCTGGTATCAATCCTGATGTATTTACATTTCACAAAAATGTTTAAATGTTCATCAAACCATATCTGACATTGGAAATGCAAGTTATAAAAGCATGCTCAGTGTAATAGATTGAACAATCCTCTCATAGGGAGTAACACTGCTGAGTCCTCCACAGTCTGCTTGATTTTACTGCTATGTTTTCTTGTTTTACTGTTTATTTCTCCAATGTTATCTGTCAAGTCTACTATTTGCAACTTCTGTGGAAACCAAGAACTTGTTGGGAGTCTGTCTTTGTAAACAAACACTTTTGGAGACATCCAGAGATTGAGAGAACTGGGAGACAGGATGTATTAAAGCCAGTAAATAACCAGTTAAGGAAGGAAAAATTGTGAAGGACAAATAAACAACTGGGATCCTTGAAATGGGAAATAAAAATACAAAACACTTCAGAACTAGCCCAGGAGATTCACAGCAACCCAAATCCCCTAAGCAGTTCAAGATAGATCAAATGCTCACCTCCATACAAACTGTTAAGGAATTTGAACCTTTATTTCTACATCAAATAGATTCTTACTGGTAGATTATGAGGCGCCTCCAATGCCCAAACCCTCTTCACCTCCTTTAATCAACACAGAGGCACACAGCAATGATTTATCTTTGGAGGCAAATGAGACTTTGCAGCCAAACTCTCCCTTAAGAGAGGGAAATGTCTCACAGCAATAGCAATACCACCAGCAACAATACCAAGAACCCACATTAGATCTCTTTGCATGCCAGTGCCTTTTGACTGCATGAACAGTCATATCCGTTTTTGATCAGCTTACTAAAATAAATAATCACATCACTAATATCAAACAATCCTTTGAGGCTTTCATGTTGAAGCGTCAGGATGAGCTTCAAAGTGTAATAAATCCCCCAGGCTCACCTTCCCAGCAAGGAAAACTGGAAGGGGATGGAGGAGTTAAGTGCAGGAATAGTGAGACATACAGGTACAAGAACAAATCAAGACAAGGTCAGCTTTTACAAGAACCAAACAACAGAAATACTATTCAGATTTTACAAATTATGTTTCATATTGTGCTTCAGGAGTTCAATAGGGATCATTGGAACCTAAAGAGGGTGTGTTACTGCAGGCTGGGCCTCCTTGGAGGTAGCATAAAGATATCATTTTGATATCAATAATTTGGCTCTCTTCCACCACCCCTCTCCATGTGTTTGTGAGGCCCCCGGACAAGCACAGAACTAGACTCTGCCATCACACACTGCAATATCCCAAGACAAATACAGGCATGCCAGAAATAGCCAGATTGCCACTTTAGGAGACCTCTCTGCAAACACCCTCATTATGTATGCATGCTGCTTACAAAGAACTCCCTGCCCTGAGCAGGCAACTTGGCAAGCTGAATACTCAACTGCCAAGCACTGAGTATTTGCATACTGTCTACCTCTTTGCTAATTCGGACCTAACTCAATCATGCTAAATTTTGACCTTTCCAAAGCTTTGTCTCGTGCCCGAAACTCATTGTTTTTCCCAAGTACGGAACAGCCTGCAGTTACATTTCTCCCTATAAAAACCTCTGATTCTGAGACCTTCCTCGGATCGCTCCAGATTTCCATCCAGCCTTGCTGCCGCTTTGTTTGGCGAGCTGTCCCCTGAGTCCCATGTCTGAGACTCCATATCAAGCTTCAGGACAGGTGTCGTATCACCCAATTCAACAATCCCTCTCAAAATCCCTCTATACCACCCCAACCTTTATTTTCTATAGTTACTTGTGTGAGTGTGTTGCATACACCGTTTGTCTGTATTTAATAAAAATCTCAAATATTCCTATAACTTGGTGTGCTCCTTGGCTTGGGCTGACCCCAGAGACATTGGGTACAAGATTCTGCTGTGTTGCCCTGCCTCTGACATTGCTAGCTTGTGCTCTTGGCTAATTTCCCCAAACTTAGTTAATTGAGAGTGCATATAGGTGTCCCTCCTGGGACCCCCAGTAAACAGGGTAACAGGTGGTAAGTCTTTATCTCATTACTGTAGATTAATGAAATTGTAAGTCCCAACTAGAAGTAAATGTGAGGAAATACTATGGATACTCCACCCAAGAAAGTAAAAGCAGTAATGGAGAACTTAGATGGAGAACTGGGGGTTGAAAAGATACTGGAGGATTTGCCCACAGATTATAATGTGTGTCAAGGTGTTACCCTGTATGTTGGGGGTCCCGGGAGGGGTGCCCAAATTACCAAATAAAAACACAAGATGGGGGAAATTAGCCTGAGCACTCTCTTAAGCCACCGAGAGGCAGGGTAACTTTAGCTAGGATCTTTTAACCCTATGTATACAGTGTCAGGTCAGCGAGCAGCTAGACAAGTTTAAAGTAACAAATAATATTTTATTGGAGACAAACAACACGAAAAGCACAACATATACTAGCTAACTGAGAAATAGAAATAGTTTTGGGGGAATGGGTAATTCTCGTAGTCCTGGAGAGAAGAGGAGGTTGTAGGGGAAGAAACTCAGCGCGGTTTGTTGAGTGGGCGACTCGCTGGACAAACCAAGAGCAAGGCAGGATAGCAGTCCGGAGTGTTCCGAGGAGGACTAGAAAATGGGGACCTTTTATAAGGTGGATTTTACCTACAGGCCATGACATGCTAGGTGAGAACAAAGGAAATTTGTAGCTGGACAAAGACGTTGGAAAAGGTCAGGTTTTACATGATGGGCTTAGCGCTTGATGACAATAGTATGGCTAGTATGCAAATGCATCAACATAAAGAAATGGCTCGGCACTCGTCTTTGCGTCTTTGTGTAGATTCGCGCTGAGCAAGGCCGGTTTCTAAGAAAGTGTTCCCTGAAGCATCGGAGAGGCTTAAGTTGCCTGCCTAAATGAGGTTTGGAATTCACAACCATTAACGGCTGCGCCTAATACGTGCTTGTCTGGTGGACCTCTGCAAACACGTGGAGTAGGGTGGCAGAGAAAGGTCAAGTAAAGGCCAAATTATTTGATATCAAAAGGATATCTAGTGCTCTCTCCAGACATATCATAACTGTGGTAACAAAGGTGGTGTGTGAATAAAGTTCTTGCAGTGGATCTGAAAGAAAATTCTGCTTTTGAATAGATCTGATAATCATATTCAATTGAGAATAATGCATTATATAAGATTATATATATGTTATTAATCATGTTGTGCAAACGCATGAATAAACACTGAATATTGTACTTCTTGATCAGTGTTTCTCTCTCTCTTTTTAAAGGTTTTCCTAAACTTTGTTCTTAAATTCCAGGATTTTTGTTCTTCAAATAGATGTTGGATGTGTGTCTTTCTGTGAATGTGGATTTCTTCTTTCCTGATGACACTTTCTGTCCACACACTGATGTTACTGATTCCACATGATTCCAGGTTGTCATCTGTGAGATGTTTCAGAGTGTGGACACTCTATCACTTTGTGCATCCTTTCCTACTAGTTCATGGAGAAATTGAAGCAGATATGCTGCTTTAAAATTTGCTCACTTTGAATGCTAGATGCAATGGAAAGCTACATCACAGTAAAGTAAAAGCTGCTGGAACAATGTGTCCCTCCCAAAATTTACATAAACAATGGTTTTCATACTCAGTGGTAGAAATCAACCCTTTCTCAGTTTTTATCAGAGTGATTCTCCATTTTGAATGTATGCACAGGAGAATTCTCACACAGTTGGGGTTGCTAGCAAACTTTCTGAGTGATTATAACCCAGAATCACTGAAGGGACTGATCTCTTGGGAATTCCCAAGGGCACATCCATTCCCTCTGAGTGCAATGAATCAGGTGAGGCACAATCTTAGTCATACAACAATCACATGACAAAGGATCTTCTCCCCATTGAGACCAAAAAGGTTTATTGAATACCTTGTTAAAAGTCCAATGAAATTATTTTTCTTAAAAAATGCTTAAAAATAGATAGAGCTAATATTCACAAGACACAACATTGGTTAACATGTTCATTATCAGTAATGTCAAGGGATGCATTGCTTCTTGCTTTGCCTGGTACAAATAAAGATCATATAAGAGAATTCACAGTCTAGTGTGAATTACTTTATAAGATACCTCCAGCATGTTCTCTTTGAAATAGTCAGAAAGAAGCTATTTACCAGTGAGCGGTATAAGCTACAGGTCTATGGAAGAAAGAAGAAAGAAAAGGTAAGAACAAGGCAGCAAACTCTCTTTTGAGGAAAAAAAATATTGTATATATCTCTAACAGAATTAGGAATCAGATCACAAGATGGATGATAGGCTTCAAATTTTACCAATAGTAAACATATTTATATCTTTTTGTTATTGCCTTTTTGATGTGATTGCTTCTTGTAAGAAGACATCTGTAGATATGACATTGTTTATTTCTCCTTCTGTTCAGTTGTGAGAAACTAAGCAGGGAGTGTTGGTTGAGGGAAAGGATGAACTTCTGAGAACTCAAGGTAGATAAAGGCACTGTTAGTACCATAGGGAGTGGAACAGAAGAAACAAGACATCTAGTTCACTTGCAATTTTGCTTTTCCATTTGTGAAAATTGGGCTGTGGAAATGGTTCTGTGGAATCCTGAACCAAATTGGGCAAATTTGGACCAGGTGTCAATTGGATTGGCCTGGTCTAATATATATCATGTAGGCATGGTTCAGAGAACACAGGCATGTCTAGATATTCTGATGTAAGTGGAGCAATATTTTAGCCGTGTGTACCTTAAAGATGCCTTTTGGGAACTTTGGGTTCCTCTTTGTAGAGGTGAAAATATGTCTGTGTTTTATTTAGATGCCTGCTGATCTGCTCTGACTACACAAAGCCAGGTTATTCCTGGGTTTTTGTTCAGTTTCATGTTATGAAGTCATAAATTACAAAACACCATGTATTTTCTGTTCTCCAGATGCAGCACAACGAAAATATAAAATGGCAGAATCAGACTACTATCTCTGAATTCATTCTTCTGGAATTTGGAGATCTTCAGAACTTCCAGGTTCCACTCTTCCTCTTTTTCTTAGTGATCTATTTGATGACCGTGGCTGGAAACCTACTCATTATTTTCCTGGTTGTGACTGATCGGCACCTTCACACTCCCATGTACTTCTTCTTGGGGAACCTGTCCTTCTTGGAATCCTGCTGCAGCTCTACTGTCCTGCCAAAAATGTTGTCCGTACTTTTGACGAGGGAAAATAGCATATCTGTGAAAGCCTGTTTCTTGCAGTTTTTCACTTTTGCTTGCATGCAGGGGACTGAGTGCTACCTGCTGGCCATGATGTCTTATGACAGGTACTTGGCAATATGTAAGCCACTCCACTATCCCACTCTTATGAATACCAGGCTGAGCTTTCAACTAGCAGCCATGTCATGGATATGTGGCATATTGGTTAGCACAAGCTTAACTGTGACATTAACAGAGATCTCCTTCTGCGGCTCTCATGAAATTGATCATTTTTTTTGTGATGTCATTAATGACATCAGATATATCTCTTGCAGCGACATACATCTTATTGAACTACAGTCATTTGCATATACTTCTGTATTCACTTTCCCTTCCTTTGTCCTCACTCTGTCCTCCTATGTTTACATCATTATTACTATTCTTAGGATCCCATCAGCCTCAGGGAGGAAAAAGGCCTTCTCTACCTGTTCCTCACATCTCACCGTGGTTGCTTTATATTATGGAACCCTGATGCTTGTCTACCTGTTGCCTCATTCTAGAAATTTAAGTCACATAAAGAAAACATTTTCTCTTTCCTACACTGTCTTGACTCCCATACTCAATCCACTCATCTACAGTCTGAGAAACAAGGATGTGAAAGAAGCCTTGAGTCGGATTTTCAGAAAGTTAATCATCAACGTGACTTCAAAAAACCCACCTTTTAAAAGGTAGATAGGGAAGGCAAATAATGTATTAGTACACTACTCTTTTTTGCCTATTCCTTGTTTTCTTTTCTTTTTATTGGCATTCACCTTATGCTTTTGAATGTATGCTTTGAATGGGAAGTTACTTTTCTTGTTTTGCATTTACAGATCTTGTTGCTTTCATGGGCTGTCAGATGGTATATTTTTCGTTATATTGTTTGTTTTCTTTGCTAATGGTTCACCCTTGCCACAGCAAAAGCAACTCTGTTGACAACCTGACCTCTGCTTTGCATAATACGTATTGCCATTTCATGCAGTGTGTGTGTGTGTGTGTGTGTGTGTGTGTGAGAGAGAGAGAGAGAGAGAGAGAGAGAGAGAATCAGTACATTTCTCATCTTGATTGTTGTGTTATGTTATCTTGCTATTGTCTCACCCTTGCCACAGGAAAACGAACTCTGTTGATAAACTTATTTTTGTTTTGCATAACACTTTGTGTCATTTCATGGTCTGTGTGTGTGTGTGTGAGAGAGAGAGAGAGAGAGAGATCGGCAGCACCATTCCCATGTTGGTTGCTATTGTGTGCCTTCAATCATTTCCAACTTATGGCATCCCTAAGGTGAAGCTATCATGGGGTTTTCTTGGTAAGATTTGGTCAGGGAGGGTTTGCCTTTGCCTTTCTTTTGTTGGAATTGACAGATTTACAGCTCTGGTTATTATGGGGTTAATTGGTGTTATAGAGGACCTTCACCTGCTTTTTATTATTGGCAGCAGGTGTAAAGGCTCTATAAGGCCCTTTTCTCATGGGGTAATTAAATCTTCCCAGGTCGACCTCGAACGGGGGCCTTTTTCACCTTAGAGAGAACCGGGTCGCATTTAATTTTTTTGATTCTCACCTCAATCCGCGTGGGGGAGCCACCATCCAGCATTCGCGTGCACTTTTAAAAAACCAGAAGAAATGTGTTTTTTTCCTTCAATCCGTGCTCGTTGTTTTGTGAAAAAGCGACGGTGCGTACTGATTCGTACAGGGGATCAAGAGAAAGAGGGATTTAGGCGTGGCCAGCAGAAGCGACAAGACTGCCCCCAGTGCTTTCCAGTGCTGCTATCAAGGCTGAAAGGACCGTCATTAGCGGGGCTAGCACCCCAGCAGCTTGTGCTCCATACACAAAACAGCAGAAAGCAAGCAGAAAGACAGAGGGGGGAAAATGTCTCCACAGCGGCTCCAAAGAAAGGTGCGGGACAGGGTGGGGGGTTTGTTGGAGGATGTAAGGGGACACGCATGCGTACTGACGTCCGTGATGACGCTCAGAGTGTTTCATTTAAAAATTGAGCACAGCCAATCACTGCCAGACAGGGCGGGGAAAGGACACCTATGGGAGTGGCCATGGTAATATTGTGTGAATGCATTGATGCTGCCTAAGCCTTTTCTCTATGGAGCTGTGAGAAAGCTCCTAAAATTTCAGTCCGTGTTAGTGGGGATTAAGGGAAAACCCATCTGGATTGTAGCGGCACGACTTCTGCACCCCATGAGAAAAGGGCCTAAGAGTAGCATTGTTTTAGTGGACACTTACTTCCACTTCCTGATTTACTGTTGCTACAGTTTGTATTATATTCTGCTTCATTGTGGTATTGTATTATATTTTGATATATTTTGTATTTTAACTTGCCAAACTTGCTCATGTTCTCTTTTAACCTTTTGTATATTAAGAATCCATATGCTATGTTTATTTTTTAACTAAAATATATAAAAGACTATTTCTCTTTCCTTGTTTTGTCTTCTGAATTCCTTTTTTTATTTACAACACCTTTGAGGCTGAGGGAATGAGACTTGCCCAAAGTTATCCAGTGGGTTTCCATGACTGTGGTCTCCAGAGTCACAATAGTATTATATTGTGAATACAATAATTTTCTGACTGGAACTAGCAAACCAACATTAGTGTTATGAATTGTAACTTTTTGGGAAGGGAATATTAAACATTCTGCCTACCTCCTGCCCCAATAATTAACTGTAAATATGGATATTCAGGCCTTACTTGATTAGTATGGATGTTAGAAGGAACAAGATACACTGTTTGGTCTTTTTTTTTTGCCCCGGCTGAGTGATGGTTTTATGTGATAGGCTAAAGAAAGCTTCAACTTGGAAATTTCCTCTGTAAAACTCACTAATAAACGGTTGTATTTATGTAAAGTTCATTCTCTTATTGTTTTCCTAAGTGGAGGTAATTAAAATTTGGCTAGAAAAAGAAACTGGAGCAGGGGGGCTTTCCTGAGTTCTCTCACTTATGGCGGATCACAATTTCTTTCCATCTTGAGGATTACAATTGCCTCTTCACAGTTCACTCTCACTAAGAAGGGCCATATTCCTGCACTCCTTATCATAATTTATCTGTCACTCTTTCTGCATATGCAGTTCTATCTGATCCACAGCCAATGTCAGAAGTAGATAAACACATCACAGGGATCTCTTTTGTAGATGGCAATGTATACGTAGGTACCTGATATTTGTTGGAAGTCACATTCCACCAAGAATATCATGTCCAACACATTTCTCCCTTGCCTTTTTTACAATTTCATTGTCCAAAATATGGAAGAAGCAACAAGGGGATCATCTATTTTGGACCTGATCCTAACCAACACTGATGACCTGGTTAATGGGGTAGAAGTGGTGGACTCCTTAGGTGGGAGTGACATGTTCTCCTGGAATTTGTTATACAGCAGAAAGGGGAAACTAAGTATAGTCAGGCATACATTCTAGACTTTAATGTATTTCAGTAAACTTCAGGAAATTTTGGGTATGATCCCATGGTTAGCAATACTAAAACAGAATGGAAGTTATGATGGATGGGAGTTTCTTAAAAGCAAAATATTGAAGGCATAAAGTCAAAAAGTTCCAATGAGGAGGAAAAATGGGAAGTGTCTAAAGAAACAAGGATGGATGTCTAAAGAACTTTCAACTGAGGTAAGATTTAAAACATGTACAAGCTATGGAAAATGGGGGAAGTCATGAAAGAGGAACTCAAATGAATAGTTAGCACGTGTAGTGAGAAAGTCAGAAAAGCTAAAACATAGAATGAGCTCTGGCTTGCTGGAGAGGTTAGAAACAATAAAAAGTACTTTTTTGGTTATGTTTGTAGCAAAAGGAAAAACAAGGAGATAGTAGGGTTGCTGTGAGGAGAAGATGGAGAAGTGGTGACAGAGGACAGAGGGAAGGCAAAATACTCAAATTCTTCTTTGCAGCTGTCTTCTCTGAAAACAAAAACAGCGTTCAACCTGGAGAAAATGGAACAGATGATATAATAGGGGAAATGCAGCACAGAATAGGTAAAAGAGGTAGTACAGGAATACCTGTTGACTCTAAATGAATTCATATCACTGGGGCCAGATGAACTACATTCATGTGTATTAAAAGAACAAGCAGAAGTTAAATTTCAGAACCACTAGCAATTGAGAGTTCTTGGAGATCAAGAGAAGTCCTAGCAGACTGGAGGTGGGCAAATGTTGTCCTCATCTTCAAAAAGGGGAAAAAAGAGGACCCAAACAATTGTTGCCCAGCCTGACATCAATACCAAGAAAAAAATCCTAGAACAGATCATAAAACAGACAGGCTGTAAGCACGTAGAAAGGAATGCTGTGATCACTAAAAGTCAACATCGGTTTCTCAAAACCAAGTCATGCCAGACTAATCTGATTTTTTTTATAGAGTTGCAAGCTTTGTAGATGAAGGGAATGCTGTGGATGTAGTGAATCTTGATTTCAGTAAGGCCTTTGACAAGATCCCCCATGATATTCTTGCAAACAAGGTAGTAAAATGTGGGTCAGACAAAGCTGCCATTAGGTGGATTTGTAATTAGCTGACTGGCTGAACACAAAGGGTGCTCACCAATGGTTCCTTTTCATCTTGGAAAGAAATGACTAGTGGAGCGCCACAGGGTTCTGTCTTGGGCCCAGGGCTATTCAACATCTTTATCAATGACTTGAATGAAGGAATAGAGGGCGTGCTCATCAAATTTGCATATGACACCAAATTAGGAGGGATAGCTAATACCCCAGAAAACAGGATCAGAATTTAAAATGACCTTGACAGATTAGAGCCAAACCTAATAAAATTAATTTTAACAGGGAGAAATGTACAGTACTACACTTAGGAAGAAAGAATGAAATGCAGATATATAGAATGGGTGATATCTGGCTTGAAAACTATACATGTAAAAGGGATCTAGGAGTCTTAATTGACCACAAGCTGAACATGAGTCAACAGTGTAATGTGGCAGCTAAAAAAGCCAATGCAGTTCTGTGCTGCATTAATAGGAGTATAGTGTCAAGATCAAGAGAAGTAATAATACCATTCTGTTCTGCTTTGGTTAGACCTCACATGGAATATTGTGTCCCATTCTGTGCATCACAATTCAAGAAGGGTATTGACAAGCTGGAATGTGTCCAGAGAAGGGTGACCAAAATGGTAAAGGGTCTGGAAACCATGCCCAATGAGGAGCTGCTTAGGGAGCTAGGTATGTTTAGCCTGATGAAAAGAAGGTTTAGAGTTGAAATGATAGCCATGTTTATCCCTATTTCAAGGGATGTCATGTTGAACATGGAGCAAGCTTGTTTTGTGCTGCTCCAGAGACTAGGACATAGAACAATGAATTCAAACGTCAGGAAAAGAGATTTCACATAAACATTAGGAAGAATTTCCTTATAGTAACAGCCATTCGACAGTGGAATATTCTGCCTTGGAGTGTGATGGAATCATCTTCTTTGGAGGTTTTTAAACAAAGGCTGGATGGCCATTTCCTCGGAGTGCTTTGAGTGTTTGTTCCTGCATGGCAGGGAGTTCGATTTAATGGCTGTTGTGGCCTCTTCAAACTGTATGATTCTATGACCATTTCCTCCCTACACTATTACAGTGCCATTATTCCACTTCCAATATCCTATGGAATCCTGGAGTTTGCAGTTTAGGGATGCAAACAATTCTGCAGTATTTTCTGCTTGGTATCTGGTATCAACCTTACGGCCTTTCTGCACTACACTGTTATAGCACTGTTATTCCACTTTTAACATCCTATGGAATCCTGGGGTTTGCAGTTTAGGGAAGGGCATTGACAATTCTCAGCAGGAGAGCTCTTTGGCCTCAGTAAACTACAAATCCCAGAATTCCACAGGGTGTTGAAAGTGGAATAATAGCACTATAACATTGTAGTGTGGAAAGGCCCTTGATGTATTAAAGTGTGACAAAAATGTTTAAACTTTATTCATACTTATCTGACATTGGAAATGCAAGATACATAACAGCATGCTCATTGTAGTGGACAGAACAAGTCCCTCATAGCAGCTCATCTTAAACTGCACGACTTTAAAATTAAATGAAGTTGTTAGTCCCAGCTAGAGGTATGTGTGAGGACATACTAAGGACACTCCACCTTAGAAAGTAAAAGTAATAATGAAGACTCTAGACTGAGAACCAGGGGTTGAAAAGATAATGGAGCTTTTAACCACAATCTATAATGTGTGTGAGGAACACTGGGTGGTATGAGCATAGAGTTCCTGCAATGATCTGAAAGAAAGCTATAATTTTGAGCAGATCTGATAAAAGCATATTCAATTGCGAATAATGCATTGTATAATATTATCGTTATTATTAAACATGCTATGCAAACCCATGAATAGGACTTCTGTGTGTCCTTCTGAGAATTAATCTTCTTCTTTCCTTTTTGTCCACATGCTGATATTACTCAAATCTCATGTTTCCAGGTTGACATCTGTAAAATGTTGCAAGGTGTGACAGTCTCCCACCTTGGGCATCTTTTCCCAGTTGTTCATTCTGAAATTGAACCAGATATACTGCTTTAGAATTTCCTCATTATGAATGCTAGGGGCAATGTAAAACTACATCATAGAAAAGTAAAACCCATTGGAACAGTCTGTCCTTCCCACAGTTTATGTAAGCAAAGGGTTTCATACTCAGTGGTAGAAATCAAGCCTTTCATAGTTTTTATCAAAATGATTCTCCACTTGCATGTGTGTAGAGAGGGATTCTCACAGAGTTGGGAATGCTAGTAAATTCTCTCAGTTATTAAAAGCCAGAAGCACTG
The DNA here is from genome assembly GCA_948474755.1 of Ctenosaura bakeri. Classification (NCBI taxonomy): domain Eukaryota; kingdom Metazoa; phylum Chordata; class Lepidosauria; order Squamata; family Iguanidae; genus Ctenosaura; species Ctenosaura bakeri. The sequence continues at coordinate 128,198 of CAOLHI010001288.1, forward strand.
ATGCCCATTCTCAGTCTCTTTAAGTGATTGATCTCTTGGGAATTCCCAAGGGCACATCCATTCCCTCTGAATGATATGAAACAGGTGAGGCACAATATTAGCCATACAACAATAACATGACAAGGAATCTTCTCCCCACTGAGAGCAAAAAGCTTTACTGAATATCTAGTTAAAAGTCCAATAAAATTGTTTTTTTTTTAAAAAAAACAAAAGCTTAAAAAAATAAAGCTAATAGTCACAAAACACAAACTTAGTTTACAATGTTCGTTATCAGTAATGTCTAGAGATGTATTCCTTCTTGCCTTGCCCAACACAAATGAGCATCCCATGAGGGAATTCACAGTCTACTGCGAATCACCTTTGATTTTGTTACTCACATGATACTTCCAGCATGCTCTCCTTGAAAGAGACAGAAAGAAGTTGTTTATCAGTGGAAGATATAAGATACTGGTCTATAGAAAAAGAGAAAAAATAAAAGGTAAGAACAAGACTTTAAATACAACCACTCTTTTGAGGAAAAAAATTAGTATCTATCTCTAACAGGATTAGGAAGCAGATCATAGGATGGATGACAGGATTTGAATTTTCCCAGTAGTAAACATATTCATCTCCTTTTTCTATTGATTTTTGGTGTGACTGCTGCTTGTAAGAAGATATCAGTAGAGAGAATATTGTTTATTCCTCCTTCTGTTCTGTTATGAGAACCTAAGCAAAGTATGTTGGTTGAGAGAAAGGATGAACTCCTCAGAACCCAAGGTATATAAATGAGCTGTTAGTACAGTTTGGTATGGAACACAAGAAAGAAGACAGTTAGTTCTTTCACAATTTTGCTTTTCCATGTGTGAAAATAATCACCACCTGGGCTGTGGAATGATTCAGTTGAACCCTATACGAAATCAGGCAAATTTGGACCAGCTGCAGATCATGTAGGCATGATACAAAGGAGACAGGAATATCTCGAGATTCTTTATAAGTGCAGCAATATATTAGCTGTGCACCTTGAAGATGTTATTTGGGAAATTTTCTGTTCCTTTATGTAAGGATGACTGTATTTTATTTAAATACCTCCTGATCTCCTCTGATTTCACAAAGCACAACTCCACTTGCAGACTTGTTTTTGGATTCAAACTATGAAGATGTATATTACGGAACACCATGTGTTTTCTCTTTCCCAGATGCAGTGCAACAAAAATATAAAATGGCACAATCGGACTACTATCTTTGAATTCATTCTTCTGGGATTTGGAGATCTTCAGAACTTCCAGGTTCCACTCTTCCTGTTTTTCTTAGTGATCTATTTGATGACCATGGCTGGAAACGTACTCATTATTTTCCTGGTTGTGACTGATCGGCATCTTCATACTCCCATGTATTTTTTTTTAGGGAACCTGTCCTTCTTGGAATCCTGCTGCAGCTCTACTGTCTTGCCAAAAATGTTCTCTGTACTTTTAACAAGCAAAAAAAGCATGTCTGTGAAAGCCTGCTTCATGCAGTTTTTCACTTTTTCTTGTCTTGGAGGGACTGAATGCTACCTGCTAGCCATGATGTCTTATGACAGGTACTTGGCAATATGTAAGCCACTCCACTATCCCACTCTTATGAATGCCAGGCTGAGCATTCAGCTAGCAGCTGTGTCTTGGGTATGTGGTATACTGGTTAGCACAAGCTTAACTGTGACATTGACAAGGCTCTCTTTCTGTGGCTCTCGTGAAATTGATCAATTTTTTTGTGATGTCATGAATGACATCAGATATATCACTTGCAGTGATATATATCTAGTTGAACTGCAGTCCTTCATATATACCTGTGCATTCACTTTCCCTCCCTTTGCCTTCACCATGTCGTCCTATGTTTACATCATTGTGACTATCCTTAGGATCCCATCAGCCTCAGGGAGGCAAAAGGCCTTCTCTACCTGTTCCTCACATCTCACTGTGGTTTCTTTGTATTATGGAACCCTGATGCTTGTCTATCTGTTGCCTCATGCCAGGCATTTAAGTCCTATAAAGAAAGCCTTTTCTCTTTCCTACACAGTTTTGACTCCCATACTCAACCCACTCATCTACAGTCTGAGAAACAAGGAAGTGAAAGAAGCCACAAGTCGGGCTTTCAGGAAGTTAATCATCAATGTGACCATTAAAAAAGCAACCTTTTTAAAGGTTGATCAGCAGGGCAAATAATGTACTAGTACACTAATATTTTGCCTATTCCTTATTTCCTTTTTTTCTTTTTATTAACATACACCTTAAGCTTTTTTAATGCTTTGAATAGGAAATTTATCTTTCTTATTTACATTGCCCATATCTTCTTGTTCTCATGAGCTTTCTGATGGTATAGTTCCCTTTGTATTATGTACTGTCTTGCTGTTGACTCACCCTTACTATGGCAAAAGCAACTCTGTTGACAACTTGATTTCTGCTTTCCATAACACATGATTTCATTTCATGGTGTTTGTGTTAGAGAAAGAGAGACAGAATCAGCAACATCATTGTCATCATTCTTTGGCTGAATTGTGAATTGAAGTCTGGTTTCCAGAGTCATAATAGTATTATTTCATAAATAAAATAATTTCCTGACACTAATGTTAGTGTTATTAATTATAACTTTTTCGGAAGTGAACATTAAGCATCCTGCTTGCCTTTTCCCACTCCCAATGATTAACTATAAAGAAGTATAGTCAGATTGTACTTCATTAGTGTGGGCGCTAGAAGAAAGAAGGTCCACTGTATGGTTCTTTGTTTGGTTGAGTGGTGTTTCTGTACAATAGGCTAAAGAAAGACAGGTTCAACCGGGAGGCTTCTTTTGTAAAGCTCACCAATAAATGATTCTATTCATTTAAGATTCATTCTGCTATTGTTTTCTTGAGTACTTGACATGTGACTACAAAAAGAGATGGGAGGGTGGGTTTGCCAAGTTCTCTCATTCATGAAGGATCACAATTTCTCTCCATCTTGTGGAGGATTGCAATTGCCTCTCTACAGTTCCCTCTCACTTAAGATGGGCCACAGCCCTGCACCTCTTATCACAGTTTCTCTGCCACTCTCCCTATATCTGTAGTTATGTCTGACTCCTAGCAAATGTAGGCAGGCACTTCAGAGATCTCCTTTGCACATGGCAGTGGGTGTGTATGTACCAATAAGCAGCTGTACATTTTTAAAGTCAAGTCACTGAGCAGTGCACATAGTACAATCCCCCACTGCCCAACTGCAACCCTGCTTCTTTCAGAGGTGATTCAGAGGAATGGGATATTTTAACAGCACTTTACTGATGAATTTCAGTGGCATACATCATTTTTTTTCTTGCTCACACCACTCAATTTTGGTGGCAGTTTCTTTTGAACCAACATGATGTCTGAGGAAAATCTGAGGTGGAAAAAAAATGGCCTTGTAGGCTGCCTAAAGCCTACACATAATAGTATTTCTGCAGTGAAAATGCTTTCTGATAAAAAGAGGAAGAAAAAAGGAGAGGGAAATCCACAAATTTTCTCTGCAAAAAATCTTGAACTGTCAAAATTGTCACCAGTCTAACCTTCTCCCATCCAGGCCTTGTGCTAGTCTGGAAACAGATTTTTAACATTTTTTTTTTTTTAATATTTGGCAATATTCTTCCCATCTCTCTGACCTCACCTCAACTGTACTTAGCTTTTTTTTTAATAGGAAAATACAAAGAAGTAAACAGTATAGTCTTTCTGGGATATTGTCTACAGAAGAAAAAAAGAATTCCATGCCTGCCATGGATTTAATCTTCAGTGAAGGCTGTCTTTCCCAGGGAAGCTTAAATACCTATGTGGCCAACCTTTGAAAGAAGCCAATTGCATAATTTTGCATTCTTTAACAGCACACTTATCTTAGAAAATAGTGGATTGCTTACAAGGCAAGGGGGGTGGATTATCAGATTGCACTTGTTTCTCTGAAGGCAGCTTCTCTGCATCATGTTTCCATCAGAAAACTGCATGTGGTATTTATGGTCCCAGGAGTATACACGGGTGAGGACAAGAAAAGAAAAGAGCCTGAAAAGCATGGAAATGGATTGACGTACCAACAACTGAAGAATGGATTATTAAGTTTGCTGAGTTAGTCCAACTGCCAAGCTAATTTGAGTTTTAAAGGATAAACCAACTGAAGATTTTTTTTTGAAAGATTGGAAACTGTTTATTAACTTTTTGAGCAATTAGAAATCTAACGATGCAACAATCTGTGGTTATGGTTACTAGTAACCCTAATAGGATTACTTTGTTGAATCTGGAATGGTAGAATAAGATACTAGCCCTTTTCACAAGCGGGCGGGGAAACGGGCAGCTCCACGCAGAAACGGAGCTTACCTTTATTCCGTCGCTGCGCAGAGCTGCCCGTTTCGCCGCTCCACACTCAGTGGCATCTGCAGCGTCCGCTGCGTCTGGCAGCACCCAAAATGGCGACTTCTGACTGACGGAGGCTCTCCGCCAGTAGGAGAAGCTCGCCAGCCGGAAATCCAGCCCCCCGAGCGATCTGCAGGCACGCTCTTGCGCACGCCTGCAGATCTATACCAGCGCTGAGACGGGGCTGGATGGGGCTACACGCCCCGCGCCTTTTAAAACCCCAAAAAAGCAAGTGGTTTTACAAAAGCGCAGGCGGTGCCTCTTCCGGTCGCCCCTACGTGGATTGGGGTGTGGATTTACTCTAAAGTAATCCGCCCCAATCCACATTATGGTGTAGACGACCTCTGCGGAGGTTGCTCTACACCATTTTTTAAGCCCCATGTGTAAAGGGCCATATACTTTTCTTCCCCCTCCCCCTTTTTTTCAATCCAGTTTGGCTTGGGGGCTCAAAGCCCTTTCCTGTTTCAGTAAGTTAGTGTTCAGTGTTTTTAGTTTAGTGTAACAGTATTGTGTTTTAAGTTTTAGTTTCTTCCCCTTCTATCTGCTTTCCCTTTTTTTTTTTTGCTGAATGTGGGGCCATTTCTATCCGACACTGTTATAGTGCTATGATTCCACAGTCAACATCCTGTAGAATTCTGAGGTTTGTAGTTTACTGAGGCCAAAGAGCTCTCTGACTGAGAATTCTAAAGATCTTTCCCGAAACTGCAAGTCCCAGGATTCCATAGGATGTTGAAAGTAGAATAATAGCACTATGACAGTGTTGTGTGAAAAGGGCCTATATTTCTTTGATTGTGAATTAGACTACTTGTGTAAAAACAAAGAAAGAAAGAAAGAAAAGAGCCCAGATGGCAAAATGGATTATATTTGTGGGTGCAATTTTTGTTCCAGCCTTTTTTGTTCTACTGGTGTGTGTGTGTCGGGGGGGGGTGAATCTATATACCAGGTGGGTTAAACTCAGAAATATTGTTGGCAGTGTCAGCTGGTGACTTCTCTTTCTCTCTTTTTCTCTCTCTTTCTCTGTCTGGGTGAGAGGGGGCTGAATCAAATCTTTCCTTTGCTCCAAACTTTAAAGAAGCTATTGCTGGTGTGGAATCTATTTCAAGGATTCAGTCCAAAATAAAAGACTGAAATAAAAACAAATTGTTGGTTCCTGGGGTAATGGCCTGGGTACACTAAGGAATCACTTTCTGTTAAAAAAAAAAAAAAAGCAAGTACAGGAAAGGGTGTCTAACTATTTAAAGAATCTTTCCTGAGGTAAATGTTTTAGGTAATTTTGGGGAAATACTAAAGACATTCCACCCTAGAAAGTAAAAACAATAATGGAGAACCTAGATGAAGACTCAGGGGTTGAAAAGATAATGGAGAATTTATCCACAAACTATAATGTGTGTGGGGAACAATGGGTGACATGTTCATAGAACTCCTAGGATAGATCTGAAAGAAAACTATAATCTTTTGCAGATTTGATAAAAGCACATTTACTTGAGAATAATGCCTTATATAATATTTATTATTAATCATGCTGTGCATACAAATAATAACATTGAACATTGTATATCTTGATCTGTGTCTTAAAATGGTTTTACTAAACTCAGTTCTTAAATTCCAGGATTTCTGTTGTTCAAGCAATGGCTTTGTGTGTCTTTCTGTGAATTTAGTCTTCTTTCCCAATAGCACCATTTCATCCATCTGTTGATGTTACTCAGTCCAATGTTTCCAGATTGTCATCTGTGAAATGTTGCAGGGTATGACACTTCTCCACTTTGGGCATTTTTTCCCAATAGTTCATTGTGCAATTCAAGTGGATATGTTGCTTTAGAATTTGCTCAGTTTGAATGCCAGATGCAATGCAAAACCATATGAGAGGAAACTAAAAGCAATCAGAACAATCTGTCCTTCCCACAGCTAATGTAAGCAATGGATTTCATACTAAGTGGTAGAAGTCAATCATTTCTCAGGTTTTATCAAAGTGATCCTCCCCTTGCATATGTGGAGAGGGGGATTCACACACAGTTGAGGTCACCAGCAAAGCTTCTGAGTGGTTATAACCCGTTTTCAATTGGTTTAAGTGATTGATCTCTTGGTAATTTCCAAATGCATGTGCATTCCCTCTGAGTGCAATGAAACAGGTGAGGCACAAAATTTGTCATACAACAATCACCTGACAAGGGGTCTTCTCCCCACTGTTAGCAAAAAGCTTTACTGAATATCTTCTGGTTAAAAGTCCAATAAAATTATTTTAAAAATAACTGATCCTAAAAAAAAAAGAAAAGAAAAAAAGAGGGCTAATATTCACAAGACACAACCTCAGTAACATCAAGGGATGTATTCTTTCTTCTTTTGCCCAAGACAAATAAGGATTCCATGAGGGAATTCACAGTCTACTTTGAATCACTTAGGCTTTGTTAATCTCATGATACATTCAGCTTGCTCTCTTTGAAAGAGACAAAAGAGCCCATTTATCAATGGGTGATATAAGATACTGGTGTATGGAAGAAAGGCAAATGAAAAGGTAGGAACAAGACTTTAAATACAGTAACCACTCTTTTGAGGAAATCTGTCTGTCTGTCTGTCTGTCTGTCTGGATCAGGAAGCAGATCATGGGATGGATGATAGGCTTTGAATTTTGCCAATAATAAACATATTCATATCCTGTCAGTATTGATTTTTATATGACTCCTACCTGTAAGAAGATATCAGTAGAAGATATCAGTTGTTTATGTCTCCCTCTCTTCAGTTGTGAGAAACTAAGCAAAGTGTGTTGGTTGAGGGAAAGGATGAACTCCTGAGAACCCAAGGTAGATAAATGTGCTATTAGTGCATTAAAGAGGGGAACAGAACAAAAAAAAAAAATCTAGTTAAATCACAGTTATGTTTTTCCATGTGTGAAAATAATCACCACCTGGGCTGTGGAAGTGATTCAGCTGAATACTAAACCAAATTGGACAAATTTGGACCAGTTGCAGATTGGATTGGATTGGCCTGATGTAGATCAGGGAGGCATGAGGTGGTAGAACAGCACAGAGTGGAGCACAATTAGCAAAACATCTAGTTCTTTTGCAATTATGCTTTTCCATGTGTGAAAATAGTCACTGCCTGGACTGTGGAAGAAATTCAGCTAAATCCTGAAACAAATGGGAGAAATTTGGACCAGGTCTAAGGTAGATCATGTAAGCATGGTTCAAAGAACACAGCCAAGGACTTTATTGAAGTGAGATTGGTCCCAAGATTAGTACCTGCCTTCACTGTACACAGCAAAGGAAGAAGGGTAAATGACCAGGTGGTTATAGCATTAGCAGGAATGACTAAATATCCTGAAGGCATCAGAGTCTGTCTTATTATGGATTCCAAGCAAGATCAGCCCTGCTTAGTACTTGAATGGGAGACTGCAAATAAATCTCAGATGCCGTGTGCTGTATTTCAGAGGAAGGAACTGGCAAACTACCAATGAATATTCCTTGCCTAAGAAAATTCCATGAAATTCAGGGGGTCACCATAAGTTAACAGACAACTTGAAGTAATATACACACATATAGCACCAGCAGCCTTCTCTTGGGCAGTTTAACAGGCAGCATCATGCAGTCTTGCTTCTTACTTTGACAGGCCACCTATTTTTAACTAATTGGGGAGGAAGGGTTTGTGCTGGACTATCCTTATTATGTTTTAGACATGTTTTAAAAATATTTTTAATAGGAATTCCTGCTTAATGGTTCCTTAACTTTTCCACTATGTGTTAGTGCACTTCTATTTTGTTTTAAGCTATAGTGTAAGCTGTATTGAGTCCCATATTGCCAGGGAGGCAAGATAATGCGTAACTAAATAGCTGAGACTGGGTAGCAGACTCAAGGTGGATATAGTGAGAACAAGCTGTCTTTAACTGTTGGAAGGGCTATATTTGAGCTTGAATATGAGATAGGAAGTGACAAATAAACCTAAGATGAAAGCAAGGAAGCCTGAGTCACCACAGAAAGAGCCGAATATAGTCTAGGACTTCTTTGAAGTAAGTTTGGTCCCAAGCTTAATATCTGCCTTCACTGTAGACAGCAAAGGAAGAAAGGTAAATGACCAGGTGGTTATAGCATCAGCAGGAATGCACAAATACCCTGAAGGTTGTAGAATCTGCCTTATCATAGAAGCAAAGCAACATCAGCCCCAGTTGGTACTTGAATGGGAGACTACAAACAAATACTAGATGTTGTATGCTATATTTCAGAGGAAGGAATGGGAAAAACTACCACTGAGTATTCTTTGCCAAACAAAGCCTTTGAATTGCATGGGGTCACCATAAGTCAACAACACACTTGAACACATATAAACACATATAGCACCAGCAGCCTTCTCTCTGGCATTTTAAGAGGCAGCACCAAGAAGTCTTGCAGAAGTATCCCAGGAACTAGGAGGAAGACCCATATGATGAGTCTTTCACAGAAGTGCTAAATATCATGGGAAAAGGTCTCAGTATCTCCTACCCTGCAGTAACATCAGACAGATAACAATGGAAAAGATAGGTGGGGGAAATATAGGACCATAAACTGGGTATTCTGAGTGCTAGCTAAGCTTATGCTTTGGTGATATGGTGACAATGAACAACTAGATGGGCCTTGGTTTTTACTGCACTATTCAGTGAAGCAGTATTTTGGTTGTGTACCTTAAAGATGCTCTTTGGGAATTTTGAGTTCCTGAGTTTAAAGAGGAAAGATGTCTGTTTCTGTATTTAGATGCATGCCAATTTGCTCTGACTTCACAAAGCCAGGTTACTTGCAGGTATGTGTTTGATTTCACATTATGAAATCATAAAATATATGACACTATGTATTTTCTGTTCTCTAGATGCAGCACAATGGAAATATTAAATGGCAGAATCAGACTACTGTCTTCGAATTCATTCTTCTTGGATTTGGGGATCTTCAGAACTTCCAGGTCCCACTCTTCTTCTTTTTCTTAGTGATCTATTTGATGACCATGGCTGGAAACCTACTCATTGTTTTCCTGGTTGTGACTGATCAACACCTTCACACTCCTATGTATTTCTTCTTGGGGAACTTGTCCTTCTTGGAATCCTGCTGTAGCTCTAATGTCCTGCCAAAAATGTTGTCAGTTCTTTAGACAAAGGAAAAAAGCATGTCTGTCAAAGCCTGTTTCATGCAGTTTTTCACTTTTGCTTGCATGGGAGGGACTGAATGCTACCTCCTAGCCATGATGTCTTATGACAGGTATGTGGCAATATGCAAACCACTCCACTATGCAACTCTTATGAGTGCCAGGCTGATCTTTCAACTAGCAGCTGTATCTTGGATGTGTGGTATATTGGCAAGCACAAGCCTAACTGTTACATTGACAGAGATCTCCTTTTGTGGGTCTCATGAAATTGATCAATTTTTTTGTGATGTCATGAATGACATCAGATATATCACTTGCAGTGACATACATCTAGTTGAGGTACAGTCATTCATATATACATGTGTATTTACTTTTCCTCCCTTTGCTCTTACCCTTTCCTCCTATGTTTACATCATTGTGACTATTCTTAGGATCCCATCAACCTCAGGGAGGCAAAAGGCCTTCTCTACCTGTTCCTCACATCTCACCGTGGTTGCTGTGTATTATGGAACCCTGATGCTTGTCTATCTGTTGCCACATTCCAGGCATTTAAGTCACATCAAGAAATCATTTTCTCTTTCCTACACTGTCCTGACTCCCATACTCAACCCACTCATCTACAGTCTGAGAAACAAGGAAGTGAAAGAAGCCACGAGTCGGGCTTTCAGAAAGTTTATCATCAATGTGACCATTCAAAGAGGTACCTTTACAAAAGTAGATAGGCAGAAGAGATAATGTACTTATACACTCTTTTGCATATTTCCTTTTTATTGATATTCACCTTATGGTTTGTGCGTATGCTTATGTGCTTATAGGGAGTTTACCTTTCTTGTTTAACCTGTTCATATCTTGTTTTCTTGGGTCTCTGACGGTATATTTCTCTTTGTATTGTATGTTTTCTTGCTGTTGGCTCACCCCTACTACAGCAAAAGAAGCTCAGTTGACAATCTGATCTCTGTTTTTCATAACATATAGGCCATTTCCACACTACACTGTTATAGTACTATTATTCTACTTTCATCATCCTATGGAATCCTGGCATTTGCAGTTTAGGGAGGGGTATTTAGAATTCTGAGCCAGAGAGCAGTTTGGCCTCAGTAAACTACAAACCCCAGAATTCCATAGGATGCTGAAAGAGGAATAATAGTGCTATAACAGTGTAGTGCAGAAGTGGCCATAGTTTCTTTTCATGTTGTGTGTGTGTGAAAGAGACAGAATCAGCAACATGGTTGCCATCTTTCCTTGGCTGAGTAAGGACTGGAACTTTGGTTTCCAGAGTCATAATAGTATTTTTTCATAAATAAAATATCTTTCTGACTGGAACTAGCAGCTTAATTTTAGTGTTTTTAATGGTAATTTTTTGGAGCTGAACATTAAGGATTCTGCCTACCTCCTCCCACCCCCAAATAATTAACTGTAAATAAGTGTGTTCAGAGCTTACTTGATTAGTTCAAGGCTAGATAAAACAAGGTCCACTCTATGGTCTTTTGTTTGGCTGAGCTGTGGTTTTGTACAATAGGCTAAAGACAGACAATTCAGACTTGGAAGCTTCATTTTTAAAACTCACTAATAAATTATTCTATTTATTTAGGATTCATGCTGTTATCCTTTTCCTGAGTGAGGGTGCTTGAAATGTGTCTACAGAAAGAGACAGGAGGGGTAGTTTCCTGAGTTCTTTCACTTATGGAGGATCAGAATTTCTCTCCATCTCATGGAGGATCACACCTGCTTCTTCACAGTTCCCTCTTGCTTAAGAAGGACCACAGTCCTGCATCCCTTATCACAGTTTCTCTGTCATTCTATATGCATATGCAGTTCTGTCTAATCCATAGCAAATGTCAGAAGTAGGTAGGCATTTCATGGGGATCTCGTTTGCAGATAGCAATGGGTTTGTATGTACCAATGAGCAGTTGTACATTTTTAAATTCAAGTAACTGAGCAGTGCACATAGTTTCTTTTGAACCAAGGTGATATCTGAGGAAGCTTTGGGGAAAGCAAAAATGGCCCTGGGCACTGTCTAAAGGCCACATACAATAATATTTCTGCAGAGAAAATGCTGTATTCTGGCGGGGGTGGGGGTGGGGGAAGGAATGCACAAATTTTCTGTGCAATAAGTCCTGAACTGGCAAAATTCTCCTCATTCTAAGTTTCTCCCATCCAGGACTTGTGCTAGCCAAGAATTAGATTTTTGACAATTATTTTGAAAAATATTTTGCAATATTCTTTCCATTCCTTCAGCCTCGCCTCCATTGCACTTTTTTTTAAATAGAAAATGCCAAGAAGTAAATAATATAGTCCTTCTGGGATATTGTCATCAGTACAGAAGGAAAAATAATATCCCGTATCTGCCAGGGATTTAATCTTCAGTGAAGGCTATCTTTCCCACGGAAGCTTGAAAGTCTATGTGGCCTGTCCTTCAAAGAAGCCAATTGGATATTTTCACATTCTTCAACAGCACATTTCAATTATCTTAGAAAATAGTTGATTGCTTACAACAGGGGCAGGGAGATGTTAGATTGCACTCGTCTTTCAGTTTCTCTGAAGGCAGAGAGAGTGGCACTGCATCCATGTTCTCTGCATCATGTTTTCACCACAAAATTTGATGTGATATTTTTAGTCCCAGTACTTTCCATGAGCAGCAACTAAAAAGGAATAGAGGAAAAAAACATATGGAAATAGCCTGAAACACCAATGAAGGAAGAAAGAATGGTTAAAGTTGCTGAGTTAGTCCAACTGCTGAACAAACATGGATTTTAAGGGATAAACCAAAGATTTTCTGAAAGAATCAAAACTTCATTAACTTTTTGAGGAATAAAAAAAATATAACAATACAAAAATCTGTGGTTATGGTTACTGGTAACCCTTATAGAATTACTTTGTTGGATCTGCAATGATAGAATAATTTACATATTTTTCCTTTCCTCTCTTTTTTTCATTATAATTTAGCTTGGGGGCTCAGAGCCCTTTTGTGTTTCTGTAAGTTAGTGTTTTGTGTTTTCATTTGGCGTGTTAGCGTATTGTTTTAGTTATAGTTTATTTTCTTCTTTATGTTTTTCCTTTTTATTACTCTGAATGTATATTTCTTTGATTGTGAATGTGACCATTTGTGTAAAAAAACTCAGAAATAGACAACTGAAAAACAAAAGAAAAGCACTCAAATGGCAAAGTGGATTATATTTGCAGATGTAATTTTTGTTCTAGTCATTTCTGTTCTTGGGGGGAGGATGCTGTATAAATCAGTCTTAAAGTTACCAGGCTTAAACTTGGAAACATTGTTGGGAAAGGCAGTTCATGCCTTCCGTCTTTGTTAGAAGCCACCTTGTGGAGGGGTGAGAGTGAATCAATTCTTGGGTTTAGCCCAAACTTTAAAGAAGCATTTGCCTGTGCTGAACCTATTTCAGGGATAGGGTCTGAAACTTCAGATGGATTCTTTCATGTTCATCACAGAGGTAATTCACTGCCATCCTGATATGGAAGCCACTGGTCTCCACTGAGTATTGACAACAATTCAAATTCCACTGTCAAGAAATATCTACCTTGTAAGTCCCATAAAGTGGGAATTCTGGATCAAAACATAGGACCAATGGACTTATTCCAAATAGACGAAGAATAGGAGTTCCAGTTCTAAAGCTCATTAAAAAATTACTTTTATTGTAATAATTTATGATAATAATTTGGGACAAAAACTTCTGTGGAATAGCACCATTGAGTGCAATCTTACTGAAGTCTACTCAAGAAAGCTTCATTGCTTTCAAAGAAACAGACCAAGATTTGAATCTTATTTGTTAGTGTCAAGTAGAATTGACCAATTGACTCAATTGTTGAATAAGTCAACACACATGTTAATTTCACTGATTCCCATGGGTCTACCCTAGTAAGAACTAACAATAAATATATGGAGTAAGTACTTCCTAGTAGGGGGTAAGAATAGAATATGAAGTAGGGACTGTGAGAGAATCACCAGTGTCAGCGAAACCAAGGTAATTGTTTTTCATTCTGTGTATTGTTTGATCATATTTAAACCACTTATAGAATATATTTTTACTCATCTGTTTTGTAAACATTTTAGACTATATTTCTTTTAATTTTTGTGCTTGACTTTGAATCTCAGTATTGGGTGAAAACTGGTTGAATCTCAGTATTGGGGGAAAATTGGAGTTTAAATGAAAAAAAACCATCATCATCATCATCATCATCATCATCATCATCATCATCATCATCATCATCATTGTCACCATCTAACTTTCTCCAATCACAGAGCATAGATATTTTGTGAACAAATGTGGCTTTCCAGAAGGCTGTAGACCAGTGGTTCTCAACCTTCCTAATGCCACGACTCTTTAATACATTTCCTCATGTTGTGGTGACCCCCAACCATAAAATTATTTTCGTTGTTACTTCATAACTGTAGTTTTGCTACTGTTATGAATCGTAATGTAAATATCTGATATACAGGATGTATTTTCATTGTTACAAATTGAACATAATTAAAGCATAGTGATTAATCACAAAAACAATATGTAATTATATATTGTGAAATATTTATTTCTAATTACATCTAGGGGGACTACACAAGTTTCTTGTGTGTGCCTTCAAGTTGTTCCTGATTTATGTTGACCCTAAAGTGGGCCTACCATTGGGTAGGAGGGTAGGTGGGTGGGCAAATGAGAAGAGGGCAACTAACTGCAATGCAAAATTCAAGCAAGAATTTTCTGAAAGTAGGCTGGAAAGAGAGAGAGAAGACTGCCCATCTCCTAGGAAAAGGAGGTCTCCCCCTTGTTCTGAAATAAACTCCTCTTACAGGCCTGGCCAGGAATCCCTGGGGTAGCATGACAAGCTCCCCGTCTCTGCGAAAGGGGCTGAGACCCATGCTGGGCTGCCACCCAGCCCGCCCACTGAAACCCGCAGAGCGCCGGGCTGCCTGGAAGCTACTCCAACACACAGCTCTCTTTCCTGGCAGATGGATGCTCCTGCCCCCCACCCTGTGCAAGGCCTCCATCAAAACACCTCCCCCCCCCTGCAATCCGCCAACCCTGCCCCCCTCCCCGCCCAATGCCCATGTGAACAGCACATGATGGGGGCATTTTTTAAATCTCTCTGCCCCCCTTCCGAGTCAGTGACACTGGTGACAAAATGGCAGCCCTGGAAGCTGGCAGTCGTGCTCGGAGCGCATGCAGGGATGGGGGCGAGGGAGAGGGCCTGGGGACTCAGAGCCCTCCCCAACGCTGCTGCCCCCCTGCGCTCCTGTGATAGCAAACCCAGAGCGAGGGTGGGTGGCATGTCTCCTTCTGCCTCTCCGCCGCTCGCCCAAAGCACAGGCAGGAAAGGCAACGTAAACCACCCACAGTAAACAGTGCTGCGGGCACCAAGAGCCTTGAGGAAGGGGGCGAGCCCAGCAAGAGGTGGCGCCAACCAGGCTCTCCCCTCTCCATGCAAAGCGCAATCCCTCCTCTCATTGTGGGGTGCCCGGAGCTTCCCCACTCGCCCGCGGCCCCATTTCCGCTTCAGGGCCTCGCTCCTACCCAGTGCTTGCTTGCTCACTCACCTTGGCAGCTCCACAGGGGGAGGAAAAGATGGCACTGTGTCCTACTTCAGAGCCTGCCTGCTTGCCCGCCCATCTACCCACCCGTGCTTGGCTGCTGCGCTGAGAAGCAAGAGGAGGAGGCGGCCCAAAGTGAGAAAGGCCACTGGTGGGGCGGCGGTGGCAGCGAGGAGGAGGGGGTGGCTCTCCTTGAATGGCACCCCACCGCTCGGAGCAACAGCCGCCTCCTCTTCCCTCCTCCCAGCGCGGGGGCTCTGAAACAGCCCTCCCATTGGCTGTGAGGCCGCCAAATAACAGCGGGGGCTGGCTTTTGGCGGGAGGATCAGTGACCTTGTTTCAAATGCGGCAGGGTGGGATAGAGGAGTGGCGACCCCTGTGAAAGAGTCATTCGACCCTCAAAGGGGTTGCGACACACAGGTTGAGAACCGCTGCTGTAGACTGATCTACATTGCATCCTAGAGGTACATATAATGATTACATTGCCATAATATCAATTTCTGATCTAACAGATTAATGCAACTCATAAACATTATGTATTCTACAAGAAATTGCTGAAGTTTAATTTTGAAAGATATCTGTTTTCATATTAAACTTTCTCCAGATACAGCAAAATCCAACAACTATTCCTGCATTCATAGTCTTATGATCTGGACATCTCTCTGAAATGTGCATTTTTCTTTTCCTGCTCTTCTTAGTGACCTACATGGTGACAATGACTGGAAACATGCTAAGTGTTGTGCTAATTGTGACTGAAGGTTTTTTTCCCCTCCCCAATGATATAATAAAGGATCTTTCGACACATGAAAATAACCTTTTAATAACAAGAGATGTCGATCACTATGGTTTTCCCCCCGCATTACAGGATTTATTTATTTATTTATTTATTTATTTATTTATTTATTTGTTAAAAATGTGTTTTTATGCAAAATCTACTTTCGTGCAAAAGGTCCCCAAAAGAGTTCTTGTTTTTTCTGATGTTGCTCTCCTTCATAGAGATCCATAGGATGTGTTGCTCTCTGAAGAGATTAACAGGTTGTAGAATCTACCTTGTACATGAATGCTCTCCATATATCTCTGAATGTTGGAAAATTGGTATTCGGAATCACATGGAGAACATTCATGGATAGAGAGGGCTTTTCACACTCCATAAGGAGGGTGACATTGGTAGCAACAGGGTTGTAGCATTCTTTTCTCCTTATGTGCTATAGGTAGTTAAAGTCCAGAATTACTCACACTTACATTTGGCTTATTACAACCAATGGTACTGCTCAATCTAGCCTACATATGACTAAGAATACAATATATGTTTTGAAAATATCTGTTTGATGTACTGTTATGAATTTAAATTAATAAAAGATGCATGCCCAGATTTCATCTCTTTCCTACTTCCATGTTCTGTCTCTGTCATTATTGTTGTTGTTGTTGTTGTTGTTATATTTTTGTTGTTAAATTAAATGAATGAAATCTTCCTCTTGTAAATGTCTATTTTTTAAAAAAAATTGCACATTTTATATTGTAAATGTTGCCTGAATGGATTCTCCTATAGACCTTTGAATTACATACATTTGAACTTTGTACATTTCTTCTATGTACATTCTCCAAATGCAAACTTTATCAACACGCAGATTCCAGACCACAGATTGTGTCCAGCCTGTAAACACCCTATTAAATACAGACAAGGTGAAATAAACAAATGAAGTCGGCCAAGTAGATTCCTAAAGTGTGATCACATCTGAATCCTGATGCTGACTTTGTGACCTCTCTGCATGCAATCCAAGAAATCAATAATTTAAAAGATTAATGAAATGTTTATTTTCAATCTGTGTAATGATCTTCTCTTAATTACACAGACCGTACCACTTGAGAAAAAGTATATCAGAAAATATTTACTGAAGACAATGTTCCACTTTCTGCTAGACAATTCTATATACTTTTTTCTTGTTGGATCCTGATTTTTTTTCCTTCAGAGGTATGGACTACAATTCTATGTAAAAACACATGTAGATACAAAATATACATAATTCAGTACACCTATCTGTATATAAGAACAGCTTATTACTTTTGAAAAATCTTTGCCATCTCTGTAGATAGATACGCCTCTTAACAGAAGTGTCAAGGGAATCTATCTAGTACATAAATAGGGATTCAGTACAGATATTCATCTTATGGCAAAATGATACAGACTTTGCAATGACCAAGGTAAAGCTCTTCAGAAGTGGTGGCTGAGTGAGAGAGAAACATTAAAGACTATTACAGAAACAATGTGTAATTTAGTGGTTTCATCTAGTGGAGTGAAAGCAGTGAGAGTTTAAGGTTTTTTTTTGAGCAGGGTCAACCAAGCAATTTATTTTTCTGTGGTTAACAAGTCCGACATTACAGAATAGATCCTCCTCTACCAGGAAGATATTGACCACTAAGGTAAGTTAGTTAGTCTATGGTATGGAAGGAATATTTGTTTCACATGTAGGTAATTCAGTTCAGCTTTTATGTCCTTATTTAACATTATAAAAATTGGGAGTGTGGCCAGGGAAATCATTGCTGAGTCAGATCAAGGCCCTTGTTGTATCCTCCTTCTATCCATATACTTCTTAAAAATACACAAACATTGTAGTGAATCAATAGTCTTCCCTATTATTTGCCCTCCAGGTATTCAGAGAGTTAAGGACGGCTTTCTAAATAGTATCTCAGATGTGTTCTCATAGCTGTTAGTCACAAATAAACAAGAGACACATTTTTTTTTTAATGAAAGCTTGAGAATTCACAGATAACGACACAGATATAACTAGCTCCTAAGTACATTATTAAATACTTTGTTTTGTTTTCTTAAGATGCAGTCCATGACAAGCAGAGAGAAACAGAATCAATCAATGGTTACTGAATTCATACTCTTGGGATTTGGGGACTTTCCTGAACTAGAAGTTCTTCTGTTCCTGCTCTTCTCAGTGGCCTACCTAGTAACCATGACTGCAAACCTTCTCATTGTCTTATTAGTTGTGACTGATCAACATCTCCACACCCCCATGTACTTTTTCCTGGGGAACCTTTCTTTCTTGGAATCTTGCTATAGCTCAAACATCCTGCCAAAACTATTATCAAGCCTCATGACTGGAGAAAAAAGTGTGTCGGTAACAGCTTGCTTTGCACAGTTTTACATATTTGCTTGCCTGGGAGGTGCTGAATGTTTCTTTCTCTCTGTGATGTCTTATGATAGGTACTTAGCTGTATGTAAACCACTACACTATGCCATTCTCATGAATGCCAGGTTGTGTCTGCAATTGGCAGTTGTGTCCTGGGCCAGTGGAATATTGGTTAGCACAAGTACGACACTTTCGATTTCTTCATTACTTTTCTGTGGTCCCAATGTAATTGATCATTACTTTTGTGATTTATCCCCTGTCATAAAAGACGTCTCCTGCAGTGATACGTACCTTGTAGAAATGACTGCCTTCTTATTTGCCTGTGTCTTCACCTTACCTCCTTTTCTGCTCACAATGACCTCCTATATATTCATCATCCTCACAGTCCTCAAAATCCCAACTACTACTGGTAGACAAAAAGTTTTCTCAACCTGCTCCTCTCATCTCACTGTGGTAGCCCTTTTTTATGGAACTTTGATGCTTGTCTATATGCTTCCGCGGTCCAGGCATCTTAGGTATTTGAAGAAAGTCTTCTCTCTTTTCTATACAGTCCTGACTCCTATGGTTAATCCCCTCATCTACAGCCTGAGAAACAAAGAAGTGAAGGTAGCCATGGGGAAAGGCTTGAGAAAATCCACCCTCCAAAAAACACTACAGAGATCCAGCCTTTTAACAATCATGGTGAAATCAGTTACAATTTAGAGAATTAGTATGTATCTCATTACCCTTTTTTCCACTTATCACCTGAAATTTGATGCAATATATGGGAAAATTATAAATGGGAAAAAAGTAGTTCAGTCTTGCTTTCTTCCAGATATCTTTATTAAAAGCTTCTTTGTATCACAAATACAAAGAAATTTCCACTTTCCTGTAAATCCTTGTAAAAACTAGACTGAAATGAAAGTCTTTCCCACAGCAGTGTCTCAATAGCAAGTTATTTTGGCACCGTTTGGAAATTATACATTTTTCAGTATATTAGTCAATGCTATCAGATTGCTGTACCATATATATTATGTTATTTGATTATACAGGATATATAGATTTTTTTTAAAAAAAATGTTACTGAAACTTTTGGAACTCAGTAGTGTAACGATAAACCTTTATGTTTCATTGTATTAAATGATATCTAGGAAGTATAAGCTCTGAGGATAAATATTCATTTTAATATTGCTTTTGAATTGTCTGTTGAAGTGAACAGAGGCCATACGTCAGCTAATGTCTTTGTCTTTGTGATGATTTTTTACTGTTGCCTATCTCATTGGAAAGTGGCTTAAAAGCCAACATCTGAGAATTACTCTTTCTAATTAAAACACATTGCCAAAAAAAAATAGCTCCTAGTGCATTTCAAATTAGACTGATTTTGGAAAATATGCTTGCCATCTTCATTTTTGATAGACCAATGAAAATCCTCCTTTATTTACCCCCCTTTACACCTGTAGAGTAATTAGTTGCAATTTCTTTTTATATTTCAAATAAAAATGAAAAATCAAATGCAATCTGTTTCTGTGGCAGCTTTGTTTCCTTTAGAATCAATACAGACTTCTGCTTTTCACAACTTACCTGTTGACTTACAGCAATCTCATGAATTTAATAGGGTTTTCTTATCCAAGGAATACTCAGAGGTGGTTTTGCCAGTTCTGTCCTCTAAAATATAGCTTACAGAATCTGGTATTTGTTGGTGGTCTGCCATCCAAGTACTAACCAGGCTGGTTCTGCTTATCTTCCAAGATCAGATGACATAGGATTTAGGCCTATTGTGGAGGGTAAAAACAAGACATGCATCATCTTGTTTTGGCAGCAGCTACACATTTGTAATAATATCCACTTTGGCCTCATCTTTTTTGGGTGACATTCAATATCCTAGCTTAATAAAATGTGGACCAATTTCCTTTTGTTTTGCTTTTGTTGTATGTGTGTGTTAATTTTAATGGTTGTTGTAAGTGCTATGACTAGCTGGAATAGCAGTGACATTTGCAGGCAACCATTAAAGCGTGATGAGTTTTTTTACCAGGGGCTCTTGTGAATTCTCCCACCAATAATACTAGCATTGGTCTTTGATGCAGAATACCACCCTTATTCTGGTATAGTGACAGCTAGTATTGATACTGTAGTTTCAGTGTTGGGGTGGGACCTAAGAGAGCCTAGTTCAAGTTGCCATTGAGCCACGAAACTTCCTGGGTAACTAACTTTGAACCAATCAATCTCTCTCGCTATGTATCACTTAATTGCTGAATAATAGGCCATTTCACTCATACACAGCTATGCCTATTAGCTGGGCCAGTGTTGGTGGATATAGCATGGTGAGTCTTTCCCCCTTCTCCTCCTCCTCCTCCCTCTCCTCCCCCTCCTTCTTTGTGGCAACATGTATGGCCCAACTCTGTATGTGCTCTTAGAACAGTGCTGGGAACTGTGTGAGCCTCCAGAAACTGATGGACTTCATCTCCTTGCAGGCCTACTCAGCAAAGGCAATGTTGATAGGTCATAGGAGATGAAGTCCTACAACACCTGGACGGCTGCATAATATCTAACCCATCTTGACTAGGTGTGAGGCACCATCATCTGTTTGGGTACTGTTATTCATCTTTTGTCTTTGAGATGAGGCAGATAAAAAGCAAAATAGAACAACACTGGTTAAAAATAAACCTGAGTTATTAGATGTCCAATTATGCCCATGGTGAGAGAAATGAGACTGACAACTGTGTTAGTGTAAAGGACCAAAATCATCATCGTCATTGTCGTCGTCATCATCATCATCATTATCAATCCATTTCAGCAGCACTTCAATCTTTGGTGGTTCTGATCCTCATATAATGGTACTTCTTCTGAAGTGAGCACCAGGTTTATTCTTCTAGCACTTTGTGTCTCCACAATCTAAAGTGTAAATTATGGTATTTCTGAGAACCCACATTCCAGAAGTAATACACAGGGAGAGACTTCATTCCATTGTTATTAATGGGACTGCATTCATTAACTTAATGAGTTCTATTCCAAAGTCACAAAGGACCAATTATACAAAGTCCAAGGATACCAGCACACAGTTTCCTTCCAAAATTATTTATCTATGAGAAGTGAAGGAGAAATGGCTGAGTAAAGAGAGGGGCTTAAATGAGAACATACTACCAAGAGAATGCAAATACATTCTCACAAAACATACCCAGGAATATCTTTACTGTTAACTACTGTGTATGAGTGCAGAAAATTGGATAGCATAATGCATTAAGTACAAACATTTTTTTAAAAAATGTGAATACCTTTACTTTTAAAAATATTTTTGCTTTTTGTACTGCTGCTGCAGCTGCTGGTATTGTTGCCACCAGTTTAAGTACCACTTCCAGACCTGGAATGAAATACTTTCTAAAGGAGGAATGGGATAGGAGGGATTTGAATGTATATTTTAAAAAAAATATTGTATGATATATCCCACAGCCTTCAACTTTTCACAGATGAAGACCAGGAAGCTTGTGGTCATGCTACACCAGAATATGTTCAGGGTGGCAAAAGTTTTTGAGGAAGAACACATGAACTTGGTGACACTGCAGAAGTTTGATCTGAAGTTTGAATTCATTGAGTGCAAACTAGTTTTGCCCTTTGAACTCAGTTTCCAGCAACAGAATTGAATTAAGGACGGAAAGAGGGGAGGAGAGATAAACTGGGACATTTTAAATGTAGTCATAAAAGAGTAATGATAGAAGATTAAATGAGACTTCCTTGTCAAACTGGAACAGTTGGAGGGTATGATATACATTTCTCCAAAATCTGATCTTGCTTTTGCTTTGCCCAAAAATAGTGGAACACAATACATAGACACAATGTTTAATGTGGAAAATTTGAGCCCAGATTTATTCATGCTCAAAAGAGACCCCTGGAAATGAATTGAATTTTGATTAGTCATGACTAGGGCTATAAATATTGGGTTCTGTCTCCTCAAAAACAGGAACAAATTTGCAATGTTTCAGTAGCCTGGCTGCTTCCTCTGATTAGCTCTTTTCTCCAGGGAAGACACACAGTATAGCTGTGATCTTGGGATCTGAAGTAACATCAAAATGATCTCACATAGCATTCTGTTTCCTGGGCAGTGGCCCCAAATTACTGGCCAAATCGGTTTTCTATCAAGCTGTTCAGTATTTATGCTAACAGACTATGAAGGACTAGTGTAGTGCGATCTTATGGTTGAAAAAAGGAGTAACTATTCTGGATGCTTTAATGAGATAAAAATAAAAAGTGTTTATTTTCTCACAAAATCCATCCAGAGAGTTAGGAAAGGAGATCAACAATAAGAGGTAATCTATGGAGAGCCAACATAGTTTAGTAGTTTGAGACTATGACCCCGGTTTGATTCCCCGCTTGGCCACGGAAACCCACTGGGTAGCCTTGTTGTGTTACACACTCTCAGACCCAGAAAACCCTGTGATAAGTTCACCTGAAGGCTACCATAAGTTGGAAATTACTGGAGGCACACAACAACAATAACAACAACAACACTTGTTTACAAGATTCTCTAAAGCTGGGTGTTCTCTGTGGGGGTATATTAACTACCATTATTGAGTTTGGAGAAGGTTGAACAAAGAACCTATCTTCCTTGAAAGAGACAGAAGGTACTTAGGAATGAAGGTGAAAGGTCTACAGATCTAAGAAAATCAGAGGGTAAAATTATCAGGGACTAACGGTCCACCAGTGAGAGCCAGCATGGTGTAGTGGTTTGAAAGTTGGACCATGACACTGGAGACTAGGATCTGAATCCCTACTTGGCCATGGGGTAGAAAAACTCCCGTCCCCCATGAGGGGGGAATATTCCTACCCAGACCCAAAGTGACCCAATAATTCAAACTGCAATGAGGGTGGGAGGGATGGGTTGTGCAGAAGATCCAAAAAGGCCCCATGTGGGGTGGGCAGGGATTAAATAGGCCTTGGCCCCACCCGCATCACATGGTGCAGGCTGGCACTGCCTCTGCCATCTGTCATTGGTGGCCTCCTCTGGGGAGGGCATCAAACTCCTTCCTTCCAGGCAGCAAAAGCTGCACATGGTTAGGAAGGCCTTGGTTGACCCTAAGCAAATCACACACTCTCAGCCCCCAGGGAAAAAAAATGGTAGAATTGCCATAAGTCAGAAATGACTTGAGGGCAAACAACAAGTCCTTATCAGGGTGTATCTAGTCCCTATTCTTTCGCCAAGACTTGAAGTGAACTGTGGCAGACATTTGTAGATCAAGTCTTCTAGGATAGGAGGGCATCTCAGATAAGATTTGGAAAGAGTTTGGAGGGTATTGGAAAGTGTATCAGGGTCTTTGATGGCCCAGTGTCAATTGGGCAATTCTTTCCCTGCACTAAATTCCTACTCATGGTTCAGAGAAAGATCTGAGGAACAATGAACTGAATGAAGCTTAAATATGTCTCTTTGGAGTGGGCTTTGAATGTGATTCAAATCCTATGCCCATGTAACAAACAGTAAGCACTGCTGAATTAAGATGAAAATATTTTTAAGTAAATGGATAGGAGTGCAGTTTAATTGTCAGTCTCTCAAATAAGAAAGGCTTATCCTACTTTATTAGAATATTAGTCCCCAATAATAATTTAAAAAGTGCTATTGTTTTACCTATTTAAATTTGTAGTCAACTTTTCCACACTTTGTAAGAATGTAAGTGTTTAATGTACATAATCATAGATTTTATCTCAGGGAATCTTGCTTACATTCCACATGCCTTCTATGACACAGGAAAAAACAATAACCTCTTTTTGACTGCTTGTGTAATTTCCCTCCCCTTTGTTACACCTAGATGGCTAATATTAAGTGCTATCCAGGAAAAATTCTTATACAATCTTTGTTGGGAAACAATTGGTGCACACTTCCTACTCAGATGGTTTACCCAAAGTGGAATGAAAAGTGCTTCACTTTGGTTTGATGGCAAATAAAGAAGTTACATTTTGATACCAGTTAAACTGATTCACAACTGCATTCTAGACAATAAAATTTTTCCACCCATTAGCTTCTTCAAAGAATCTTTCACTTCTTTGTTACGGAGAGTATAGATTAAGGGGTTCATCACAGGGCACACAACAGTGTAAAATAATGAGAGTACTTTGTTAATTTCTGCTGAATAGGAGGGCTTAGGTTGCAGGTACACTAGAATTCCAGAACCATAGAAGAGAATCACCACTGTGAGGTGGGAAGAACAAGTGGAGAAGACTTTGCTTCTGCTTGTTGCTGATGATATCTTGAGGACACTTTGGAGAATACGGATGTAGGATATTACGATAAGTAGAAAGGGAAGCATTATAAAGACAACAGTGATAGTGAATATCATTATCTCATTTTTATAAGTATCTACGCAGGCAAGTCTCAGAAGTGGAGGAAGGTCACAGAAGAAATGATTGATTTTGTTGGGCCCACAGAAGGGTAGAGTGAATATTAAAGATGCTGGAATCAAAACCACCAAGAGTCCGGTCAACCAGCAGGTCATAGACATCTGGAAACACATTGTTTTGTTCATAATGACTGTGTAGTATAAAGGCTGGCATATTGCCACATAGCGATCATATGCCATGGCAGCCAACAAACAACATTCTGCTATTCCAAGGGATCCAAAGAAATACATCTGTGTGGCACAACCAATGAAAGAAATGCTTGTGTCTTCTGACAGGAAATTTGACAGCATTTTTGGAATAATACTTGAAGTGTAACCAATCTCTAAGAAAGATAAATTCCAGAGGAAAAAATACATGGGAGACTGAAGACCAGGACTGGTCATTGTAATTATTACGATGAAGACGTTTCCTAATAGTGTCATGAGATACAAAAGCATTATCAGAAGGAAAAGGATTGTCTTTGTAGTGTGTACTTCAGATAAAGGTTCAAAAATGAATTTAGTCACAGCTGAGTGATTCTTGTCTTCCATGTGACATCATGGTACTTTCTGTAGTGATAAAAAGGCACATTATTAAATTCAGTAATTCAGATTGTCATAAATACCTAATTTCCTGATAAAGACAACTGCTCCTGAAGGTTAAGCTGAATCATTGTAACTCCACTCATCAAGGAATAGGAAATTCATGATATCAAGTTGCTTAACTGAACATTTTGATGAAGGGAGCTGATAAGTTCCTGATGTACATGAATTTCTTCTAAACTCAATAAACTATGGTAGTAAAGGTTGTCCCAAGGTTAATAATTGTCCCGCACTGAATAAGGTCAAGCAGGAAAATGATACCGTAACAGGTTCTGTAGAGATGTTATGAATGTTAAGCATCTACTTGGCTAAAGTGTAGGGATGCATCTAATTGTGTTCAGTCGAGCATTAGTAGAAATGTCTTAGTACTGTAATAGCAGTTCAATAACTGGACTAGTTATCTACAGGAGTGAGAAGCTGTCCCTCACTTGAGGTCCAGAAAAGCTCAGTAAAGCAAGGCAGAAGTAAAACAAAAACAAAAACCTTAACAAATCAGTACCAAACATACAATTTCTTTGTGTTCTGCACAGTTGCTAAATGAATCAATTCAAAATCACATTGTGAATTCCACCAATTAGTGCTCTCCACCGGACCCAGCCAGTTGCCAGTGTATCCACCATGTTCTAAAGAAGTGGGTGGTTGAAGTGTGTTCTTGGAAGTAGGAACTATTGGCTGGGTATAATTGCAAGCACTAAGGTACTTTATTTTGTTATCTAAACCCCTGAAATCTCGAACACGCTCTCAGTAGTTCATTCTGAATAATTAGTTTGGCAGACTAAAAGAGCAACTGCATGAGAACAAAGGGCCACTGGGATGGTTTTGGAGCTCTGTAAATTCACAGCATATCCCAATCCTATTTTTTGCAGTTTTAAAATTCAAACACTTGTCATTGCCATTAAAGTGTGTGTGTGTGCGTTTGTATGAACAAGACAGAAAGAGAGGGGAAGAGAGAGAGAGACATAAAATTCCATAGGTCCCCCCACAAAGCCTGAACATGTATTTCTAGAACCCAATTGCCTAGTCATAGCAATAAGACCTCTTTGCTCCATCTGTCCTCCTGCTACATAAGATAGATTTCTAATACAGTGAGAAAAATGCTGAATTGTTCTGAGAAACTTGTTATTTAAAAATCTGAAATGGTACAGTGAAGTAAACACTTCACTGTTAGGTACATTACCTTTGTCAGGGAAAGTCGCCTGTTTGAAACAATCATCTCCAACTCCTTTCCCATAGTAGCATTTCAACCTGCGTTGTATCCCTTGTGGTTGATACTTTGGAGAGCTGCATTGTGACAAATAATTCAGGTCCTCTAAAAATATCTCACACACGCATCGCCCTTTGGGAACATAGGGAAACAAATTCATACCACATTTTAAAAACCCAAAAAAAAAAAAAAAAAGGAGACAAAAAATAAAATGCAAAATATATCCTACAATAGACAAATTAGGGTATTCTGCTCTTAGATTTGTACAGTGTTCCTACTATTAACCGATGGATATATATGTATTATAGCACATGGGACAACATCCCCATCCTGCCCCCTAGGCTAAGGTTACCCCCTACAGTAATCTGGCCGTAATTTTCATTGGGACTTTAATATGGAGTTGGGGGTTAGTTATATAATGAATCATCACACATTTTCTCATCTGCAACAAGAAGTCCAGTGCTCAAACTACTATATCACACTGACTCTTCTTTCTCCAATACAGTATCCTCAGCATTTGAACCCCTTCATTCTTGTATTTAATAACAGAGCAAATTAATATTTATCAAGTTTGCAGTTGTGATTAAGCTCTTTCCTGATATCATTGAAGCTGATGAACAGAGTCCCCTGTGCTACTGAAACTTAAAACCAGACGCCAGGACATTCTCACCACTTGGAGAAATGAAACGTATGGAATAACATTCAGTTAATTCTACCACATCTTTCTGTCCTATATTCTACCAGACAATCACATACATCTTACACATTTTGCACATGTTTTTTAATATGTCATTCTAATGCAGGTGCACATTACTTTATACAATAAAAATATTTCAGTAGTGCTTCATACAGGGGCAACTGGCCCTGCATCTCTGCTTTCATACATTTTCATGATGCATAGTAAAAGAAAGGGCATGTATCTGTTATGAATGCAGCATATGTATGCAGCTGTTCTCTAGGTTTGAGTGGGCAACTTTATTTGACTACCATTTTTGTTATCCCTCAAACTTGGTTGGCATAATTCACTCATTTTTCAAAACCTCAGCAATGCTTTCAGCTGCTCCCCTGAAATATTGATGTAAAAATTGTCAACTATTCCTCACAAAGCCTCTGGGGAGTGCTGTTCATCATTTAAAGCTAATTCCACCCTCCCCCCAAAGGTGGTCACTTCTGAGTATTTTAAAATCCTGTTTCATATCTAAAATAATTGGCCTTTACTGTCCGTTGCCTTCCCATGGCCACATGGCTGTGTTGGGGCAGTAAAGGGCAGCTGAGGACGGTTATCCAGCTGTATTCTAGTAGTTCCTGACAATGCAGGTATCCTTGGCATCTCCCAGGAATCCTTTGGATGTCCCAGAGAATGACACCATCATCATTGTACACTGGCTAATGCAAGCAAGCTGGACCATGATCCTTATCTGCCCTTTGCTCCCACCTCAGCAACTTCATGACTGCACCAGGGGAGCAGAAAACAATCAAAGAGAGTCCTTGGCATCTATTGAAAGACCCAGCAAAAAGGGAGGCTCATCAAGTTTTCCTGATTCTTAAGGGTTTCGTGACATATCTTTTGCCTTGTTGTTCGAATAATCTTTTCATTGCTGTTCCAAGGGAAAAATAATTTTGTTCTATTGGTGCTCTTAGGATGGCGAAATAGGTATTGCCATGTCAAATGTTGAGTCCAATTAATTTCTTCTACTTTTTGACTGGGATACCGGTGAAACATACATTTTCCTCAATTCAACTGTCTTTTATCAAAATGTTCATATTTGTATGGGGACCATATGCTATGCTGACCCATATACCAGGCTCCCTGACCTACTTTAAAGCCCTGAAGCCACCTGACACAGGCATTCTATGCTTCAACATGGGCAAGCCGGATCAAAAAAGAACTGGTCACTCCTCCATAGCTGGACACACATCAACACTGAGGTCTGAGGGGGACCTTCAGAGGTCTTAGCATTCATTTTGCTGCTGGCTCACAGGGAGAACTTGCCAGACACTTCTTTGATCCTGCTTGCTCACCTTGAAGAATGGAATGTTTATGTGAGGGAGCTTTAGGACTTTAAAATAAGTTGCTAAGAGGCATTTGGGAGCTGTGCAGAGAGGACAGGAATACCAACCCCACCCAGAATCTGAAAAAAAAAAAAACCTCCAAAAACTTCCACATGCATAAATGACACCTATATGTGTGAACATCCTTGCCTGAATTTTGCAGATTAAGTGCCATTCTGACAGAAAAGGCATATTGTATAATACAGGGTCATGAAATCTCCATCCAGTTCAGTTCAGGACTTGGTACATTCTAGATCAGAGATGGGCAACTGTTGAGTGGTAGTGGACTTCAGTGCCCTTCTAGGGACCTGCAAAAAATGATTTTTTTTTGTGTGGGGGAGGGGGATCCAAAATCCCTTCAACACCTTCAAGGGAAGGTGAAGATACCACTATAGTTTGGATACTCCTAGGCCATTTAAGTTTAGGGAGGGGCATTTAGAATTCTCAGCCAGAGAGCTTGGTGTCTCAGTAAACTACAAACCCCAGAATTCCACAGGATGTTGAAGGTGGAACAATTCACTATAACAGTGTAGGATGGAAAGGTTCTGGGTCATCTTCAAGAACAGCCCCATGTGCAGTGCATTCCAATAGTCTAATTGGGAAGTTACCAGTGTGTGAACTGCTGTAGCTAATCTATCCCTGCCCAGCTGAAGTCCAGCTGAAGCAGGCCCCAAGCACTCTGAGCCTCCAGATCTATCTGGATCTCCAACAACAATTATGGATCTAGGCATACTTTAGGCCCTTTCCGCATGGGCCTATTAAAATGGTGCAGAGCAACCTCCAACAGAGGTCTTCTGCACTGTGGATTGGACTGGGGCAGACTACTTCTCGTAGTTCTGCACCTCAGTCCACTCTGGAGTGACCAGAACTGGTCATGCAGTGTTCTTTTTAAAAACCTCTTTTAAGAGGTTTTTTTTAAAAGTATGGAGCACGCGACCCCGTGTCACTCCGTCTGTGCGCTTTGGTGCAGATTTGCAGGCGCACATTAGTGTATGCCTGCAGATCTGTGGGGGCGGGGCGGGCTTTAGGCTGGTGAGCTTCTCCGGTTGGTAGAGAGTCTCCACCAACTGGAAGCTGCCATTTTGGACACAGGAGCAGTGCAGAGCGACGAGTTTGCACTGCTCCTCATCCTGACGGACTCACCCAGACCCACCAAAAAGCCAGTGAGTAGTGGTGGGGAGTGTTTCCCTTGCCACATGTGGAAAGGGCCTTAGACTACTCACTTGCTCCTTCATGTGGAGTGCAACCACATCTAGGACAGGTAAACTACCCTGGACCTGAGAACCACCAATCTACACAGGCTCTATCTTGTTTGGATTCAGCTTCAGTTTAATGGCCCTTATCTAATCCATTACTGCATCTGGGCACTCTTTTCAGCACCTTCACATGTACAGCACCTTCATTGTTCCAGCACCTTCACAAGCACCAGCTTACTCAGATGACAAGAATTAGGTGGTTTGGTATAGCTGTTGAACAGCATGTGAGACAAGAGGAAGCCTTCTGCCACCCCACAGCACAATGGCCATAGGAGAACAGGAGTCCCCCCAGTGCTACTATCTTGCAGGTAGGAGTAGTACCTCCTACAGTTCAAAAGATCTACAGAATGGAACACAAGAGAATAAGCAATGATGTAATACCCAGGACAATACTTTCTTTTCCTTCTTCTGAATGCCACCTCCCTTCAGATGTGCAGAGACAATAAATGTATCTCCAACAAAGGTACAATGCAGAGTGTAGTGAGATTTTTTCTTTCTTTCAACACATCAACACATTTTTTTTCTTTCAACACTTGTTTATATGCTTAGGTGGTTGGAAATCTTCCGCAAAGTTGAGAAGGTAGGCAAAGTGCTGTTTATTTGTTGGATTAGTTGTGTCAAGATATGAAATGTTTCTTTTCTATGGATATGTTCAGGTGCCCTGAAAATGAATTTATGTCAAAATTTGACAATAGATGTCTAAGCTTATTTCAAAGGAGATGGCCAATCAATTTTTGCACTAATTCCTTCTGACATTTGTCATTGATTTAAAAATGTAGTAATGAAGTTTGCCAATAAAAAAAATTGATATCTGCTAACTAATAAACATGTGAATGATGGATAATTTAACATGTGCAAATACATGTCTATGAAAGAATTCATAATTTTTCTTTTCTCACAATTTCATTTTCCCCCAAAAATCCATAATTCTTTCCACTCCAGATAGGAAGAAATGTGTGACATTTATTAAATTATTGTTGAAACTGAACTGAACTGCAATTCTCACTCATCTGCACTGGTTAAATTCTAGATGCAGCTATTCCTTGCATGTAGAACATCATGTTGTACCTATCTGCAATACAAGTGCTAAAGGTTAGGAACCTCTCAGAAAATAAAGAGGTGATGGCAAATCTAATGCAGTACTGATGTGGTTGAACACATAGAAATGCAAAACTGAACTTTGCTAAGAATTCAAAGTTCTGGCCTTTGTTGGATGAATATATTAGTCTTTAGGTCTCATACATTTGAGCTGTTTTACTCAAATTCATTCAGCCCAAAATATACAATTGGGTGAATACTGAAAAAAACTCTTATAAAAACCAGAATGAATCAAAATTCTTACTCATCCCTAGTTCAACTGCTATCTCTTTAAGAAAAGTCCTCATGATCCAAAAGATCCAAAGGGTTTCTAGACTCTATGACCCAAGCCTTGAATAGCTACGTTGATGTTTAGATTAAATCCCAGAGTAGATTCACTCCCCCACTGACCTCAGAGCCATTAGTCTCAACAAGTTTGTTTGTTAAATGTGTAATTTAAATTACTATTGTTTTTACTGATAGGTGGGAGTGGAGAACCAAACAATGAAATCTCTGTTTTATATTGTTCCATAGTATTGTCTTTGTCTTCAGGCTTGGGATGGATAAGTTTTTATTCATGGCAGGGATCTGTTGCTTGTTCCCCTCCTTTACTTCCACCTTAGAATTGGAAAGCCTCACCTCTGACTTTCCCGTAATACCTTTCTAGTCTGGCTAAAGCATAATACTGAAGCAAAACCTGAAATGTTTCTGCTTTCAAAACTGGGGCTTTGAGTATTAAACTTATAAAACTCTGGCTTTGAATCCCTCTGTATTCAACATATTGTGCTGAATTAAGATCTCTACCACTTTTTCTCCCCATTGGGTTTAGTATTTTTAGCAATTATATTGCAGGCAGGTATAATATGATCTTGCTGCATCTCTTGAATTTGACTAGTATAAGTGAGTGGGGGAGTGGGATTAAGTTCAGTTCGTTATTAAAGAATTTATCAAAATTTGAAAAATGCTTTGTATTTTCAATGAAATGAATTGAGGTTTAAAGTATTTCAAATGCAGGTGAAAGTGACACAGACAGATTTGACTGTCTCAAGAAATAACCAAATAGAAACCTCTTTAGAAGTGCTGACATGACAAACATAACAAAAATATGTTCAGGTCATAATTCCAACTGCATAAAATTCATACCCACACACATATAATTTATGCATTCCTGCATAAATTTCATGATCATTTCATTGTTTATATAGGATTAATAATGTAGTTTTCCACTTTTACACAGCTGTCACTTGTCACGTCTTCGTTGTTGTTTCTGCTGTTGTCTTTTGGTAAGCAATCCTAGGCCCATGGAAGGCCAGAACAAAAGTACTGGATTTATCATTCTAGGATTTTCTGGCAGCTTAGAGATGCAAAGTTTGCTCTTTCTGTTGTTTTTCATCATGTATACCATGCCTCTGCTGGGGAACGCCTTAATATGTATCACAGTCAGGCTTGATTCTGCTCTTCACACACCAATGTGCTATTTCATTGCCAATCTCTCTTTGGTGGACATCTGCTATACATCTGTCACAACCCCTAAGATGCTGGTGAACTTCCTTTCAAGAGGCAAAACCATCTCTTTTGTTGGCTGTGCTGCCCAACTGTATTTCCTTCTCTTTCTGGGAACCACAGAATGCTTTCTTCTAGCTGCCATGGCGTATGACCGCTTCTTGGCCATTTGCAACCCTCTGCGCTATTCATCCATCATGAGTAAGGAGCTATGTGCCTGTCTGGTGGCTGGGTCATGGGCCAGTGGGATGATGCTTTCACTGGGACAGACAAGCTTGATATTTGCCCTACCTTTCTGTAAGGACAACCAAATCAACTATTTTTTCTGTGACATCCCCCCACTTTTGAGGCTCGCTTGTGGAGATATAACCATCAACGAGATCACTGTTTTTATGGCTGGATTGTTAATTACTCTGATTCCATCTCTGCTGATTCTAGGTTCCTATTTACACATTGTCACCACCATCCTGAAAATCACGACTTCAACGGGCAGGCAGAAAGCCTTCTCCACCTGCTCCTCACACCTCATCATCATCATTTTGTTCTATGGATCTGCAAGTACAATGTATCTGAGACCCCGATCTAGCTACAGTCTTGAAAATGACAAATTTATAGCTCTCCTTTACTCTGTCATCACCCCAACAATCAATCCCATTATTTACAGTTTGAGAAGCAAGGAGATAAATAATGCTTTGAAAAGAAGGATGACCTTCAAACGGTTTTAATTTCAAGATCTGACTTCTTCAAACTGGACAGCTCTTCTGCAGGGACACATAAATAATGTTTGGAAATTTTAGGGTGGTCAGCAATGCGGTGGGGGGAGGTCTTAAATAAAATATAAACTCAGTATTGTTAAAGTTGTTTGTATAAATCTTACAAGGTAACTTTGCTTGTTAGCCAAAAGCAATCCATTAAACAGAGTACAACCCTATCGCATAACCACAGTGAGATCACAAAAGGGGGAATAAAGACAAAAAGAAAATTTTTAATCAATGTCAGTTCATTTTGCATTACTGAGTGGCTGTAGCTGTAGCTGTGAATGAACTTCTGGGAACAAAAATGATGCAGTTGAAATGAAATTCAGAGATATCAACATTCTTAAGTGAAGGTTTACAAAACCAATAATGACTTGTTTATGAGGTGCAAACTAGTGCCTGAGCAATGAGAAACCAGTCCTGGGGTGGGTAAGCATCTTGCGTGATGAGCACAAACATTGTTTCATTTATGTTCAAGTGTGTGTAAAGTAGGGGTGGAAAGAATATTCAAAACTATTCAGGAAATGGTAAAAAAAAAAAAAACAACCTTGTATTTTTTCAGTCTTGCAAAGCACTGGCAAGGGGAATCCCGGACTGACACGAACTTTTGGAGTTCAGGATTTATTGTGTGCAAAATTTGCACTTTTTTTTAAATACAGAAAACAGCATATTTTTTGGCATAGTAAATAATATTTCAACACAGAAATATTAATTCAGCTGCAAAAAGTGCTGTTTTCTGTGTGGAACATGCTGCATGGGGGATTTATTCTGCATAAAATTCACACCTGGTTCATCTGCATATAAAACAGTTTCTTCTGCATAGAAAACTACATTTTCTTTTCATAGATTAATATTTCTGCATTAATTTTTTTTCCATGCAGGAAATGCTGTTTTCTGTGCCAAGCAATCACATGCGAATTTTGTACATAATAAGTCCTGAATTGTGAATAGTCTTCGGAAATTGTCATTTTCAAAGACTTTCTCTCTAAAACAAAACTTAGTGAAGAATTACATGCCTGGTGTCAAGTGCTTCCTGGTTTCTGTTCATTTCAAACTTTTGGGGCAGTTTGCAACATGAGAACAGTGAAATAATCTGAATCATACAATAGTTAAAGCCATAGTTGATAACAATCACAATAACAGTCACAACTAAGGGAGGTGAAACATCAGCATCAAAACGAAACCGAATAATTTTGCTGCCTGATAAGATTGTGCTTGTCATCATTCCCTGAAGAGAGGTGAATCAGTCCAGCAATGGACTCTTTTTTTTTCCCCAACAGGAAAACATTTTCTGTCATGTCCACGAGCAGCAGGTTAGGGAAAAAACAGCCATACGTGGTATATACTGCAATTTCTTCCATTTGCTCACATCACCACTTGCCTTTCCACTGCATCTTTTGGCTGGGTTGGCCATCTTACTCTTCCTAACATTATAGCCATTTTAATATGGGTAGTTAAACCAATAGATATGTGGGCTGAGGTTATCTGCATGCCAGCACTAAGTGAAAATGTATTCATTTTGTCAGGTTATTCATGTAAAATCAGTTCTCTTAAGTGATTGTTTTCTTCTTAATGTTTTCATATTGAGTTCAATAAATTTCAGTGGATTTTGATGCATTTTATGTGATGTACACACTGATACCAGTACATCTGTAACCTAAAAACCATTTAAAGGATATTCTTAAATCCCAGAGAGTTCAAGAAGATTTGTTCGCACATACCAGTGTATAGCAGAGGTGGGAAAAGAATTTTTAGTGGTAGGCCAGATTCCTTCTAAAAATTACTCTATGGGCCATATGATATTAAGGATCTTGTCACTACTGTTTGGCTGAAACACTGTCCGGAGCTCATCTTCTCATTAACATGTGAAGACTGACTGGATTCCGTGTTTGAATTCACTACAAACCCAACTCAATCACAGGAAAAGACAAGTGGAGGTGGTGGTGGTGGTGGGAAGAAGATCCATGACAAAATCTACCTCTTCTGCTTTGGTTTTCCCTTCTAGAGCTCCAGTAGGAATGATTGAGGTGAAAGCACACTGGATATGGGACACCAGAAAAACAGATTAGCCTTCCAAACTGAGAGTTTCTCTTCTCTTATATCCCTAAGATTTGATCCTCTCTCTGTAACTACGTCCCTATAGCCAGACACACAATGATGAGAGAAGCATTAACACACTTGAAAGACCCCAGTGGATCTCAGAGCTGATATCATCATTGTGTGTCAGCACCTGAAAAAAGACATGGGCACACACAATAGAATTCCAGCCTATATCTGTGGAAGTGGATTGTACCTACCAAGTCTTATGCCATAATTATTTATTTTTAGTTGTAAAGATATAATAAACATAATTTTTGTGGCTATTCTGTCTTTTCCTAATTTTTTCATTCTTTAGTTCCCTGTTGTATTTACAGTTGGCCCTCCACTTTTGCGAGTGTTTCTGTGGCACCCACATCCCTGTCTTTTAAGAGAAGAGAAAGGCAAAAGGGCTCTGTAGGAATCTGTGCTAACTGATCTACCAACCTAAGATGTTTACCTACTGCTGCTCATATTGACAGAGTAAAGTTGCAGAGACCGTTTGAAGAACCAGCAGTCTGTTGCCAAAAGGGTAATGATCAGAGAAAGAAAAAGAAAAAAGGACTGTTAAGAAAAGATAATTATTCTTGAGACAATCCCCAGGGAAGAACTAGCATTGTACTAGATACATGTATATTTGTATACAAATATGTCATTACCTACAATGTCTAAAGTTTATCTTAACAATTATGTTCTTCTCAAACATCTCCCCATGGGAATGCGTGAAGCAAGCTCTGTTCAGTGCAATCAAATAGAAAAGTGGCTTCTAACAACAAGTACTTTCAGAATGAGTTTGCTCCTAGCATTGAGAACAAGAGAATGCAGACAACAGTGAAATGTATTCTTATGAGAAGTCAGTCTAAAAGACTGAATTAATCCTTGCATTCACAACACAGGTGGGAATATCTTTGTGT
The DNA here is from genome assembly GCA_948474755.1 of Ctenosaura bakeri. Lineage (NCBI taxonomy): Eukaryota > Metazoa > Chordata > Lepidosauria > Squamata > Iguanidae > Ctenosaura > Ctenosaura bakeri. Next base: position 164,115 of record CAOLHI010001288.1, read on the forward strand.
GTGTGTGTGTTGTTTTTGTTCTACCAAGCTGTGTCTCTATGTATATGTGCTTTCAAATTGTTTGTTGACTTAGTATGATTTCATGAATTTTGTAGGGTTTTCTTAGGCAAGGAATACTCAGAGGTAGTTTTGCCAGTTCCTTCTTCTGAAATACAACTTACAGTACTGTATTCATTGGAAGTCTCACATCCAAGTACTAACCAGGGCTGACCCTGTTTAGCTTCCATGATCAAACAGATTATCTGGTACATTAGTATTTTCAGCTTTATTTTGTTTGAATTTCAAAAAGGCTTTCAGTCAACACGAGCCTTTTTCTCCTCCATTGTATTATTTGTATATGTTATTGGGCGAAGTACCATTCTTTTTATTCATAGTTCTGTGGGTTCATTCTTTGTTGTGTACCTTTCCCGCAATCCAGTTTAAAAAAAATTATGAAATCTTTCTTCAAGCTAATTGTGGAAAGCTTGTTTAGCTTTCAGTTGCATACTTTCTCTTCTCTTCATTACTGATTCACCTATGTGTGTGAGTAAAATGATGTGGGGAAAATTCATTACCAAAAAGGTCACTTTACACTGTAATCCTTCTCATGTCTACTCATACCAAAGTCTCTATCATGATTCTTATTTTTTTTCATGGCCACTGAACACATCAATGGGAGATTCAGGATAGTTAAAAGACAGAAATATTTAACCACACTCAGAGGAAACTGTGGGATTTGCTTCCTTTGAATGTGATGGGTACCACTTTAGACAGCTACAAAATGGGGTTAGAAAAAAATCATGGTTAATATCTCTATGTACTGCCTTCAGTTACTATGACTGCTTATTTTAGCATCATGTGAAGTAGCATAGTACTCAATAAGTTGTTGGGAAAGATAAAGTGTTAGGTCCTGCTTGTGAGCTTCCAAGAAACATCTAGTTGTCCTGTACAGAATAGAGCATGCTGCATCAAATAGGTTCTTGTTTTGATCCACCAGAACTCCTCTACTTTCATGAACTGGTCTTTCATAGAAGTATTTCCCTTTCATTGATTTTTCCCAATTTCCACTTTACTTATGGCATGAAAAAGCAATAGCTGAACTTCAGGCCTCATTCAACTTGTAGACTTTAAATTCTTTATCACATAATCTGAGATCTTTTAGTACAGAATGTCTGAACTTCTAATAGAGGATTATTTACATATTTGAACATTTTATATGCTGCTTTCTACCTACCAAAATGGTATTTAAATGGGTTAAGAACCTATGAGACTAAAGTAAACAATTGGTCAAATTTGAAAATCAAATAACATATTTCATGGCTGGTGAAGGAGACTCAGCTGAAGGTATCAGCAGTGATGGAAACTGAACAATGTTATTTTCATCTGATCTGGCACAGGAAGCTAAAAATAAAGGAGGCAAATAACACTTAAACACAAGAAAGAACTCCACAACAGGTTTTGGTGGGGGCAAATACATTGGGTCTAAAAATAACCCTGTTATGGGTACAATGTTCTGTGTTTGCATATAGAAAAGATCTATACATCAATTTTTATAGTGCAGGATGAAGTGAGTAATCTTGACATCCTAGTAGGAGTGCAGAATTTAGAGGGGACCTGTATGGCAATTTTGATTCAACTGACTGATATGCCTTCTCTGTCTTTGCTATCTCTTCAGACATGTTGCAGCCAAAAATGGTCAAAGAAAATCTCACGGTCTTTTCTGGTTTCATTCTCCTGGGATACTCAGAGCTCCTCAACCTGCAAGGTTTTCTCTTTGCTCTGTTCTTATCCATCTATGTGGGCATCATAGTAGGAAATGGGCTGATCATTTATGTTACAGCAACTGACTCTGCCCTTGACAATCCTATGTATTTCTTTTTGAAGAGTCTGTCCTTTCTGGAGATCTGCTATACTACAGTCACCATCCCAAAGATGCTGGCCAATTTAGTGGTGGAAAACCAGACCATTTCTTTCATTGGCTGTGCTGTCCAGATTTTCTTCATGCTTTTACTAGGAGGTACTGAGTGCTTGCTTCTGGCTGCCATGGCTTATGACCGCTATGTGGCTATATGTCACCCCTTGTACTATAAAGTCATCATGAACAGGCAACTATGTTTAGGACTGATTACTGGGTCACTGACTGTCAATGTATCTCTGCATGCAGGGCAGATATACCTGTTGTTCACGTTGCCCTTCTGTAACTCTCATGAAATCAACAACTTATTCTGTGATGTGCCCCCTTTGCTAGAGTTAGCTTGTACTGACACCTACATCAATCAAGTGACTGTGTTTGTGGCTGCCCTATTTCTCCTGATCATTCCATTTTCACTTATTCTTGCCTCTTACATAAAAATAATCTCTGCTATTTTGAAGATCTCTTCTGTGGAAGGTCGGAAGAGAGTGTTCTCCACTTGTTCCTCACACCTCACCGTGGTATGTCTTTTCTATGGTTCAGCAACTATTGTCTACCTGAGTCCTAGGTCAAAGGAATCAGTGGAGATTAACAAGTTGTTTTCCTTGTTCTATATCATTGTAGTGCCGATGTTCAATCCCATCATATATACCTTGAGAAACAAGGAAGTAAAGGTATCACTAAAAAAGATTTTTAGTAGGCAAATGGTTCTATAGAATATAAGGGTTTGGGATGACAATTGATGTGCCTCCTTCACACATTTAAAAACTCTGTACTGAAGAATTGGATTTTGTCTCCTGTCTCCATGGCTCCCTCTTCAGTCTCTTAAACTGTATACAGAATATTTGCAACCATGTTTAAGAATGTTGTTTTATAGTGCAAGAGGAAAGAGATTCTATGAAAAATTTGGTGCCCAGCAGAGAAGGTTCAAGTATTCCCCCTCTCCCTTGAGCTGTCAACAGCACAACTTGCATTATTCTGAAGGAATCCTTGACTTGTATTTGGTACTTTTATTAGTACTTTTATGGATATTAGTACTTTCATGAATTTGGAGGGATTGCCATCAATTGAAGAGTGGAAGTTTTCATTTCTCAGTCTGAGTTTCACACGCTTACTGTTGCTTTTTAACTGATCTATTGCATATATAGTTTTCTTTTTTGACAAAAAAAGAGAAAAAAGCAAAAAAGAAAAAAGAAATTAAGCAAAATTCATTCAGCATACCTCTTCCTTGAGGGTGCAAACCTCATTGCCACTGTTGATCATGCTCTATCCCTTTCCCATTTTTTCCGAGATGTGTCCAAAACTGCCTACCTAATTGACCACTCATCATCAGAAAATGAAGAAGGATCAGTGTGTAAACTCCATGCTACAATAAAGGTTTGAGCCAAAGGACTCAACTTAGAACCATAGTCCAAAATTCTATCTGCTATACATACTAATTCATGATTAATAACTATGCAAAAACAAAGAGAGAATTCTTCCTCTAATAACATTCAAGAAATAAGAAACATGATGTATATATAAACATAATTTGATTTTTTTTTTCATTTCGTTATGTAATGGATGATGGCTTTCAGGTGAAAGTGTGAACTTTCTAAGGTTTATGTCTAAGGTTATAATGATACAGAGGTTCTACCTGTGACATTCCATTCATATATTGAAATGTGAAGGAGAAATTGTTTACTAGTACAGCACCTCTGTTTCCTGCAGAAGGTTCACAGTGACATCTTTGGCATGTTCAATCAGAAGAATAGATATGAGATGATGGGCAAGTCTCTAGAAAACCAATATGAGTCAAACAAACAAACAAGCAAACAACAACAAAAACACCCTGATATTTCTGTACCAGCTGTCCTATGGAATTCAGCCTGAATTAAGGTTGGACTTGTCCCCTCTTTGTTATCATTTTGACAAGGAACAAATAATATACTGTTCTATTATGCTTCTCATGATTTTTAATATCACTTTCTGATTTCCTTATCATGAATAGCCTGGGAAGATCCTGTTTCCATTTTATTGTTATGATATATTACTTATTACTTTACTACTTTTATTACTTACTTTACTTTTATTATATTACAGTTCTGCTGATCAGTAGTGTGCCATGAAGTCATTGTCTCTGTTCATGTCACTGCTATAGGGATGTAACTCTTCACTAAGTTTCTTCTCGAAAGTAGCAGTGAGTAATTTCAGAAATTTTCTTCCCATTGCAAGAAAGTCTTTGAAAACCACAGTTTTTGAAGGCAAGTCACAGTTTGAGATTTATTCTCATAATATTTGCACTTGGTGCTTTGTGCAGAAAATCCTGTTTTCTATGCAAATCAACCATGTGTGAATTTTCCACAGAATAAATCCCTAATTTCAGCAATTTTTATCCAGGAAACAGCACATTCTTCATAGAAAATAACATTTCAACAGCAAAATATTAATTCCTGCACAGAAAATGTTGTTTTCCAGGCAAAGCAGCCAAGTGCAAATTTTACATAAAATAAATCCCCAATTAAAGCATTTTCTGTGCAGAAAACACCATTTCCTGCATCAGAATTCATATTTCTGTGTTAAATATTATTTTTCATGAAGAATATGCTGCTTTCTGTACAGAAAAGTCATATTCAAATTGTGTGCAGAATTAGTCCTAAACAAAGATTCTCATCAGTACAGGATTCTTCTTGTCAGGGTTTCTCATCAGCCAAAAAATGTTTTTCAACCATTGTCTGAATATGAATTGTAATTTCTGAGTATAATTCAATTCAGCTGTTTCTCTTTCTAGGCTAGACCTGTGATCTGCGACCTGTATATCCCATACTCTTTTTCTAGGAGGGTTGAAATGTTGAGCAACTGTTATGGTAATGCCCCACCCCACCTCACCCCAAGAAACTACAACAGTTGCAGAACATTTCAGTCTTTCTGGACATGCATTAGGAGCTATACAAGGCCTTGAAGAAGGATATTACAAAGGAAGACTAGAAAGAAAAATAGCTGAATTGCATTATATTCACAAATTGCAATCCATTAGCAGATGCTTGAACAAATATAATTACTTCATGGTGCACTACACATATTAATACAAGAATCCACACTGATGTACATAAAACAAAATATATCTTCTCAGAGAGAGTTTTGAACCCAGGGGAACTGACTTTTGGTAAGCAGATGTATTGCTTTCACATATCAACACTAACTAACCATTGTAAAAATCTGAAGGACTTGTATCACCTCATCCAATCCTTTGAAAATTTAGGGCAAAGGACATGATTTGCATCTTTCTGGATCCTTATACATTCTATCCCACTCCCACAATTATATAAATACGCTTTATAACATGAGGCTTTATTATTATTCTGTACTACATCTGAAGAAGTGGGTTTTTATTGACCAAAACTTGTGCTAAAAGAGAAACAAGTTGGTCTTAAAAGTGTTTTCACATTCCTTTTTTCTTCCCCTCACTTCCTCCTTTTTAATCATCCTTGCAGCAACTGATGCTATAATGATTGTTGCTTTTTTATTTTGGTCAATAACTGTTTGTTACAGTCAGTAGATCAATAAAGAGTTTGTCATTTCCAGATATATGTATTTCAGCCAGCTTCTTTGAAGCAGTCACTTAAACAGTCTTTGGTACTTGTCACAACTCACTAATTAGCTTTATGCACCAATGTGGGTGGGAGAAATTTTGCTTTAAAGTACTGCAGTCGCCTGCCAATTCTGAAGCTCTTCTGGACTTCCCTTTCACAGTCACTTGTCCATTCACTCAGGCCTTGAGTGAGGTCAATCATCTCCTCCCATGGATCTCCACTTACCCCAGGCTCTGCATGGGAAATCACTGGGAACTTTGTGTCAGCCAGTTTTCCCATCAATTCAGACAGCTTTCCAGCTGGACACCCATCTTTGCACTGTCCTTAGCATATTGGTAACACTGACTACACAATCTGATTTACTTCACTTTGAATATCACTCATCATCAATTGAGGGCAAGAGGAAGAGAAAAAATGTTAGAATTGGAGGGAACGCATCTCATGGTTGTGTTGTTTGGCAGCATAATCTGTGTGATTTATTTGGAAAGACAGCAGGGAGGAGGAAAGAGGAGAAAATAATTTTCTGGATCCCAGTTGGGTGTGTGGAGTAGATGTTACCGTAGTTCCTAGCCCCGACTTGTGGGATATTAAAAGTCTTTCGATATCAACAATTTGGCCTTCTTTACCCATTCCTCTCCATGTGCTTGTGAGGCCCCCAGACAAGCACACACACAGGCACAGCCAAAAATAGCTGAACCATTCAAAACTGATTCAGGCAGGCCAGTGATAGCCAGACTGTCACTTTAGGAGTCCTCAAGGCAAGTACCCTTTTAAGATGACATTATGTATGAACGCTGTTTACAAAGGACACCCTGCCCCAAGCAGGCAGCTTGATGAGCCAAATACTCAACTGTTGAGCACTCTGCCTTTGCATACTGTCTACTCCATTGACAACTCTGTCATAACTCAATCATGCAAAATACTGACCTTTCAGAGACTTTGTCTCCAGCCCGAAACTCATTGTTATCCCCACTAACAGACTAGCCTATGGGCACATTGTCCCCTATAAGACCCCCTGATTTTGAGTGTCTCTTCGGATCGCTCCTGGCTTCCATCCTGCCTTGCTGTTGCTTCGTTCGACGAGCCTTCCCCTCAGCACCACGTGCTGAGAATCTCGGCTTCTACTGACTTTTCTTCAGACTACCCGGGCTTCAGGACAGGTGTAGTATTTCCCATACAAAACCTCCTCTCCAAACCCTCTATCCAACTCCTACCTTTATTTCAATAGGTCTGTGTGAGTGTGTTTGCATACACGTGTTTGACTGTGTTGTACATCAATAAAAACAACAATTATTATTTACTTCTGTTTGCTCCTTGACTCTGCCTGACCCCGTAGGCATTGGGTTCAAGATCTCGTTAGGTTGCCTGCCTCTTGTATTGCTAGCTTGTGCTCTGCTAATTCCCTTCCCCATTGTGAGCACATTGAGGTGTCCCTCCTGGGACCCCAGAAATCAGGGTAACAGAGACTAACATCTAAGTTTGAGAAAGAAGGGGAAAAAGTGAGTCTTGCAAAGGAATGGCATTGGGGAGAAGAACACATTGTTTACAGAGTGCACAAAATTTTTCAAGCAGCTCGCAATCCTTTCAGGGCTGCTTCCTATTGTGTATCATTGTGTCATTATTTTATACTATTATTTAGGATCTTTCAGAATGTGAGGATATTTAGGCATTTTAAGTCAAGTATACTCACACCATTGGTCTATTTTGAAAGAAAGTGTTTGGAGTCTTTCTGGGGGCTGAGGATACGTTTTGATTGTCTTTATAACTCCATGTCTATGGAGAATATTTTATTTTTACATCTATGTTATTGCATAATATGAAAGTACTATATAATATGATTTGAGGTGGGCTGCAATGAACCCCTTTGCAATTTTAGTGTATTACTCACACCCTGCTGGGCTCCTGAATAGTTGAGTAACAACTTTCCTCTCACTCCCCTCATTTATTTCTTTTATGGAGTCTCCCTCTCCCCTCTCTTTCAACTCTTTCCATTCTGTATTTTACCCATCACTCCTCCTCCTCTCCTCCTCCTCCTCCCCTTCCTCTTCTTCCTCCTTAAGGTAAGATGGGTAAAAAGAAGAGTGTGCTTGTTAGATATCTGATCTAGATTGATCTAGATCTAGAACTCCAGATTGTATTTGAGATCCTTGGCTCTTGAATACCAAAACCTGAGCTCTCTCACTGATTGCAGTTCACGTTGCTTGATCAGGAGTGGGGAAGCAGAAAAGATGCTGTGATTCAGTTTTGCAAAAAAGCCTATACTTAGAGACTCTTTAAAAAATCAGGTTAAGAATTCTGCCTTTTTGACTCACTGACTCACTGAATCAACTTATTTCTGTACTTCCAGTGGATCTGTGTAATCTACCTGACATAAATAACTTCTTATAATTCTTCAACAAACAAGTCATTAAAAGAATGAGTGAAGTCTATATGTTGGTGATGAAGGAAAGGAAAGGGAGATACAGTCTCAGTGACAAATTGAAATGTGAAGAAGTTGTAAGCTGACATTCCATGTTTTTGGACACCTTTTCCCAACATGACAGTTCCTAGATATGATGGGCTTCCTGCATCCCTAGATAACAATTACTCCTGCCCACATACAATGCACCTTCAAGGTCAGTCCAAGATATTTTACTGCCTAAATCAAAAGGCAAATTTCTATCCTTTCATGTGGTTAAGTTGAGAGAGCAGATTATTGAATATTTGAGTGTTGGGAAGGGGACAGCATTGTCTGACATATTGCACATAAATAAATTGACTAGCAGGTCAGTTACATCATATTTTTGAAGTGTGTAGGTATATCAACCTCACTAAACTTATGGGTAGTAAATCATTTTCAGGGAGAAAGCAGGCATTATGGCATGTACCGACCTGCTGTTTAAGAGACGAGACTCGCCAGGGGCATTGGACGAGTTGCTTGTCAATGATCTACCAACCTGAGATAGTTCTGTAAGGCTGTACAATGGTAAGGTTGTCTCTAGACACCTTACTTTGGGGTAACACATGTCATAGCCATTAACATCATTAGAGTAAAGTTTCCAAGAAAGTTGTTTGAAGAGCTGTCTGCCAAAGATTAATGAGGAGGAAAAGATTGCAAAGAAAAGTTCAGTAAAATAGTCTCCCTAGGGGAAAAAAAAAGAAAAACCCTAGCACTGTATTCAGAATGTACTTGTATGGGAATATGTCATTGCCTATAATGTATAAAACTGATTTTAACAATTATTTTCTTCTTAAACAACACCCCTTGGAAATAAGAGAAACAAGCTCTGCTCAATGCATTTAGATATATAAGTGGCTGCTGATACTTTCAGAATAAGACAGTTTCCTTTCAGTGTTGAGAACAAGAGAATGCTGGTAGCAGAGCATTTTATTCTTATAGGAGCTCCATCTAAGAGACTGAGTTGCATCTGTTCATTCACAGCTCTGGTAAAATGTCATTTTTTGATATCTCTATACATTTGTATTTGCAGTTCTATATTATTTGGATTTCAAAAAGCCTTTCAAGCAACATAAGCCTTTTTCTCTTCTCTCTCTTTGATGTGTGTGCTATTGGACTGAATAGATTTTGACTCTTTTTATTCATAGTTCGATATGTTCATTCTGTTTGGTGCACTTGTCTCTTCAAATTCCAGTTTAAGAGAATCTATTATATGGAGAAAATACACTACAAAAAAGAAAGAAAGAAAAAGCTTTAAAGTACAGTCCTACATGCTTACTTAGTAGACTTAATCACCATTTCCCAGATTTCTCTGAGCTGTAATTAAAAAATAATAATATGGCAACCATATATATGTTAAAAGCAAAGCATATGTAGAGATTAATTATATAAGGGGGGAAGTGTTAGTGTTTGCCAAAGTCATGTGCACTAGAAAAATGCATCCAAAAATGTACCTTTAAGAGAATATATAAACAAAAATACATGCATGCTTTAATGGAAGTTTTATTGAATTTTACTGCATCTGCAAACATATGGAAATACAAGCTGAAATTTACTTACAGTTAGAAAAGTTTAGCCAAGCTGATCTTTGTACATTAATACATCCTGATCAAACAGTATACACAAACAGTTCTTGCAGATGACTCACAATGTAAGTGGGGAGGGGGAATCTATGCTTTTAAACTTTGTAAATGATCTGGCACTTAGGGTGAGCAGTGAGATAGCGAGAATTGCAGACAACATAAAATTATTTTGTGTTGCAAAGCAAAAAGAGGAATGGAAGAAATCCAAAAGGATTTCTCGAAAATGAATAAAGAGGTATAGAATGGTAGTTGTGGTTCTGTGTAAGTGTATCGCGTAAAGACATACAAAGGAAACATACTAAAGTGAGGAAAAAGCTGGCAGAGAGAATTGCATTTCCCCCATGATATTAAAACCGGGACCATTCAGCACAGCAGTGTGAGACTCAGCATAGATGAAAGATGGAAATATTTCATGAGACAGTATGTCACTCAAGACAGTTACAAAATGGGTTTAGAAAAAAAAATCACTGAAACTGTCTCTATATATTAGTTTCAGTTATGATTACTGTTTTAGCAGCCTTTTAGGTAGCATAATTCTGAATAGTGAGTCCCACTTAACAGTGGTGTTAAACTGACTAGCTACATTTGAAACTCAGGGAAGCCAACAACAATTGAACAGAACAATTTAAACTAATTAAAAAAAATCAACATGAAGGACAGTCCTTTTAAAATACCATCACTGATGGAAAGGACTTCTCAGGGACTTTGTCTTGATTTTATAGAGTACTGGAAGCCAGAAACAAAGATGGACAAATGATATTCATACAGAAGAGAGTAAATATGCTCTATAAAAGAGGTAGGTGGGTGAAAAGCTGGTTGAAAAAGAGATCTTCTTGTGGATTTCAAATATCCTCATGTTAGGATTTACAGAAAAATTTATCCATCAGTTATTATAGTGTTGGCTTCAAATATACATGAGGGATATTAGAGGATCCTCAATTGCTCTCTCATTAGTATAATTAACAAGAATATTGATTAACTCTTCTATTGACAAATTATATGTATAACCTCTGTACTGTCAACTTCTGTATGAAAGTATTATTGCTGAAATTGGGAGTACCTTTGTTACATCAGTGATAGACTTGTTTGTGAACATTATGATAGTTACACACTGCTCTGTTCTTCCAGACAGGTGACGGAAGAGTTAGATAAGAAATAACAAGTAGTCAGTCTTAAGTGAAATACTGATCTTGCTGATGTATGTTTTATTCTGCTTTCCTAATTGAGAAACTACTAAAAAAAGTGAAGCTTGAAGAATAAAATTATGAATCATTACTGTTAGTAGGTAGGACTGAACACAGTTCTGATTATCAGCAGGATCCTTTGGCCAAAGAAACTCTTTTCTGTGTTTTATTGTATTGTATACTTTTCATTCTGTGTTGCTGCCACACTTCCTATCCAGTTTCAGAGCTCATCCCAACTCCATGTCCAACCCATTCAGATAGGGTGGGTACGAGATTTTGACCCACTCACAACAGCACAGGAAGAACTAAGGAATCTTGCTATCTTAGCAGGACTGAAGAAGGAAGAGACGAACTGTGTAACAACTTTCTTTGAGCTGACTAACCTGTCTGCTCTTCCATTTCTATTTCTGTAGGTATGTTTGAGCCCAGCATGATCAAAGAAAATCACACTGCATTTTCTAGCTTCACTCTCCTGGGGTATTCAGAGCTCCTCAATTTGCAAGGTTTGCTCTTTGCTTTGTTCTTGTCCATCTATGCAGGCATCATAGTAGGAAATGGACTGATTGTTTATGTTACAGGAACTGACCCTGCCCTTGACAGTCCTATGTATTTCTTTTTGAAGAGTCTTTCATTTCTGGAAATTTGCTATACTTCAGTCACTATCCCAAAGATACTGGCCAATTTAGTAGTGGAAGACCAGACCATATCCTTCATTGGTTGTGCTGTCCAGATTTACTTAATGCTTTTACTAGGAGGTACTGAGCGCTTGCTTCTGGCTGCCATGGCTTATGACCGTTATGTGGCTATATGTCAACCTTTGCACTACAAGCTCATCATGAACAGGCAACTATGTTTTGGACTAATTACTGCGTCACTGACTGTCAATATGCCTATGCATGCGGGACACATATATATGGTGTTTACCTTGCCATTCTGTGCCTCCCATGAAATCAACAACTTATTCTGTGATGTCCCCCCTTTGCTTGATTTGGCTTGTGCTGACACCTACAAAAGTAAGGTATTTGTGTTTGTAGCTGCCATACTATTCCTAATCATTCCATTTTTCCTGATCTTTGCATCGTATGTAAAAATTATCTCTGCTATTCTCAAGATGCCTTCTGTGGATAGTCGGAAGAAGGTCTTTTCCACTTGTTCCTCACACCTCACAGTGGTATCCCTTTTCTATGGCTCAGCAAGCATTGTTTACTTGAGTCCTAGGTCAAAGGAGACAGTGGAGATTAACAAATTGTTTTCCTTGTTCTATATAATTGTAGTACCTATGTTCAACCCTGTTATATATAGCCTGAGAAACAAAGAAGTAAAAGTATCATTAGGGAAACTGTTTAGTAGAAAAATGGTTCTCTAGAATATCATGTTGCTGTTAATCAATTTTATGTTGTTGTTGATGTTATTGCTGTTGCTTTTGCTGTTTGCCATAAACTTGGTTTATGGCAGTACTATAAATGACAGACCTCCAAGATCCCTGTTCATGAACATCTCTGCAAAAGTTTTCCAGTTTGAAGATCATACTTTCCTTTATTAAATCATAAGACAACATGACTTGTTGGAGAAATCTATAATGATGGAGAAAGTGAAAGACAGTCAGAAAAGTAGAAGACCGTTTTACAGATGGATTGATTCAATAAAAGAAACCAAATTTATGTTTCAAACTTTATCCTGAAACCAGGACTCGAGTTTGTTAGATAACAATCTGATATGACAATCTGATATTCCATGTTTTCTCCTTGAATAATATCCAGTAAGTTACCAGAATCAAAGATCTAGATTCATGTTTAGATACTGCTGCGATCTTAGAAAAGGACTTCCCCATCCTCTCTTTCACATAGTAGTCCACCAATGCTCCCAAAACAGTGCACAGAGGGTCTGGAATCTATACTGGATAGTATATATTTTGATGTGGGCAAGGGAGATTCTATTAACATTTTTGCAGGTTTATCAGAGCAAGTTGAGAGTTTCTCACTTTCTTCAACACAACCTTCTTCCTTCAAGTGGACTTCCAGTCTTACGTGAAGTATTTTGTGGCTTGAAAGTTGTCATGAGTGGAGAAGCTGAAGATGTCCAGTTCCATCATCTCATATGGACATGACAAAAATTGGAAACTAACTGATTCATTGGGTTAGTGATCCTCATTTAATTATTCATATATATTATGATTTGTGTATGAGAAAGGGATAGGGATGCACACACCATTGCCACTGTTGCCACCTGCCAATCCTTTGCCCATCTATGTTAGATGAAACTTCACCACTGTACAGAAAGTAGGTCAAAGAAAGAGGAGGCTGTTTCTTTTTCCTTGCTCTTCTCTTTCTTTGATTACATTGAGAGGAAAAAAAATAAAAAGGCAATGTCATGACTAGGAAAAAGAACTGCTCCTGGGCTGTACATGTGAGGATATCATTTTCAGCAGGAAGCATGATGTTGGGTTATTGGCTTTAGCATGTCATTTCTTGATGATAGTGCTGGATATTGTAAATATAAATTTAATTATTTGTCATTACCTAAAGTTCACGAAGTAAAGCATTACCAAAATATATTGTCAGTCCATGTAACCAGCTCAAATATTTTCTGTTAAAAGAGATTTTTTTTGTCAATACAAAGCACTGAAGAGAATCCACTAGACCTGCAAACATCAAAGCAATGTATTAGAGTCATTGAGTCTGTCTCTCTCCTTAAAGTGGATTCTCAAAGGGAATGGTAATGCTCAAAAACATTGGAAATAAAACGCAACAAAACAAAAAGTCTGAAACTTGCTCCAAGTGATAGCTTGGCATATGTATATGCACACACTGTGTCTTAAAAAAAGATGTACTATAAATTGGGAAATGTTTGAGGGGAAATGCCATATTATGAGATGCAAACCATCAAACTTGATGCATGTGTAGATTTGACTTGAATTTTTGTTATTTTATTTTGCAACAGGGGATTGCTTGCAGATGAAATTGTGAACTAAGCATTCTATTTGTCTATATTGTCTATATTAGCTAATGGGTCTTTAGGCAAGAGATATAGAGACAGCAGTCACATTTCTTATGCCATGACAATTTTGGGGAAGAAAGAGATATATATTGTTCCTTATGGATTTCCAGAACTTAATATAAAAGCTGGAAGTTGTGTTACTATGTTAATTTGGCTAGGTGGTGGTTGAGACTTTATTATAAGAAACTAGCGTATTTACCTGGCGTTGCCTGGGATTTTATTTTCCTTTTAAGAACTCACCCAATTGTCTTCTCCAGTACCTGTAACTTTCCCCCATATTTCCCAATGCAATCTGTATTCAGAGTTATTTACATATACAGTTTGGGTTCTTGAGGGAATACACTGTCCTCTTTGCTGCTAGGTCTCGTGTCCATAGCAACCAGCCTATTTCAGTACCTGTAACTTTCCCCCATATTCCCCCAACCAATCTGTATTTGTAGTTGCTAACATACAGAGGTTGGGTTCCTGTGGGAATACACTGTCTTCCTCCTTGCTGCTAGGCATCTTCTCCATAGCAACTGGCCTATTCCAGTACCTGTTACTTTTCCATGTAGTCCTTAATACAAGCTGTGTGACGTTGATGTACTGGCTTTTTTCCCCCTTGTTGAATTAGTGCAATGGCTTTACGTTTTTTGTTTTGAATTTCAACTTTAAGATTCCTCATGTATGGAACCCATACAGTCTACTGTGTGAAGTGAGAAGACCCTGTAACTATGTTGTGTATGTCACTTTAATTTTTCTCACAAATGCCTCCCAAATGTTTTCAGGCATCCTTATTGATGGTAGGCCTCATCTCCATAGCAACCGGCCGGAGGCCCAAGAGCTCTCGGCTGAGAATTCTAAAAGCCCCTTCCGAAACTGCCAACTCCTGTATTCCATAGAATCTTCACAGCCAGCCAATCATATGATGTCTTCTCACCTCACACAGCCAATCACATGAGGTCTTTGCCTGCCTGATGCAGACAAACTCACAAACTCACAGACAAACATTGACTTTTATATGGTAGATGACCAGGAATATCATGTTGTTCAAGAAAATGTTATGCCAAAGAGTAAAGCAAGTAAGTGTGAAGTAGCTGAGGTAGAAATTATGACTCAAGTGCAACATGCCAGGAGTTAGATAACATGGTTTTGCTCCGAGTGGAAGTGGGGTGGGGGAGAGCTCCCACTTTCTGAAGAAGCATGAGCTTCACCAGTTTTTTGTAAGTCTCAGTTGACTGGCTCAAGGCTAGAAATATGTTGTCATTGTGTACCTTCAAGTCATTTCCAACTTATGGCACCCTTAAGTCAAATCTATCACAGAGTTTTCTTGAGCTGAGAGTGTATGACAGGCCCTCCACATTTGCAGGTTTAACTTTCATGGATTTCATTATTTGAGAGTTTCTCCAACCCCTTCGCCCAACCTAAACTGCTTCTTTTCTGGGGGAAATTTCCCTCTCAGCAGCCCTTTAAAAACCCATCTGTGGTCATCCTCCTCCACCACCGCCTGATTCCTGGGCAGCTAAGGATGGTTTGCAGCCCAATTTCTCAGCATCACAAACCCTCTCCCATTGCCCCCCACATCCAAGGAATGTGATGGGTGACAAAGAGGAAATATAGGACTGCCATGTTGACCCACCCTTTTCCTCTCCTTTCCCTGTTCAGATTTGTACCTGGATGCCTGTTTCCCCCACCGTGCCTCAGCTCCCTTCCCACAGACACACACACATATTTTGATATTTGCAATTTTTTCCCTTTTGTGGGGGACCTACACCCCTAACCCGAGCAATTGTGGAGGGCCAACTGTGTATCTCTTGTTTCATCCAGCTATCAACAAGGTCTGCCATCTGTCCCTTCATTGAAGTCTCCTCTCAGATTTTTCCTGAAAAATCTCTTGGATCTTGGGATTGACAGGTTTTTTTAATTAATTCGTCCCACACCGCCCAAGCATTGCGGGTGGCGGGGGGGGCGGCCTTTGCCGCCCTCCCGCGATGCGAGATCGCATCGCGGTGGCCGACGGGAGGAGGCGTGGGAGGGCCCGGTATTTAGGGCCCGCCCCGCCTCTCCGTCGGCCATTCTTCCGGCGCTATGTTAGACCAATTGATCTGCCTTAACGCTTTGGTTTTATTTCCAGATCGACCTGCTGCAGAGGGGAGGAAGAGAGTGCTGATCTGTGGCCACAGTTTCATCTTTTGGGCCGAGCGGCAGGCTCGCACAGGTCATATGGGCACGAACCTGGGGCTAGGCGATCGAGTATCCATACACTGGCTTGGAAAGAGAGGTTTGCGGTGGGATGGCCTGCTTCCTTTGTTGTTTGGGGAGCGCGGTGAGCCTTCCACCCGATGTGCTGGTCATTCACCTGGGCGGTAATGACCTTGGACTGTTAAAAGGAAAGGCCTTGGTGATACAGGCCATCCACGACATGCGGCTCATACAAAACACATGGCCTCACACTTCGATAGTTTGGTCGGCCTTGGTTCAAAGGAGGGAGTGGGGTGGGGGTGCTGATCCCCGGCGCATAGAACGCGCAAGCCAACTGGCAAATAGGGAGATTCGTCGCGCCCTCCAACAGGGCTTGGATTACTACATTCCACACGCTGATATTGTTTTCAGTAAACCGGAGCTGTATTGGCATGATGGAGTACACTTGTCACCTGAGGGTAATCAGATTTTCTTACACGATCTGCAGAAGGGGCTGGACTTGATCCTGAAGGGATGGGGGGATAAGGACTAAGCGGACGCTTGTCCTTGTCCATGGCCGGCAAGGGGGGGGCTTGAGGTTCGGCGTGTACCTATGGCACCCCCTTTTGGGGTGGAGGATAAATCCTATCCTTGGGGAGGGCCCCAGGATCACCCCACTTGCTGCGCAGCGGGGGGTGGACTCGGGGCTCCCTTCCAGACAAGGGCTGGCCAAAAGTCATCTTGTACCTTCAGCTGTTGACTTTGGGGCCCGGTATCTCACTCAACGGGCTAGGGGGGATGGTCGGGAGTGGCCTCTTGCCCCTGGTCCGAAGGTGCTGTAAACCCCCCCCCATTATTCTTCTCAGGCCAGAAACTCAAGTTTATGTTCAGGTTTAAGTTCAACCCTTGTTAATTAGGCATATTAATAAATTGCCCTAGTTCAACCCAAGCTCTGTCTGCGATCTCGTTATTTCGTGGGTAGGGTGGCAATTACATTTCAAATGCACCATGGGCAGAGAGTAATAACATTTGACCACCAGTGAGCCAGTGATTTGAGGAACAGAAACAATCACAAGTGTCCCAGGTTTTTCCCGGTTATAAGTCCCAGAGTGTGAAGATGGTTGGTTTTCCCTCAGTCTGTCAGAAGCTTTTCCAGTACCACTAGGCTGCTTAGGCCCTCCCAGCTGGCATCCTATCAGGGTCATATGGATGCATAATTTTCCCTTCCGTTCATCTATGTCCTTTTTTGGATGCTGTGGGGGTTGCTACTTCCTTCTTTCTTCCACACTGCCCAAGCCCCTCCTCTCACTTACTGAACAATCACTGAAGCCTCCAATATCACCATTCCCTGATTCATGGGAAGTGGACAGGGTCACAGAGACATCTCCCCATAGCCAGATGTGAAATTATGACATCAGTGAAGGCTGACAGCCAACTCTGCATTTTCAAGCACAATATGACAAACTGCCCAGAAGCTATTTCTGAGCTGAGCAGAAGAAATCCATCAGACAATAAAGGGGTCTCTTGTTTCAGCACTGTTCCTCAAAATGGGAGATAAAACCATATGAGGCCCACAGTGTGCTGTTCCTAAACCAAACAGTAAGCAAGGAAGGCACACTAGAGTACAGGAGACATGTGGTGTAAACCTAAAATGTGATAAAAGACCCTCTCCCATGGCTGACATTTCAGAAAGGTTGCAAGACAGCTGAGAGAAAATATGGCTTCCTAAAACCCAATCAGCAGAGTGCTGGACCATGAAGTGGGGAAGTAGCAGCAAAAACTTGCAGTCCCTGCCAATCTCCTGTGTATGCTGCAATCCCCTATGTAGGCTTCACTGGGTAAGAAAAGCTGCAAAGAAAAGATAGGAAAGTTGAAGACCTCAATTAAGCCATTGTACAAGAAGGAAAGGGGAGACTGATCTAAGGCAAAGGCAACTGGCCACATACAATCACTACCCTTCCTGTCAGGAACAGATTCACGCTCACATGTAATCAATAAACTTGATAGAAGATTTATTGAAACATAGTAAGGGATGCTGTCTTACAGACGTCAAAGCTCGAGAATGGGATCTGTTTCCCACACTCTACACTTATACAGACAGTTTCTCCTGAGATGGTTGTAAAAGGACAAACAACCCCAATCACCATGACTACTATCTGGCCAAACGGGTCCTTTGAAATTCCAGCCGGAAGGAATGTTCAGCACCTAGAAATAACCTAACATTTTACTATCACTATTCCCTCAGGCTACTGCCATACAAAAGCAATAAAATGTGGGGGAACCCCGACACTTCCTGTTCTCCAAACCATACGTGAGCATCTGTAGATATCTACTCACTGGAAAGGAAGAGGTATAGTCTATGGGTGAACCAGATTTATCCAATATTGATAACTTCTTCTTCCTTCTGTTCCAGCTGCTAATTGCATCAGTAATTTGGAGCTCATTCCTGAGGGAAACAACATTTTTGCAGTAACAAGTGTGACTTCACATTTAGCATTAACTGCTACTGGTAACTCAACCAGGTTCTCTTTCAACATGCAGTATAGCATTAATGTGAAGCACTGGGACTCTTTTTTTAAAATGTTCCATTGAGGAGGACTGAGATTTCTAAGAAATTCATGTTATACAATTTTTCAAAAAATCTACTGTAAAAGTTGTGTATGATGGAATTTACCAGCTGCGTGTCTGTTCCAGCTGTTAAATAACTGCCAATGGGGTGATGAGGATGATATAGATACAACAATACTCTTCCTTTCATGGT
Source organism: Ctenosaura bakeri (assembly GCA_948474755.1). Classification (NCBI taxonomy): domain Eukaryota; kingdom Metazoa; phylum Chordata; class Lepidosauria; order Squamata; family Iguanidae; genus Ctenosaura; species Ctenosaura bakeri. The sequence goes on from CAOLHI010001288.1 coordinate 182,700, forward strand.
AGACAAAGGCTACTTCAACTCAAATTTCTTCCTAGTTTGGCCCAGATATAGAAAAAAATAGTGGGTGGAGTTAAAAGATCCTTCAACCCTATCTGCTTCTTCTCTTCTGCAGCCACTCCCCATGATGTTTTTCTCATTTAACTATTAAACATTTTAGCAATCTGACTGGGAGAGGTGCAGAGTTAAGACACACATAATAAATCAAGTGGGTAATCCAGCTATGAATTGCAATTGGTCATAGGGATACAATACCATAATCAAGTATTGATTGATAAAGATGCTGACCATATTGTTGTGAGTGAAAAGTCAGAAGAGCCAACAGGCCTTAAGGAAACAAGGAAACTTGTTTCATGAAAATGGTGGTTCTCCTGCCAGAAGAAGATACAGACACATCATCTCTCCCAAAGTGAAATCAATAGTTCTGGCTTTTCAAGACCTATAAAATTCAAAGTATGTTTGTGATATTATGGAACTAAAACCATGGCACATGAAACACAAGGAATGAGTAGCTGTCACTTGACCTTTCATCCTTTCACTTTTACAATAGGGAATGGCTAGGGGATGAATGTGTGAACTGATTAAGCATTGAGTCAGAGGCTGAGATGAAAGGTAGATTATACGCATACAACAGTCCTCCCAAAGAAAAAATTGTGTAGGTCTGGCTCCTCAGTTTGTTTGAAAAGATCTATAATATTCAGCAAATGTTGCTAATGGAATGGTTTATTATAAAAAACAAAAAAGGGAATATTTGTCATATTACCAACTGAAATAATAACATGCTGTGAAGATTGTATGGATGTCTCTGCGTGTACACACAAGAGTCTCTAACTCCCCAACACTAAAGTTCCATGTGCAGATCACAATATGTGGCATGTATGACATCTAACACTGACAATAGTAAGCAAGTCCCATCTCTCACTTGAACTATGTGCAGCATATCCACATTCAATACAACCCTTCTTTATACTCTTACTGAATTTATTTAAAGCATGATGAACTGATAATGATAATTATTGTACAAAGAAATGGTAATGATTGTAGATAACAACTGTAGAAGGAAAGGACATTTTGTTTAAGTGAACAATAAAACATATACAAGCTTTACATTATCCATCACATTTAATTGCCTTTTTTGTTTTTTGTTATTTTAGAAAATTAGAACAATATTTTCTTCTTTATCATTCTTCTTAGTGCCTTTTTCACCTCTGTGTTCCTCAAGGTGTAAATGATGGGATTTAGCATTGGTGTTATCACAGTGTAAAAGAGAGAGATAAATTTATCTCTCTGCAATGAATAGCTGGATTTAGGGTGCAGGTACATAAAACTGGCTGTGCCATAGAAGAGTGTCACCATTATGAGGTGCGAAGAACATGTGGAGAATGCTTTCTGCCTTCCTTTAGCTGAAGACATCCTTAATATGGTGTTAAGAATACATGCATAGGTTACAAGTATGAAGACAAAAGGTATGAGAGTGATGGCCAGGCTGCTCACTAGCATCATCAGCTCATTCAGGGATGTATCAGCACAAGCTAGTTTCAAAACTGGTGGGAAGTCACAAAAGAAATGGTTGATCTTGTTAGAATCACAGTAGGGCAAACTGAATGCCCAGCTTGTGTTCACCAGTGGGAGAAGAATGCTGCACAGCCAGGAAGCCAAAATCAAATAGACACAAACCCTTTTGGATATGACTGCTGTATAATGCAAGGGCAGGTATATTGCAGTGTACCGGTCATAAGACATGGAAGCCAAGATGAAACACTCCACAGTCCCCAGGAACAGGAGCAAGTACATTTGGGTAGCACAGCCACTGAATGAGATGGATTTGTCTCCTGAAATAAGATTCTGCATCATCTTAGGAAGGGTGACAGAGATGTAGCAGATCTCCAGGACTGACAGGACTCTGAGGAAGAAATACATAGGGGTTTGAAGGGTCACATCTGCCCAAGTGATGAGGATGATCAGACAGTTACCAATTATTGTGACCGTGTAGACAGCAGAAAGGAGAATAAGCATGACAACCTGTGCCTCCCAGTGTTTGGGAAAACCAAGGAAAACAAAATAAGTGATGGAAGTTTCATTCATTTTTATGGTATTATGAGAATATTCCACCTGAGGAGGGAAAAAACAAAACAATAGAAGCATTCTCATCTCTCAGGTCCTCAGGTGTTTTGCATAGCTAACTGCTTTAGGTAATAACAGAATGTAAACTACAGAAACTAATTTTACAGGTAATGGCTGGCAATTATGGATTCATAACCTGGAGTTATAGATATATTGTTGTTGTTTGCCTTCAAGTCGTTTCTGACTTATGATAACCTTAAGGTAAACCTATCATTGGGTTTTCTGGGGCTTAGAGTGTGCGATGTGCCCATGGACATCCAGTGGGTTTCAATAACTGAGTGGGGAATCAAACCCTCTTCTCCAGAGTAGTCCAACTATCTCACAGTCCAACACTCAAATCACTACAGACACACACTGGCTCTCAGATACATTGGCCATTTCTGCACAACACTGTTGTAGTGCTATGATTTCCACTTTCAACATCCTATGGAATCCTAGGGTTTGCCACTTAAGGAGGGACATTTAGAGTTGTGAGCGAGAGAGCTCTTTGGCCTCAGTAAACTACAAAACTCAAAATTCCACAGGATGTTTGAAGTGGAATAATAATACTATAACAGTATAGTGCTGAAGTGGCCATAACTATTCTGTATTCCCTAATTCTAGATAATCACAGTCCACCTTAATAGATGTCATTTACCAGCCCAGCTTAATAGCTTGGAGTCACATTAAGCAAAGGAGTTCTGTTCAGCTGTTGATGGGGTTACAAGGAGGACGACATTTCCAGCCCACATATGCCCGGAAACAAGGCTATGACAATCAGAAGCAGGATCTTTGTTGCAATTCCTTGTCATAGCTTGACATATTGGAAGAATGGAGGTGGATACATCATACTCTTTGTGCCTTGATTGGCAGCTGAACAGACCTCCCTCTCTTGGGGTGGCTGTTGCCTTGTAAAGGAAGTTGGAAGGGGTCAGACCAGGAGATGTTACTTGACAGGCTATGTAGAAAATGGGTCAATATTTTACTGGAACATAAAGCTCCACTACTTCTTAGTTATCCTTTTGGTCTCCTTCCCTCTTGTATACAGATAATAGCAATGCAAACATTATACATCCAAATCTTGCTGAAAAGGGAAGTGAGCTAAACCTAGGCAGAAAAAAAGCAAATTGACTTGGACTGTTTACATACCTTACTGTGAAGACAGCTTTTTGAATATTCTCCACTATCCTCTATCTTGTGCTTTACTCATTAGCTTAGCTTTTCTGGATTTTCTTCTGTAATTTGTTTTATATAATTGCTTCTAGGTGTTCCTCTTGATCTTCTTTTTTGACATTTCTACTTTAAATATATCTTCAACTAGACTTTCCCACCTACATCTTCAAATGTGCCTTTTTAACCTCTGGCTTTTCTTTCATGCACTTTAAACTTCTACCCTCTAACCATCTAGTGTCTACCTTTTGCTGTATCCTGCATGCAAACAACCAAACAGCTGGAGTTTGACTTATCTGCACCAGGCTGAGCCAACAGGACTTCTGCCTTAAAGGGTGTGATGAAGAGAGCTTTTCAGTATCCTGCACTAAAGGTGATGGAGAAAATGCACAAAGCCTGCTGGAAATACCTTTCCTGGAGACATGATGTGTAGACAATACTCCAAATAAAAACAGATTTCCCACTTGGGTGCTGTTTATTTCTCCAGTGTGGTTTCCTCTCTGAAGAAGTCAGGTGAGCATGGCTTAAGCAAAATTAGAGAAAAGAAGAGAGGGACACCAGCAGTTCAAAGAAATGATCTCATTTTAGCTCATCTGTCCCTGCCGGTCTGTCACTGTGCATTTCTCATATTATTTCATAATAAATTGTGGGATTGTCTAAGAAGTATGTCACTACATTTTTTTTTCAACATCTCCAAGCACAGCTGGGAAAGATCACTTTTTAAAATTTTGTAGCACCATTGCCAGTCATCATAAATAACACTGAGCAAGATGGTGCAATGGCTTCTTTCAGCATCATGCCTTCACCTAGAATGTGCTATAGTCTATAGGCTTTACCCTCATGAAATAATGCCTTAAATGGAGAACTGGTTTTAATGAGATAATGGCAACTCTGTTAAGTTCCCAGCACCAACTACAACAAAAGCATCTCAAAAGATGATTGAATTCAGATGTTTACAATATCCTTATGAAAAGCATTTCCCTGGTGAATGCCCATTCCATCCTAAAAGGCCAAATTCAAAGGGGATCTATGAACACAGTGGATTGTCCAGGAATGGAGATTTAAGGAACATGCCATATGAAAACTCCAGAATAGTCAGTATGGACAGATCTCATTTTTCAGTCCAATCCTTTGTAGAACTGCATTCCTAATATAAGCAGTGTGAAGGCTATCCTATCTCGTGTAATATCAAAAGGGGTGGGAAGGGGCAGAACAATTTAGGAAGTGGAAACCACTAGTATACAAGTATGTAGTTTTACCCCAGAGGCGCATATTCCTGCTGAGATGTTGTCTTGACCTTTGGACACTGGTATCAACTGGTTCACAATTTTACTCCAAACACACATATTCCTAGTATCCTAGGACATTTCTGCATGGTGTGGCTGTCTCGCATTGGGGACATGATGGTAGTGGTCCGTGGGTCATGCTTTCACACAGTGTCACCATGGTCCCGTGGCCATCATGTCCCCATGTATTGCAATCTTGGGATATTGGCTTAAGGGAAAAAAATCCATTATGCACCCACAATTGCACAATGCTCCAATCACCCCTGGTCATGCAGAAGGGGCGGAAGTGCAATCATACACTTCCTTCTCCACTGCAGCATGAGAAGAGGGCTGGCTGCCGTACGGAAGGAAGGAGTGTGTCCCCCGTGCTCCCTTCCCAGGCAGCCAGCTGGGTGTGGAGGGGAACTCCGAGGACACGTTCCCATCCCGGCAGAGGTGCTCCCGGGATTGTGATGGGACAATGTGGGTGGCTGTCATTGTGTGGAAATAATGTAAGTCTCATCATTTTTGTCCATTTAAGGCAGCACCCAGAGATAATCAATTGAAAAGTACCCACTTCTTGAACTAGACTCATTCAGTGTGGGCTATAGTTTTAGACCTAAGAGTTGATCAGCATCTGATTTCAGGGAAAACTGCTGGGAAAAGCATGGTGCCTCCTAAAAGATCCACACTGAATGGCCCTGATGGTTCTCTGAGCAAAGCTTTTCTCTGCAACTGACATTATGTATGTTGGTCTCCTAAATCGTAACTCAGGAATCATCCTAGAATCAGCTCTGAACCTGGCAACTCAGGTTTTTGTGGGGTAATCAAGACTCATGCAGTGGCTACATCTGTTCACAAATATATCTGATTGAACTACATTGAACTATGCCTAAGGTTGCATTCTGTTACTGTAATGCACATTATCTGAGGTAGGGATATAAAGCATCACAAGAAAGGTGACACAATTACTGTAGGTCCCCCCCCCCGCCACTGGAACTCCCTTTTAGAGAGAGGCAAGATTGGTCTTCTTGAAGGGTTACATCCTTCAGTGCACTTTTAAAATGTTTTGATAGGCCTTTGGGATTTTCCTTTTTATGTAGAGGCTTTTAATAATATGCTGCATTCTCTATATTTGTTCCTTTTTAATGAGTACACTTTTTAAATTGCTTTTAAGTTATTTTTTTTATCCTGTTGATAATTCAATCTAACTTTTTCATGTTACAACCTGAAGCCTTTGGCCCCCAAGCTGGATCTCCACCCATCTCAGTGAAATGCAGTACATTGTTATCCGGCAATTAGTGTTCAATACATTCTTATAAGCAGTAATTAGCATTTGTTACAGTGTGACTACAAAGTGATCTGTCTCTAAAGCCTAGCTGAACCGAAAGGCAAAATACTTTCATGGTAGGGCGGAGTCCTTGACAGTTATTCAGTCATACAATCAAAACAGGATCATATACAAATAATGTGCAGAAAAAAACCTCCTACAGGCTTCATTCCTACCCTACTTTCATTTTTTAGTCCATCTATAGAAGTTCTTCTACATAACTGTGTACATTCAGGTGATAATGGTAAACTGTGAAAGGCCTACTCTGCTGTTTCAGACAATGGGCGGATGTATTCTAAGGCCATTTCCACACTAGCCAGTTATAGTGCTATTATTCCATTTTCAACGTCCTATGGAATCCTGGGGTTTGTAGTTTAGGGAGGGGCCTCAATAGGATGTTGAAAATGGAATAATAGCATTATAATTGGCTAGTGCAGAAATGGCCTAAATCACAAATAATCCCAGAGTAAAAAAGTAAATTGAGCTAATTTTCAAAGGGATTCATGCCACTGTTCTGTATCTCATAGGAATTTCTTCCTGGTGTATTTGTCCTAGCAATTATTTCTGTACGCATTAGTAATATAATAAATCTCTTCAGAGGTACATAACTTTATAAAAGCTTTTACAGGTTCATATACATTAGAGAGCACTGTTTATGAGAATGGGTGTTTGCTTCCTGGAACATGGAGCAGCAATCATTTCAGAATGGTACATTTCCACTCTAAAATGTCCAACTTTCAATGTGGCTATGAAATTGGGGGGGGGATGAAAAAGAGGAGTAAGACAAATCTAATGGCAATGTACTTTATTTTATAAAAAGTATGTCACTGAAATTCAGGAGAACAATAGATGTAAAACATAACTCAAAAATAGTAAAGATAAATAATTTTAAAGAATATTGTAGCAACTCATGAGTCAGGAATCCCTGTCAGAGTTGTTGGTAAGCTGTCAGACTGTCTCTGAGTTTCTAAATTCCATCATGTGTGATCCGATGAGTGGAATGATCAGTCGATCTGAACTGCACACTCAGTGTGAGTGTTAAGTGACAGTATTAACAACTAGAAACTTTTTTTTTGAAAAGCGCTTAGCCAAAAATATGAACAGTTCAACATATTATCTTTATTTATGCCTTTCTTTCAGTCCTTAGCTTGTTTGTGCTTCAACACATGTTCAAGAGAGAAGTTATGGAATGGCCTGCCGGAGTAGACCTGGCACATTACCAGTCTTGACTGCTTTAAAAAAGACTGTTCTCTTCCGACAGGCCTTCCCAGACTAGTGTTCCACCGCCTCTCATCAACTGTCCTCTTGTTTTTAATTTTGTTTTTAATTTGTTAATAGTTAATGTGTTTTAGGGGGTTAGAAGGGTTGGTGGGTGGGGAGGATGGACTACATCTTAATGTTTTTAATGTATTTTATATATTGCTGTAATGTCGCCTCGATCCATTGGGAGAGGCGGGGTAAAAATAAATGTTATTATTATTATTAATTATTAACTAATAAGCTATACGGTCATCATTAACACAGGTGTACAGGTGTGAACTTTCAACATTTGTAATATGTTTTCTTCTTTGAGTAGATTTCAGAAGGATCCTTACATGGTCCAGAGCAACATGAAGAAATGGCAGGATCTCAGTTAGATCTCTCATTTAAAAAAATAAAAAACTTACACTTTTCCCCTTCTTTAGGAAGGAATTTGTACATTTTGACAAAGTCTTCCCAAAATTAAAATAAACCAAATCCTTAACAATATGTACTAGTCAAATCTTCATTACAGTTACTCACAAAATGCACAAAAAGTTATGAGATCTTTTTCACCAAAATACAAACAATATCTGAAGACACCCAGAGAGTTTGCTAATCTCTTCCAGCAGGGAGAAAACTATTGAATTCTTTCATTCTAATGTGTAAGAATGAAATAAACAAAAAAATTACAACTCTAGCCTCTGTACCACTCTACTTTAAGTATTTTTAGCTCTCAGAATTACATTTGGAAATTATTGGATGGCCAATGAAAATGTAGCTTATAAATAAAATATGGTGGCTACACTCTCTCTCAAAATAATTGGCACTCAACCACACTGGCCTAGCTGAAACAATGAATGAGGTTTTTCAAAGGGTATGTTCCATAATAATTTACCAAAGTACCAACGTTTTTCACACCTGCAATGAGAATTTGAGGTTTTCCTTTTAATGAATGTGAAAGAAAGCAAAACAGACAGATTCTTTTACTCAGTTAGAGGTTTCTTAGTGTGCAACTTTTAGAACTCTTCAGTTTTAATCTCTGTGCATTGCACCATCTTACTGATGAATTGGAGTGTCCATCTCTATCTCACCTTCTCCTCCAACCCATTTTTAAGCACTTACATTTGGCAGACAGGTATGGTGTGCTCCTGTTCATGCTGGGAATAAATATGTTTACTGAATTTGATCAACACAAGTGAGCAGAATTCCACATTCTTCATTTCTTCAGATATGGACAACAAGAAAGAAATCAACCAGACCTCTTTGCCTGAAGAATTTATCTTGATGGGGCTTACCAACCACATGATGACAAAAATGGTACTTTTTCCTATATTTCTCTTGATATATTCAGCAGCCATTATTGGCAACCTGGTAATTCTTGCTCTGGTCAAAGCAGATGCTCACCTCCACACACCCATGTATTTCTTCCTTTCCAACTTCTCCATCTTGGAGCTGTGCTATACTTCAACAGTGGTGCCCCAGATGCTGTTTCATTTGCTGTCTGAAAAAAGGGTCATCTCATTAATCCGTTGTGTCATGCAACTATATCTCTTCCTTTCATTTGGGATTACAGAGTGTTTTCTTCTCACAGTCATGTCATATGACCGTTATGTTGCTATTTGCCTTCCATTGCACTATACCCTTCTGATAACCAAGCAGGCATGCATTTTCTTGGCAACTGCTTCTTGGGCTGGGGGCTTATTTTTGTCTGCTGTCAACACTGCATTAATGTTGAAATTATCTTTTCATGGACACAAGAAGATAGATCATTTTCTTTGTGAAATGCCAGCTATGGTGAGAATTGCTTATGGAGAAATACACAAGATGAAGATGAGTATGTCCATTACCTGTGTGTTCACATTGATTTTACCTCTTTTGGTAATACTTGTTTCTTATTTTCAAATTCTTCATACCATCCTTGGCAAACATGGTAACACGGGGAAGCATAAAGCTATCTCGACTTGCTCATCACACTTGACTGTGGTCATACTCTTTTTTGGATCAGTCATTTCAATATATTTGGGATCAATATCAAGCACTTCACAGCAACATACCAAACTGGTCTCTGTGTTTTACATAGTGGTTACTCCTGCTCTAAACCCTCTCATATACAGTCTACGGAATAAGGAGGTGATGAAAGCACTGAAGAAAGTGATGAACAAAGACACAGACATGAACTAATCCTGTTGAAATGTGAATAGAGGTTTCTCTGTGTCTCTCAGATGGATCAGCTTTGTATGTAGAACAATAAATCTCTTTATTCTTATTGGATATGTCTGGAGTTTTTAGGTTATCTTTCTCTGATGTATAAAAGTCAGCCATGTATAAATTATTTAATTAAGAACATGTGAAAATATTGCAGTGTTTCAGTAGTAGATTTTCCAGTATTTAATCTGAAATAAATGAAAATGATACAGAGCCAGTCATTTTCAACCTACCTTACTTCATAGGGTTCCTATAAAGAGATAGCGGAGAGGAGCTTCATGTATGCCATGAGCTCTCTGAAGGAAAGGTGAGATGTAAATGTAGTAATTACTTATTTTATGTTAGGAACCCTGAAACTGTTTGTAGTAAAGCTCAAACAGAAGTCAAAGGGAGTTGGCTTTGGGTTGCATATTAAAATGTATACACGGATAAAGGGGAGTGTAAATGTCTAAAATAACATTCAATATTGTAGCATCATTTTCTGTATGTTGTGCAGCAAACACCAGAAACAGCAGCTTTCTCCAGTTTTCTGCTCTTGATCTCAATAAATTCCACAAACAGAATTTCTCTCCCTACTTTTTTGTCATGACAACTTTTGGAATTTTTCATTACAGTACATTCCCATTCCATTTTTATCAAAGTACTGACTTCCTATAGGTCAGGAAAATGTGTATAAGTTTTAAGACAGTTTTGATATGTAGATCTGATGTTGAAATTCTGCAGAATGACAGTGGAAGGAAGTTAGATAGCATACAGCAATACACCATAGGACAATTGACCCATTATTAGTGGAATGTCCATGCTTGCTGGTTAATCATGGCCTTCCAAGAGACTTCTAGCTAGGCTAAATGATCAAATTATAAATCAAACAAATTAGAACTGTAAGAAAATTTTTGCGGTCTATCTTCTTTCCCTTGTAACAGAATTACTCCGTTGATTTTAAAACCATTAACCAAATCTTCCAAGAAGAGGAACTCAATTCTTAAGAAGCTACTATATACTATTTGATCACCATACATACTATTTTTCATTTTTTAAAAAAATTCCGGATAACATATTATATTCCAGGATTCCTTTGAGCTGTGATCCTGCATGGTTCAGTGTAGCATAGTTGTTCTACATGTGGATCTACACTAAGCTGAGCCATTTACTTCCATTCCCCATCCCCTGTCTATTATATACCTGGTGAAGCCCTCCCATCCATGCTCATTCCTGCCTAAGGGAGAGTAGGGGACTGTAGAATGATCTGGCTGTTATCTGAGGTCATCAGCCTCTTAGGCCTGTTAGGGTCCCCTGGAGTCTAAGCAGCAGATGTCTTCATTTCATGTCTGGCTTTGGGGACATAGCCAGATACTTCTGCAAACCTCTCCCTGCTCCAGTCATAAATGGCTGTGGGTAGAGAGTCTCTGCAGCTTTATGGTAGCTCAGGGTGGAAGCTTTGGTTACTGCAAAGGAGGAAGGTAACTGCAACCTCTGCTGGCTAAGTTAGCTATTCAAATTTCCATAGAGCATCAGCACTTCTCCACAGCACGGTTCCCAGCTTTGGCTGGAGGGGCCCCATGACTAATCTGTCTCTCAGCTTCCTTCCTGAAAATATAGAAACCCCATAGACTTCCCTCAGACTCCATAAACACCAAAAAGATGTCAGCCCAGTTCTCCAGCTGCATGAGATGAGCCAGCCATTGGAATATGCTTCTTTGATGTGCAAGAAGAGTGCAGCATCTTCCTAGAAAAATGAAACCCCATGGCACTCCCCACAGAGGTTCCATTTTTTGTGGGGATATTGTTACTGGTCCGCATAGTCCTACGGTTTGATAGGCAAAATATGATGTAATTGGCAAAACATATTCATTACCTTTGATGTAAAACATGCCCCACACTCCACTGTGTGGCTATACTGTGTAAGAAGAAATGCCTGGTTGAAACTATATGCTGCTGTTTAGGACAGAAATCCCCTCTAGGTATAGCCAGGTCATATTCAGGAAATCACGAGGTAACTCCGGAAACAATAGGCTGCAGCTTCTCCAACAATAACGACAGGGAAATTTCCCACCAAACAGCTGATGGTCTCAACTCCTTTTCTGATGACCTGAAATTTGTCACATTATCTGCCACACTGTCTAGCAAATCCTAAGCTATCAGACAGTCATTAAGTTCTTTGTCAGCTAATGTTAAAGCCATCAACCAGTTGCAGACTCATTCTCCCCTCTGCAAACTCCATTGATTACTTGACCGGAAAATCATTAACACCTCTGCCCTCATGCCAGATATTGGGTAAAAGAAATCTACATTTTGACCAGTACTTCTCAATACATCGTTTGCTGGTCATCACACTGTCACTCTGATTTCTGATTGTGTACTGTGTTTAGGTGCACATCTAAGCTACATTGCTGTCCCACTGTTCCTCTGAACTGGTAATTATCATCAATCACACCCTTAAATCTCACTATCCAAAACTTTTCATCACTTTAATGTTAGGGTAGTCTTGCTTGAGTATGTGACTCTGTGGATCTTGCATGCATGTTATCAGTTCCCTAAATAAAACACATTTTAGTTCACCTTGAAATCTTCCTTGTGGAGACCCCATATACATTGGTGGAAATATCTTGTTAGGTTAACTCCTCTTGCAGGCCTCCTAATTTGAGCTAATAATTCCCCACCTTTGCAAGGAGGTACTGGTGTTGTGGGTGGACCCCTGAGTCACCCATGTTTTGGGGTAAAAGCTTGAAGAGGTCTTGCAGGGTGGAAAACTTGCTTGCCCCTCACTTCTTTCCTCTCCTTCTTGTCAGGTAGTGACCAGCAGCAGGGTGGAAGGAAAGTAGAGTGAGGATGATGAAAACTATGTCCTTCCATAGTTTCCCTCCTCCCTCCTCCCCACCTGACCCCAAATGAAATGAGGAGGGGCTCAGTGACTTTCAGGGAGTCTATAACTTCTGCAGTCCTCTCTTGGTCCCTCCATACAGCATTGGGAAAGTAGTGGGGAGGCAAGCAAAGACTGAGGATGTTATAGACATCCACAAGCTGCTCTTTGACATTCCATTATGTCAGATGGAAGTGAAAGATTTGTGATCTGTGATATAGGCTACTTTTGCTGTTCATGGAAAGGCAAATGTTCTACTGGATTAAGATGAATTCCTGGACATGAGTGGGTTAGTTTTTGTTTTTATGTTATTATGTTTTTATGTGCCTGCACATCAATATCGACCTGTCATGATCCTTTCATAAGATTTTCCTGCTAATATTTATTCAGAGAAGGTTTGTCATTGTCCCCCTCTGAGGCTGTGTGTGTGTGATTTTTCTGTTTCACCACTGGAAGCCCATGATTTTGCATTAATATCATGAAAATTTTGCTTGAAATTCTGCACTCACTGTGATAATTGTATCAGAAAAGCTAAGCTACCAAAGGTAATGATGATGGCATGAACACGTGATGGCTTTTGGAAACAATGGTACAAAAAGTGCAATTGTCTTCTTTATTATTACTACAGATTGGCTCCAAAAATAAAATGAGAAAAGAACAGATGTTGATAGTCACAGATTTAATTTCTAGAAAAGCATTCAGATATCTAAAGCTTTCTGGAGAAGCATTTAGGGTTTATAGGGCGTGGCAAAACAGGGTCCATGAGTTATGTGTGGTTCCTCACTCATTTCTGTTGTTTCACATCTGCCACTGCTGTCATATTCTGCAATTTCAGAATTTTGTTCTTGCCAATTGATCATATAATGAGCTTCTCTGTGTGAACTAGAGCAGGAGTCCTTTGCTTCAGGAAGCATAATATCTTGGGCAAGATCTGATCATATGAAAAGCCTTTGTCACACATGGAAAGTGTGATGGGAAAAGATACTGTGAAAAAGAAAGTGTCACTTTTGATGATACTTCTGCTTTAGTCAACAAAGATTCAGTTAGCCTCTATCTCAATTCTTTATTTGTTATTCTGATGTGCATTATCACAGGATTATGATCAAAGACAGACTTTGGGAGGATATTGACTTTATAGATATTATCAGTCCAGGTTTTTGAAACCCAAGTTATATTTATCTTTGAATGAGATCTATGTCTATTAGAAAAAGAAAGTATAATCTTTCTCATTTGGATGTTTAAGTCTCCATGTACCCCAAATCTGTAAATGATCCACCATTTCAAAAAACTCATTTGGTGACCAAACTTGAAACCTCTTAGCCTGCTCAACAGAGGATCTATCAATTTGTGAAGACACCACTCCATTCCAGTCATAAGACATTTCAGTCAACATAGCATTCAGTTTTTGAACTATTGGTACATAAACCCCCAGCACCAAATTTTTTTCCTCATTGATAGTAATTTCAGCTCCTGCAAATCTATATTCATCATATACAACAATCAATTTTGGGGATAGCTTTGGTCTTACATATGAAACCACTCCGTTCTTCTTAGATTGACCTGTAGAACAAATCCTTCATCTAGTCTTTTTTGTATTAACAGTTTTTGATCTTTCCTGTGACTATGAGGCTCATGCAAATAAATAGCATCCAAGTCCAATTTTTAAAAGTAATTATTTTTTTTCTTTTTCCGTGGTGTATTCACCCCATTATTTTCATAGGCAAAAATTTATAATCCAAGACAAGACCTTGGAAAGAGGAATGGTGAATATAGTACCCAAGTTCTTTAAGTGCTAAAAACATACCCGTTTATTCAGTGTGTCTACAATGAATTCATCTTTGTTGCATCAGCCAAATCAAGCAGCTATTCAGTTACACAATCTGAAAAGGATTCATAAATGAAAGTATTACTCAAATGCATCAGGTACAAATAATGTGTAGAGGAAAGTCCTGCAGGCCTAACCCCCAGCATCATTTCATTCCTAATTCACCTGTTGAAATCCTTCTACATAATAATCTGTATACAGGGGACAGTGGTAAACTCTCAAATGCCCTTCTGCTGTTTCAGACTATGGGCAGGTGTATTCTAAGTCACAAATAGGCTTAACCAACCCAGAGTACAAAGGAAAATGAGCTAATTTTCAAAGGAATTCATGACACAGCTCTGTATCCCATAGGAATTTTCTCCCAATATAATTGTCCTAGAAAATTATTCCTGTACACCTTATTAATAAAATAAATCTCTGCAGAGGTAGATGATTTCATAAAAGCTTTGCTTTTACAGGTTCATATACATCAAAGAGCCTTGCTTATCAGAATGAGTGTTATCTTGCTGGAACATGAAGCAATGATCATTTCAGAATAGTAAGTTTCCATTTTAAAAACTTTAGCTTTAAGTGTATGTATACAATGGGGGCGGATGAAAATGTGGAGTAAAACTGATATAATGGCAAGGTATTCCTTTTATTATTATTCTTATTATTCTTAATTACAAAAGGATACCACTGAAATTCTGCTGAATAATAGCTGTAAAACATATTTTAAAAATAGTGAAGCTAACCAATTTTGAAGAATATGCTAACAACTCATGAGTCTATCATGCCTGGTGGAATGGAGATATGTGGCTGGCTGTCAGACTGATTCTTAATTTCTGAATTTCATCGTGCATGATCTAAGGAATGGAATGGTCAGTTGATCTGAACTGCATACTCAGTGTAAGCAGGGAGTGACAATTTTAACAACTATAAACTTTTATTTTCCCAAAAGTGCTATGCCAAAAATATGAACAGATTAACACATTATCTTTATTCAGTTCTTTTTTCCAATCCTTAGCTTGTTAGTCTTCCAAGAGGTGTTTGGTTCAAGAGAGAACTAGTCCCAGCTATAAGGTCATCATTAATAGAGGTGTGAATTGTCAATATTTGTAATATGTTTCCTCCTTTGAGTAGATTTCAGAAGGAGTCTTTCATAGGCCAGAGCCACATGAGGAAATGTTAGACTCTCAGATAGGAATCCATAGGTCTGTCATTTTTTAAAAATCTCATTTTCCCCTCCTTCTTTAGGAAGGAATTTGTATATTTTGATAAAGTCTTCTCCAAACTAAAATATACCAAATCCTCATTGATTTGCGCTAGCTGAATCTTCATTGTAGCTATTCACAAGATGCACAAGATGCACTTTTTGCATAAAAAGTTAGATCTTTTCCACCAAAATACAAAAGATATCCAAAGACATGCAGAGAGTCTGGTAATATCACCCAGCAGGGAGAAAACTACTAAGCTCTTTCATTCTAATACATAAGAACGAAATAAACAAAAGATTTGTATCTCCAGCACTTGTACCACTCTACATTACATATTTTAGCTCCTGGAATTACACTGGGAAGTTAATGGAGGGCCAATGAAAATGGAATGTATAAATATGAAGGCGGTGGCCACGCTCTCTCTCAAAATAATTGACACTTAATCACACTGGCCTAGCTGGAATTAAATTAAAACTGGACGAGGTTTTTCAAAGTTCATGTTTGATAATAATTTACCAAAATATCAAAGTTTTTCACAACTGCAATGAGAATTTGATTAATCCCCCCAAAAAAACTATGAATGTGAGATAAACAAAAGCTGACATGTTTAGTTAGAGGTTTCTTAGTGTATAACTCTTAGAACTATGAGTTTGAGTCTCTGTTCATTCCATTATCTTAGTGATGAATTTGAGTTATCATCTCTCTCTCTCTCTCTCTCCTTCTCTCTCCCCTCTCCATTCTCACATGACCCATTTTTTAAAGACCTACATATGACAACCAGGTATAAGATGCTCCTCTACGTGCTGGCATAAGTATGCTTACTAACTTGACCAACATAATTGGGCAGAATTCCACATTCTTTATTTCTTCAGATATGGATAACAAGAAAGAAATTAACCAAACTTCTTGGCCTGAAGAATTCATCTTAATGGGGCTCACAAACCATAGGGTGACAAAAATTGTACTTTTTGTTTTATTTTTCTTGATATATTTGGCAGCCATTATTGGCAACTTGCTAATTCTTGCTCTGGTCAAAGCAGATGCTCACCTCCACACACCCATGTATTTCTTCCTTTCCAACTTCTCCATCTTGGAGCTATGCTATACTTCAACAGTGGTGCCCCAGATGCTGTTTCACCTGCTGTCTGAAAAAAGGGTCATCCCATTCATCCGCTGTGCCATGCAACTATATTTCTTCCTCTTATTTGGGATTACAGAGTGTTTTCTTCTCACAGTCATGTCATATGACCGTTATGTTGCTATTTGCCTTCCACTGCACTATACTCTTTTGATAACCAAGCAGGTATGCATTTTATTAGCAACTGCTTCTTGGGCTGGGGGCTTATTTTTGTCTGCTATCAATACTGCATTCACTTTGAGATTGTCTTTTGGTGGACACAACAAGATAGACCATTTTCTTTGTGAAATGCCAGCTTTGGTGGGAATCGGTTATGGAGAAGCACACAAGGTCAAGATGTGTATGTCCATTAGTTCTGTGTTCACTCTGATCTTACCTCTTTTGGTAATACTTGTTTCTTATTTTCACATTCTCTACACCATCCTCGGCAAACACAGTAACACTGGAAAGCATAAAGCCATCTCCACTTGCTCATCACACTTGACTGTGGTTATACTTTTTTTTGGATCAGTCCTTTCAATATATTTGGGATCAAAATCAAACTCTTCCCAGGAGCACATCAAAATCAAAGTGGTCTCTGTGTTTTACATAGTGGTTACTCCTGCACTAAACCCCCTCATATACAGTCTACGGAATAAGGAGGTGATGAAGGCACTGAAGAAAGTGATGAATAAAGGTGGAGACATGAACTAAATGTATTGAGATGTGAATAGAGGCTGTTCTGTACCTCTACAATGGATGGGTCTTGTATGTGGAACAATAGATTTCATTATGCTCATTGGATACATCTGGAATTTTGAGGCTATCTTTCTCTGATGTATATAAGTCAGCCAGGTATAAACTATTTAATTAAGAATACATAAAAATATTGTAGATTGTTTCAATTGTAGATTTTCCAATATTTAATTCAAAATCTATGAAAATAATACTAGGAGAGATATTCTCAGCCTAACTTATTTCTCAAGGTTGCTATAGCAGACAGAAGCTTTCTGTATGTCATGAGCTGTCTGAAGGAAAGAGGTATGTAAATTATAATATTTAGTTATTTTATGATAGGAACTGTGAAACTACATGTGGTAAATCTCAAACAGAAGGCAAAGGGAGCTGGCACTGGATTGCATATTAAAATTTTTGCATGATACAGCAGAGTGCAATTGCACACAAATAACATTCAGTATTGTGGCATCATTATCTGTATGTTCTGCAGCAAACATCAGAAACAACAACTTCCTCCAGTTTTTTGCTCTTGCTGTCAACAAATCTCACAAACAGAATTTCTAACCCTACTTTCTTGTCATGACAGCTTCTGGAATCTTTCATTACAGTACAGTCCCGTGTGTATTTATTTAGGATTGCTAACTTCCAATAGACCAGGTAAATGTGTATAACTTTGAAGACAGTTTAAATATGTAGATCTTATGTTCAGATTCTGGCTTATGACATTGGAAAGGAGTTAGGGCCTTTCTGCATTACACTGTTATAGTGCTATTATTCCATTTTCAACATCCTGTGGAATCTTGGTATTTGTGGTTTAGGGAGGGGCCTTTAGCATTCTCAGCAGAGAGCTCTTTGGCCTCAAACTACAAACCCCAGAATTCCACAGGAAGTTGAAAGTGGAAAAATAACACTATAACAGTGCAGGGCAGAAAGTCCCTAAGACTGCCTTCCTCCTTAAAGTATGCTCTCAGAAGGAAGTATAATCCCCAAAAACATTAGAATAAAAAACACTGAACTAAAATGACTTGGACCATTTCTGCAGTACACTCTTATAGTGTGATTATTCCACTTTCAAAAGCTTATGGAATCCTGAGGTTTGCAGTTTAGGGAGGGGCCAACTGGGCTCCTCCCTAAACTGCGAACCCTAGGATTCCATAGGCTGTTGAAAGTGGAGTAATTGTGCTATAACAGTGTAGTGTGGAAATGGTCTTAGTCTAGGCATGAACTCATCTTAAACTTGCTCTAAGCAATGGCTTGGCATGTGTATGTGTACACCCTGCATATTAAAAAAATGTATTAAAAGTTGGGAAATATTTGAGAGGAAATGTCTTATTATGAGGTGCAAACCATGAAACTTGATGTGTCTTGAAACTTAAGGGATGGGATGATATGAAAGTTCTGTCTGTGATGTCCCATTCATCCTGGGAAGTGTGAAGTGATATAGTGGTGCTCTCTATATATGTGGGGGTTCCATTCCAGGAACCCCTGAGAAGAATAGAATTCTTCAAATTCTTGTACTTTATGATAATCAATGGCACTATCACCACCGTTTTAGGTATAGGATGTGATATGGTTGCAGACACTCAAACTTGCACATCTAGAGACTTTTTTGTGCCTTTTTGCACTACATTGTTATGGTGCTATTATTCCACTTTCAACAGCCTATGGAATCCTGGGGTTTGCAGTTCAGGGAAGGGAGTTTAGAATTCTCAGTGAGAGAGCTCTTTGGCCTCTGTAAACTACAAACCCCAGGATTCCACAGGAGGATGAAAATATATTAATAGCACTATAACCATGTAGTGTGAAAGGCCCTTTGAGTAAGGAGGGACCACTGTATAGTTTAATGGTTGACTGCCTGTAATACTTGCAGAGAACTTCTGATTCCATTTTTTTGCATCTCTGGTCAGAAGGATTAAGTAAGAAATGGGGAAAAATGTTCAGAAAGCCAATGCTTAACAGGTACAATAACGAACTAACTAGATAAGTATATTTCTGTAACAGTAATTATATTAAATTCCCTCCCAAGGGACATCAGAATAACCCCATCTATATTATGCTTTGTATAATGCTTTGACATTGTATTGTTTCTCTGAGCTTTTCATGGTTTCAATGTTATTTTCAATTTTCTTGTGATGAGTGATCTGGACAGGAATCTTGTTTTTATTATATTGCTATGAGGCATACCCTATTCTGAGCTTCTTGCTGTGTTCCGCATGATTTTTCTAATATTCCGATTTGTCAATAGACGGAATCTTTTTTTAAATAAATCAAAATAAACAAAATGAAATGGATAATCAATCTTAACTGGAAGTTTATTGTAACCTTACATTCTTGCATAAACAGAACAAGCCCTCAACAGTAATTACAGGATCGGTTGTGGCAAGTTTGAATGAACGTCAAGCAATTTAGATATAATGTCAATTGCAATGTTTTAAAATTTAGCAATATAAATAACAATGTCAAAGGATTGTTTTGGACATCCTGCATCACATCTGCCAGGATTCCAAAATGGGGTGCAACGATTCATTATTTTATCATTGTTCTATTTTATTAAAATATTTCCATTCCACTTTTTTATTGTGAGACCTCAGATCAGTGAACAAATAAAAACTATATAAACAATTGAAACAAGAGTGCAACCCATACCTTGCACCTAGATGAAACCTGAAATACAGCAACTTGTGTAATAGGATCTCACCAAATACCGACCATAACATCAGAACCTCAGGGAAATCTATAAATGTTGGTTCAATCAATGGTTTCTTAAAAAGGCAGCATGAATACTTTACTCAAAATGGCAGTTATGGGTTACAGCAATCTGGAACAAATAAATTGGCAGACACTTGAGTGTAGGGAATCAATGCTAGTTAATGAGTCTTTAAATGGGGATATAGAGACAGTGGGGCTGATGTTACTTATCCCATTCTACTCATTCCTGCAGGCAAAGCTGTGGCCATCCAAAGCAGGATCTTGTCACAGCCTTGCTAAATGGGAGGTTAGAAATATTGTCCTCTTTGTGCTCTGACTGAGCAGATCTCCATCTCTTTGAATGGCTGCTGCCTGGTAAAGTAGATTGAGAAGGGTCAGCCCAGGAGATGTTACTTAGCAGGCTATGTAGAAAATGGGCCAATATT
Organism: Ctenosaura bakeri; assembly: GCA_948474755.1. NCBI lineage: Eukaryota > Metazoa > Chordata > Lepidosauria > Squamata > Iguanidae > Ctenosaura > Ctenosaura bakeri. The sequence goes on from CAOLHI010001288.1 coordinate 202,882, forward strand.
TTAGTGGAGCATAAGGCTCCAGTTCTTCTTAATTACCTATGTACAAGTCCTTTTGCTCTCCTGTAAACAGATAATGGAAATACAGGCCTTATACACCCAAATCTTACTGAAAAGGGAAGTGAGCTAAACCTAGGCAGAAAGAGCAGATTGAATTGGACAGTTTGCATATCTCATTGTGAAGACAGCTTTTTGAATACACTCTGCTCTCCTCTTTCTTGTACCAGGCTTTACTGGTTTGTAATATAAGTTATAAGAGTTATTTTAAGTTGTCCACTTAAAATGTAAACATGTGATGGCTCAAACTCTTATATGCATGCATTAATTAAAAAAAATCAATGATCTGTACTGAGATGGCTCTATAAGATCTCAAAGAAGCATGCAAGAACTAGGAAGGTCGTCATGAGCAAACTGCAGGCTGCGTAGAAACATTTTTAAAAAATCCTGATGTTTCTTTAGTTAGCTCAAAAATGCATCAGGAATGGCTCGTTATAATAATGTGTGAAAAGAGTAAATTCTTAACTCTGCCCCTAGCAGCTATTTCTCATCCTATATCACTCACTCCTTAGAAATACTTGTAACTTTTTCTATTGTGGTGCTTGAATATGTTTCATGAAGTGTGATAGGAAAAGATGCTTGGTGAAAGATGATGTCATTGAAAGTGGAAAAATTGTAGGATTACGCTTTCTCACTTCTTGCTACTGTTCCACTCTTCAACCCCCACCTCCAACAAGAAGCTTTTCAGGGGTGTCTGTTGGATTGCTGTTAAAGGTATTTCATGTAAAATGTATTTTATCTCTTGGTAGTGGTGTAAAGATGAAGTAAGAAAATCTTTGAAAGGAGCAATGGTGAATATATTTCCCCAAGTTCTTTGCACACATAAATATGTGCCCTTTTGTTCAGTGAGTCTACAGTGAATTCAAATCTTTATTGCTTCAACCCAATCTTCAGTCATTGTCATGTGCTGGCTAAACAGTTTCCTCAAGAAACACTCAGAATTTAGCAGCAGTGCTTTATTGAGGTACAACTAATGGCAGAGCAACTTGAAAAGTAGCTAAGGCTTAGATACATCAGTTAACAATCAGGTTATATAGGAGCATACGCATATAAGCATGAACAGTGTCGATTGATGGGAACACAAGAGTCATCTCATATCTCAAAACTCAAATGGTTCCCAGGGAATCATACTTTGATCTTGGGAGCCAAAAATCTTCCCAGGTTTCTTATCTGCCCTTTGGGTGTCTTACAATGCTTTCCTAGGATTGCACATTCTCTGTCCTTGATGTTTCCACTTTTTACTGACCAGAAGCCCTTGGGTATTACAACCTGAAGCCTTTGGTTCCCAGGCTGGATCTTCCTCACCATTGAAATGCAGTACATTGTTGCTGGACAATTGATATTCAATACATTGTTACAAGCAATAATTACATTTGTAACATTGTGACTACAAAGTAATTTATCTCTAAAGCTTAGTTGAATAAAATGGCAAAACACTGTCATGACAGTGCTGAGTCCCTCACAGTCATTCAGTCATACAATCAAAACAGGATTCATCAAAGTATTATTAAAATGCATCATGTACAAGTAATAAACTCTTGCAGGTTTCATCCCCAGCCTAGTTTCATTCCTTAGTCCATCCGTAGAAGTCCTCCTACATAATTTTGTATATTCAAGTGGTAAGAATAAGTCTTCCAAAACCCACTCTGCTGTTTCAGGCTATGGGCACGTGTACTCTTAGCCACCAATAAGCCTAAACCCCCAGAGTACAAAAGTAAATTGAGCTAATTTTCAAAGGGATTCATGGCACAGCTCTGTATCCCATATGAATTTCCTCCTGATGTGTTTGCCCTAGCAATTATTCCTGTATGCATTATTAATGCAATACATCTCTTCAGAGGTAGATGATTTTCGAAAGGCTTTGCTTTTACAGGTTCATATACATCAAAGAGCCTTGCTTATCAGAACGAGTGTTATCTTGCTGGAACATGGAGCAGTAATAATTTCAGAATAGTAAGTTTCCATTCTCAAACCTTTAGCTTTAAATGTACCTATACAATGGGGGCAGATGAAAGTAAGGAGTAAAACTGATCTAATGGCAAGGTACTCCTTTTCTTATTATTCTTATTATTCTTAATTACAAAAGGATGTCACTGAAATTCAAGTGAATAATAGCTGAAAAGCATATCTTAAAGACAGTAAAGGTAAATAGTTCTGAAGAATATGTTAACAACTCATGAATCAAGGATGCCTGGTGGTATGGAGATGTCTTGTTGGTAGGCTGTCAGACTATCTCTGAGATAAAGAGTGGAATGGTAGTTGAACTGAACTGCACACTCGGTGTAAGTGATAAGTGACAAATTTAATAACTGTATACTTTTATTTTCCCAAAAGTGCTATGCCAAAAATATGAATAGATCAACACATTATCTTTTTTCAGTGCTTTCCTTCAACCCTTAGCTTCTTAGTCCTCCAAAAGTCCTTTATTCAGTGCTTTCCTTTAACCCTTAGCTTCTTCGTTCTCCAAGAGAAAACTAGTCCCAGCTATACAGCCTTCATTAGCAGAGGTGTACATTTTCAACATTTGTAACTTGTTTCCTCCTTTGAGTAGGTTTCAGAAGGAGTCTTTGCTGGTCCAGAGCCACGTGAGGAAATGGTAGACTCTCAGATAGGAATCAATAGATCTGTCATTTTTTTAAAATCTCATTTTTTTCTTTAAGAAGGAATTTGTACAATTTGATAAAATCTCCTCAAAACTAAAACATACCAAATCCTCAACAGGTTGTACTAGCTGAATCTTCATTGTAGCTATTCACAAGATGCACAAGGTGCACTTTTGCACAAAAAGTTTTTTCCCCCCAAGGTACAAAAGATATCCAAAGACATGCAGAGAGTCTGGTAATATCGCCCAGTAGGGAGAAAACTACTGAGCTCTTTCATTCTAATACATAAGAATGAAATAAACAAAAGATTTGTATCTACAGCACTTGTACCATTCTAGATTACATATTTTAGCTCTTGGAATTACATTAGGATGCTAATGGAGGGCCAATGAAAATGGAAGTTATAAATATAAAGGTGGTGGCCACACACTCTGTTAAAATAATTAACACTTAATCACACTGGCGTAGCTGGAATTAAGTAACAATGGATGAGTTTTTTCAACATTCATTTTTTATAATAATTTACCAAAGTATCAAAGCTTTTCTCAACTGCAATGAGAATTTGAAGTTCTGTTTTTTTTAAAAAAATATGAATGTGAGTGAAGGAAAAATTGACATATTTTCTCATCCAGTTAGAGATTTCTTAGTGTGCACTCTTAGAACTCTGTGTTTGAATCTCTGTGCATTTCACCATCTCAGCGATGAAGTAGAGTTATCATCTCTCTCTCTCTCTCTCTCCCTTCTCCCCTGACTCATTTTTAAAGACCTGCATATGGCAAGGAGGTACAAGATACTCCTCTACTTGCTGGGAATAAGTATGCTTACTAATGTGACTAACATGATTGGGCAGAATTCCACATTTTTCATTTCTTCAGATATGGACAACAAGAAAGAAATCAACCAGACCTCTTTGCCTGAAGAATTCATCTTAATTGGACTTACAAACCACAGGAAGACAAAAATTGTACTTTTTGTTATATTTCTCTTGATATATTTGGCAGCCATTATTGGCAACTTGCTAATTCTTGCTCTGATCAAAGCAGATGCTCACCTCCACACACCTATGTATGTCTTCCTTTCCAACTTCTCCCTCTTGGAGCTGTGCTATACTTCAACAGTGGTGCCCCAGATGCTGATTCACCTGCTGTCTGAAAAAAGGGTCATCCCATTAATCCGTTGTGCCATGCAACTATACCTCTTCCTTTCATTTGGGATTACAGAGTGTTTTCTTCTCACGGTCATGTCATATGACCGTTGTGTGGCTATTTGTCTTCCACTGCACTATACTCTTGTGATAACCAAGCAGGCATGCATTTTCTTGGCAACTGCTTCCTGGGGTGGGGGCTTGTTTTTCTCTGCTATCAACACTGCATTAACTTTCAGATTATCTTTTGGTGGACACAACAAAATAGACCATTTTCTTTGTGAAATGCCAGCTATGGTGAGAATTGATTATGGGGAAACACACAAGATCAAGTTGAGTATGTCCATTAGTTCTGTGTTCACTTTGATTTTACCTCTTTTGGTAATACTTGTTTCTTATTTTCAAATTCTCTACACAATCCTCAGCAAACACGGTAACACTGGAAAGCACAAAGCTATCTCCACTTGCTCATCACACTTGACTGTGGTTATACTCTTTTTTGGATCAGTCATTTCAATATATTTGGGATCAAAATCAAGCACTTTACAGCAGCATATCAAAGTGGTCTCTGTGTTTTATATAGTTGTCACTCCTGCACTAAACCCTCTCATATACAGTCTATGGAATAAGGAGGTGATGAAGGCACTGAAGAAAGTGATAAACAAAGGCAGAGACATGAACTAAACCTGTTGAGATTTGACTAGAGGCTTCTCTGTGTTTCTGAGATGGAGCGATCTTGTATATGGAACAATAAATCTCTTTTTTTCTCATTGGATATGTCTGGAATTTTTACATTCTCTTTTTCTCATGTGTAAAAGTCTGCAACGTATAAACATTTTTAGCCTACCTTTACTTCACAGGGTTTTTGTCAAGAGAAGGGGAAAGTGGGATATAGTGGTAGTAATTAGTTATTTTCTCCACTTGCTCATTAGTTATTTTATTAGGAACTGTGAAAGTGTTTGTTATATCACTCAAACAAAAGGTAAAGGAAACTTGGATTAGACTGCATATTAAATTTTTTACATGTGGACAGGGAAGTGGAAAATTGCATTCAGTATTGCAGCATCATTATCTGTGTGTTCTACAGGAAATATCACAAAAAGCAAGTTCTTCCAGTTTTTTGCCTTCATTCTCAACAAATGCCACAAACAGAATTTCTCTCGCTACTTTCTTCTCATGACAATTTCTGAAATCTTTCTTGCAATACAGTCCAAATGCACTTTTATTTAGAGGTGTTGACTTTCTGTAGACCAGTTAAATCTATGTAAGATTGAAGATGGTTTAAATATGGAGATCTTATGTTCAAATTCTCCATGAGGACAAACAAAAGAAATTAGGATAGCCATAGGATAATTGACCCACCATTGGTGGAGTGTCATTACCTGTTATTTTATTGTAGCCTTCCAATAGACCTCTATTGGAAGGAATAGGAATCAAATTATAAATCAAATAAAATTGAACCGTAAGAAAATTTTTGCAGTGTATCTTCTTCCACTTGTAACAGAATTACTCTGGTAATTCCAAATCACTAACCATTCTTCCAGGAGGAGAAGCTCAGTTCTTAAGAATCTCTTGTAGTTTATTTCTTCAACAAATATACCATTTTTCATTTTTTTTAAAAAATTTCTAGCTGACATGTTATATTCCAGGATTCCTCAAGGCTTTTGAGCCTGTGTTCCTACTTGGCTCAGTGTACCATAGTTTTTCTACATGTAGAACTACACTGAACCGAGCCATTTGCCTCCCCTCCTGGATCTCCAGGCCTATTATATCTGCAGAAGCTCTCCCGTCTATGGTTATTCATGGAAAGAGGAGACTAAGGTACTTCAGAATGATCTGGCTATGTCCTATGAGGTCACCAACCTCTGAGGTCTGCTGGGGTCATCATTTCATGTCTGGTTCTGAGAACATAGCCAGATGCTTCTGCAATGTTCTTCCTCCTGTAGTCATAAAGGGCTGTGGGTAGAGGACCTCTGCCACTTTATGGCAGCTGAGGCGGAAGCTTTGGTTTCTGCAGAGGAAGAAGGGAATACCGACCTCCTCAGGCTAACTTATACATGCATATGCCACTAACAGGATGACAGCCTGAATATACCTATTTCTTTTTCATTTTTTAGTGATTGTTTGTTTTCTGGGGGAAAGAGGGGCAGCACATATATAGAAAAGTATGTCTCGCTGGCTTGATCACACAATTGACAGGTTTTCAGGTTTTCGGTTGTTGCATTGGACTTGAAAGCTCAGAATGAAATAAAAAAATATGTGTAGAGGGAGGTTGTTTTACTTTGATTTATATTTATGCATGGGCAAATGGAAAATAAATAATCTTCAAGGGAGGAAGAGGAGAGGAGCAACACCTTATATACTCCAATACATTTTGTAGTTAGCAAAACCATCTGGCCACATCTGGCCACATCTGGTACTTGTACATTTGGCATTACCACATAAAGGGCCATAGAGAATTTCCCCCCCACTAAGAGTAGGTTCCAAATCACATAGAGGACTCACATGTTGGTCCTTGTACTCTCATGGTCTCCTGCAAACAAACACTGAGAGTATGGCTGTGGGATAAAACTAGTGGATTCCCTAGCACTGGAAGAAGGCACAGGTCTTTTCACACTTTACAATTATAGCACTGTGATTCAACTTTAATTCCTATTGATCTGAAGTTTAGGGAGATGCATTTGGAATTCTTGGCTAGAAATCTCTAGTGCCTCATAGAACTACAACTTCCTTGATTCCATAGTATGCAACCATGGTAGTTAAAATGGAGTTACATTGCTATAACTGTGCAGTGTGAAAGGACCCATGATCAGAAGTCGTAGGCCATTTCTGCACTACAGTGTTATAGTGCTATTATTCTACTTTTAACTTCCTGTGGAATTCTGGGCTTTGTAGTTTACTGAGGCCAAAGATCTCACTGGCTGAGAATTCTAAATGCCCCTCTCAAACTGCAAACCCCAGGATTCCATAGGATGTTGAAAGTGGAATGATAGCGCTATAACAGTGTGATGTGGAAATGGGCATAGTCATAGTCAACATTTCCCTCCATGCTTGGAGTGGTAACATATGGCCAGGACATTACAAAGGATCCAATTAATGTTCTATGCCACACAGATGATGAATAAGACTCAAGTGAGCGATGAGTGTGAATTTCAGTTCAATTCATCTTTATTATGAATTTAGCACACACACACACACACACACATATATGCATACATATGTGTATGTATGCACCCTCTCTCTCTCTCTCTGTATATATACATATGTGTGTGTGTGTGTGTAAAATTTGTGTGTATATGTGTGTGTGTATTTATTAAGGATGGGACAAATCCAGAATTTTCTGAATCTGAATCCGGATCTGAATCCCTGGAAGGTTCTGGGAACCCACAAATCTCACAAATCTTGAATCTTTTGAATCCTTTTTTAAAAAAGCGTTTAAAAATCAAGTGAAAGAATGATAATCTTGGGCAAGACTTAGCCTTAGCAAAAGCCTAGGCAAAGGCAAACCTTGTTCTGAAGAAATCTGGCCAGGACAATAGTTATAGTTTTGCCTCGGGATCTGCCCATATTGAAAATGACGTGAAAACCTTTTGTACACAGGCAGGAAAATGTGGATTAATCCCACATTAATCCTGCCTGTGTAAACAGGGCCACATACTACAATGCAGAGATAAGCCAGGTCAAAACTGGCTTTTCTTTGCATAGCTCCTTCTGGCATCCTGGGGTTTGTAGTTTGATGATACACCAGCACACTTTGTCAGAGAAGGCTGTGACACTCTTTAAAACTACAAACCCGGAATTCTGTATGAAAGATCTTTGCAAGGGAGCTACCCAAAGGAATCCTTCAGCTGTCCTTGAAATCTCAAGACTGTACCTTACAGTCAAGTCTCAAGTCTTGCAACAAGGAAGACACTTAAAACAACAACAACAACACCAGCCTCTAGTCCAGTCTCAATTCTGCACCTTGCAGTCTCAAGTCAAGTCTCAAGTCCTGCAACAAGGAAAGCACTTAAAAACAAAATACCAGCCTCTAGTCCAGTCTCAGTTCTGCACACTGCAGTCTCAAGTCAAGTCTCAAGTCCTGCAACAAGGTACTTTAAAAAAACCCAGCCTCTAGTCCAGTCTCAAGTCTCTACCCTTCAGTCCAGTCTCAAGCCCTGCAAGGGACTTTCAAGTCAAATCTCTAGTTCAGTCTCAATAATTCCCAAGCCCTACCCTCCAATCTCAAGTAAAAAAAAAATAGAGATTATTACCTTGCAGAGGGAGGCAGCTCGAGCAGGCATATCTTGTGGAAGGAGTACACTGGCCTACATGTGGCAATCACTGGATGAGATTGTGTGACCTTGCCCTCTACCCCTCCACTTCTGGTAGGCATCAGATCCACTGATGCCAGCATTTATGCATACCATTGATTTTCTGCACAGAAATTAGTGCTGAACTGAGATATTAAATGAACTTAAATATTAAATATTAAATGTTCACTTTAAATATATCAGAATACAACCCCAGAGGAAATTTCTGAAATTGTTAGGAAAGGCCATTATTACTCCAAGAGAAAAACTCACCTACTTGCCATCTCCCCTTGTATGTCTGGTCTTTCAGGTTTTCAGGCATCCCAGTCTCCAACAAACTATTTGGTTGGTGGATTTGAAAGATTTGGCTTGCCTATTTTGGTGCAGAGATTCGGATTCATGAATCTTGAATCCTTGCTGAGGATTCAAGTATTCAAGGATTTTGTTGGCCCATCCCTAATGTAGACAGAGAGACAGACAGACAGATAGAGATAGATATGGATCTATACATATATGACAAAGTATTTCATATTAAACATGTAAAGAGTTTAACTAAAGATAACAGTTTCAAATTTTCCACCATTCAGGTATTTTAGTTATATTCTTTACATGTTAAATATGAAATACGTTGCCTATCTATCTACATACATCTATATACATACTTGGGCCCAATTCTCACGGGGTAATTAAATCTTCCCAGGTCGACCTCGAATGGGGGCCTTTTTCACCTTAGAGAGAACCGGGTTGCATTTAATTTTTTTGATTCTCACCTCAATCCGCACGGGGGAGCCACCATCCAGCATTCGCGCGCCCTTTTTAAAAACCAGAAGAAATGTGGTTTTTTTCCTCCAATCCGCGCTCGTCCTTTTGTGAAAAAGCAACGGTGCATACTGATTCGTGCGGGGGATGAAGAGAGGGAGGGATTTAGGCGTGGCCAGCAGAAGCGACAAGACCTTTCGAGTGCTGCTATCAAGGCTGAAATTAGCACCCCAGCAATGTTCGTCAGCAGCTCGTGCTCCATACACAAAACAGCAGAAAGCAAGCAGAAAGACAGAGGGGGGGGAAATGTCTCCACGGCGGCTCCAAAGAAAGGCGCAGGACGGGGGGGGGTTTGTTGGAGGATGTAAGGGGACACGCATGCGTACTGACGTCCATGATGACGCTCAGAGTGTTTCTTTTAAAAACTGAGCACAGCCAATCACTGCCAGACAGAATGGGGAAAGGACACCTATGGGAGTGGCCATGGTAATATTGTGTGAATGCATTGATGCTGCCTAAGTCTTTTCTCTATGGAGCCGTGAGAATGCTCCTAAAATTTCAGTCCGTGTTAGTGGGGATTAAGGGAAAACCCGCCTGGATCGTAGCAGCACGATTTCTGCACCCCGTGAGAAAAGGGCCTTATATACATACATACTTCCACCCAGATCCAGGTTGCTTAGCTCTTAAATATCTAACTTTGATAGCCCTATATTATACAACAATATTAGTGCTTAATTAGGGTTGTCACTTTTTTTTTGTTGTTTGTTGCTTAACTGGCTTCTCTTTGTTAACACCTATATGGTGGGCAAGTAGAATATGGCCTCTGTTTATGGAGAAATATTGTTACCTATTGAATTTGACCGCTGCAGCTGGGAATAAGTTTTATTTTAGTTCATTTTTGAAGAATTTTTCACAGTTTCGAAATCTTGCATTCAAAACCTTGGTCTTTAAAACAATATGGAAGAAAGCTAACTGGCAGAATTTTCTTCTCCCTCCCTCCAAAACGGGATGACATAATTGTATGTGCAATTTTGTGTATATTGAACTCAGACAAATTAAAATAGCTGTTTCAACACATTTGAAGGGGAATTTTTTAAACAGTAGATTAGTGTAGAAATGGAAGGAACTGATTCTTTGGTTTAAAAAAAATGCAAAAATGAAATAGATGACATTCTCCAAACTGAAGAGTTTGGACATAGATTTGCCATGATCTCTGTCAAATTGACTCTTGCTACCAATGCTGAAAAACTTGTCTTTGTTTGAAAGCAAATTATACACACATATGTAAGGACGTGCTGTTTTAAATTATTCATTCCTGGGGCAGGGGAGGACTGAATAACCTAATCTTCTCTCCACTGCCAGATGCCTTCAAAAATAGTGCAGTGTTTGGAACCATCTTACAGGGTGGAGAAATTATCTGCCACTCACTACTTTCCTCTCTTCCTGGCCATCTAGTGACCAGCAGCAAGGTGGAAGGCAAACTGAACGAGGATGATGAAAGTTATATCCTTCTACAATTCTTTCCCTCCTTTTGCCTCCCCAAATGACCCCAAGTGACATGGGGAGGAGCTGAGTGAAATTCAGGGAGTCTATGACCTTCCACAATCCTTTCCTGGTCTTCCCTCAGTGCAACATTGGGAAAGTAGAGGAAGCCAAGCAAAAACTGAGGAGGTTATAGATGTCCACAAGCTGCTCTATGCTCCCTCCACCCTCTGACACATAAGATCTTGAAGTGGCAGGAATGGGGAGAAGCCAAGTAAGGATTGTTAAGGCTATAGATTTGCATGATCAGCTCAGCTTTTCCTAATACCATGGAGGGGCAGCTGAGTGAGGAGGATTGTCCTTGCCACATCTGTTTTGATAGCTGGTTTACACCTATGCAGATTTTATAATCATGCATTGACTATTATAACACAACCTGCAATGATTCTCCTCACTGGGCCACTCCACACCTTTCTGCCTTGTGGGGAAGGAGGGAAGAAATAGTTGAACTTGGGCTGGTGGGGGAGTAGTCCTTGAGTGTATTTGTGGACTGCATCTGCAGAACAGGCAGACAAAAAAAGAAGGTTGAAGAAGATTCTGCTTCTCAGGGTTTTTGGACAGTTAAGATACCTCTTTCTGGTTTATTTTTTTCCTTGTCTCTTCAGATATTCTTTTCATCACCACACAGGTGATGGGCTCTAGTCCTTATTCTCTGCAGCATCAGAGAATTTCTCTGAGGAGTTCAATTGTAACAAAGAGTAATGTTAAGTTAGTGGAGGGCGTTTACTTTTGTATGGCTAACCATTACTAAGTAAGTTTTATAAAGTTTATAAAGTTTTATAAAAGTTTTATAATACATATATATATCATCTAATCATATAAATACATATAAAATCATCTAATCGTAATATGCATCTCTCTGTAAAGGTTCCATTTCCATCTAGGCTGGAGATTGTGTTCAGGTCTCCATGGAACATCCATATAAGACAAATACTCTCAAAGAGCCTTACACCTCCAGACTGGGAATACAAAGTATACCTGATTACCCAGCATGGAATCATTCTGAATTTCTTGGTGTTATTTATTCCCAAGGATATTTGTGTTTATAAAACATCTGGAGAGACTGAGCCATTTTAGATACTTTACTTATTCAAAAAGTGACTTTTAAAAAAAATATGAGAATGGAGTATGAACTGATGATGAAGGGATACGAGGAGTAGCTGTTCAAAACATTTTACATGGCTACTCACACTAATAATTTCAAGACATAGCTAAGCGATATATAAATTGACATCTAACGGATTAAGAAAGCAAGATTACTGTGATCTGTTTATATGAACATCTCACCAGTATTCTCTAGACCAAGTCAGGTAAGAAAATTTCCTTCATGCTGTCTAAATCCAAAGTCCTCCTCAATTTCTTACGTGTACCCAAGGATGCTTTAAACTTGTCATTATGAAGCTACCATTCAGCAAGTACAAAGACTGCATCAGCTTTAGTATTATTATTGGTTATCCCTAGCAGTGGCTGTCTAGTATTTTGAATGGAGATCTTTCTCTGGTCTCCACATAAAATAATCTCAACTGGAGGTTACAGAAATTGAACCTGGGTCTGATCATATTGGATGTTATCTTATGTGCCTTATGTATATCTTGCATCATATAGTCTGTACTGCGGAACTCTGTTTTTTCAACATCACCAACTTTCTCCATATGTCAGATGAAAGTAATGGATTTGTGATCTGTGATATAGGCTTCTTTTGCTGTTCAAAGAAAAGCATATATTCTACTAGGTTAAGATGAATTCCTGGACATGCCTGAATTAGCTTTTTACATCACTGTTATATTTTTATGTATCTTCAAGTCCACACTGACTTATAGTGATCCTATCATAGGATTTTCTTGGCAATATTTATTCAGAAGGGTTTTGCCATTGCTTTCTTCTGAGGCTGAGACAGTGTGTTTTGCCAAGATTATCATGGGAAGCCCTTGATTTTGTATTATTATCATGAAAACTTTGCAATTCTGTACTCCCTGTGATTTTTGTATCAGAAAAGCTAAGACATCAGGACAGTGATAATGATGCTGACATGCACATGTGATGGCTTTCAGAAAAAATGGCACAATGAGTGTCATTTGCCTTCTTTATTATTGCTACAGATTGTCTCCAAAAAAGCACCATGGGAAAAGATTTCTAAAACAGATATTGATAGTCACAGATACCATTTCTGGAGAAGCATTCAGATATCCAAAGCTTTCTGGAGAAGCATTCAGGATTTATGGCAAATGGCAACACAAGGGCCATGAGCCTCTCACTCATTTCTGTCGTTTCACTTCTGCCACTACTGTCATGTTCTGCAGTTTCAGAATTTTGTTCTTGCCAACTGATCATGTAATAAGCTTCTGTATGTGGACTAGAACAGAAGTGTCGGCCTTTGTTTCAGGCTGCAGAATGTCTTGGGGCAGACCTGATTATATGAAGAGCCTTGTCACAAACAGAAAGTGTGGCGGGAAAACATACTTGGAAAAAGAGAATGCCACTTTTGATGTTACTTAAGCTTTGGTCAACGTAGATTCATTTAGCCTCTGTCTTATTTCTTTATTTGTTATTCTGATGTCCATTATAACAGAATGAAGATTGGAGACAGTCTTAAGGTGGATATCAACATTATAGAGGTTATCAGTTCAAATTTTTGAACTCCATATCATATATATCCTTGAATGAGACTTAAGTCTATCAAAAAAGACAGACTTCAAAAAAGTGTGATATTTCTGATCTGGATGTTTAAGTATCCAGATATCTACAAACTGTAAATTATCCACCGTTTCAAAAAACCTCATTTGCATTTCAGTCAACATAAACATTCAGTTTTTGAATTAACATTGTCTTCTGTAAATCTGTACACAAACCTTCATCACCAAAATGTTCTCCCCATTGACAACAATTTCAACTCCTACAAATCTACCTTCATCATCTGCAACAATCAGTTTTGGGGACAGCTTTGATCTTACACATAAAACTACTCCATTCTTTTTAGATTGACCTGCAGAAATAAGTTCTTCACTTAGTCATTTTTGTAATAACAGTTTTTGATCTTTCCTATAATTCTGAGTCTCTTACAAATAAATATTGTCCGTGTCCAATTTTTTCAGTGGATTTTTTTTCCTCTTTTTCTGGATTGTATTCATTCCGTTAATGTTTAGAGTCAAACATTATAATCTATATTAGAATTCAAATAAGTAAAAGTCTAATTTAGTCTTTGTACCTGGTGGAATTAATCCTCCATCTTCACCTTGCTCTTGTATGGCTGATGCAGATACAATGTGTTACTCATACAGCATGAAATATATATATATATATATATATATATATATATATATATATATAATAAAGGAGGAAAAATTACCAGTCCAAATTAATTCCCCTATTAAATTCACAAAGAACAAATCATTGAAGAAAAATAAAAATCATTTAAAATATTGCTATTAATCCCTTAAAAGAAATTAGTCCCCTTTTTCTTATTGGGTCCCAGGAAGGCAATACAGAATAGATTTAAATTCCTTCCATAATATTTAAAATTCAAATTGTTTGCCATGTCCAGTGTCCAGGATCTCATACAGGGGGAAAAAGTCTTCTCATTTCCAGATTTATGTAATTAATTATAACAGCCCAGGGTCTATTCCTGAGCAGACATCTATGGGTCATTGATCATGGCTGCAATGAATCTTCAGGTTCCCTGTGTATCAGGGAACCCCTTTTTTGACAGGAGGATCCCTCTTGTCCCATATGCAGCTTCAGGGCACATGGTCCATCTTTACTGATGAACACTAAATTGCGTCTCCATTTCTCTCCTTAAAAACAGAACCTTCTCTTGTGGTTTTTAAACATGTTTCATGTGTCTAAATATACTGTTGAAATATGGAAAGTATGGCGGGAAAAGATACTTGGAAAAAGAAAGTGTCATTGAACAGTAGCAAAAACATAAGGTTGAAATTTCCAACTTCTACTGGTCTGCTCTTCATCACCCCTCTCCACCAAGAAGCTTCTCAGATGACAATAATGAAGGGGGTGTCCATTGGATTACTGTTAATGACATTTCATGTAAAATATACTTTACCTCTTTGTAAAAATATGAAGATCATGTAAGAAAATCACTTTGAAGAAGTAATGGTGAATATAGTCCCCAAGTTTTTTATGCCTCTAAAAATATACCCATTTGTTCAATGCGTCTCAGGTGAATTCAACTTTATTGCTTCTGACAAATCCCACAGACACTCTGTCACACAATCAAAACAGGATTCATCAATCAAAAATATCATTAAAATGCATCATGTACAAGTAGAGTTCAGAGAAAACTCCTGCAGGCTTCATCCCCAGCCTACTTTCATTCCTTAGTTCATCTAGAAATCTAGAAATGTGGAGGATACCTGTGTATACAGGTGTTAGTGGTAAGCTCTCAAATGCCTACTCTGCTGTTTCAGACTATAGGTAGATGTATTCTAAGACACAAATAGCTATACAACCTCCTAGAGTACAAAGGAAAAGTGAGCTAATTTTCAAAGGAATTCATCCCGCATCTTTGATCTTGTATGAATTTTCTCCTGATATATTTGTTCTAGCAAATTATTCTTCTAACCACTATTAACACAATAAACCTCTGCAGAGGGAGATGATTTCATAAAAGCTTTGCTTTTACAGGTTCATATACATCAGGGAACATTTGCTTATCAGAATGGGAATTATCCTGCTGGAACATGGAGCAGCTATCATTTCAGAATGGTACATTCTCCATCTAAAATGTTTAACTTTAATTGTGCTGATAGAATGGAGATAAATGAAAGTCCTCCTGCTCCTCCTTCTCCTCCTCCTCCTTTACAAAAGGATGTCATTGAAATTCAGGTGAATAATAGCTGTAAAACATATATCAAAATATTAAAGATAAATAATTCTGAAGAACATATTAATAACTCATGAGTCAGGGATGCCTGGTGGAATGAGATATCTTGTTGGCTGGCTGTCAGACTGTTTCTGAGTTTCTGAATTTCCTCATGCATAATCTAAGAAGTGGAATGGTCAGTTGACCTGTAGTTCACATTCAATGTAAGTGGTAAGTGACAGTTTTAACAACTAGAAGCTTTTTTCCCAAAAGGGCTATGCTAAAAGTGTGAACAGATCAACACATTGTCTTTATTCTTCAATCCGTTTTTCCAGTCCTTAGGTTGTTTGTCCTTCAACAGATGTTGGGTTCAAAAGAGAATTAATCCCAGCTATACAGCCATCATTAACACAGGTGTGATTTTTCAACATTTTTAATATGTTTTCTCCTTTAAGTAGATTTCAGGAGTCTTTGGTGGCCCAAAGCACCATGAGGAAATGGTAGGCTCTCAGTTAGGAATCGATAGATCTGTCATTTTTAAAAATCTCATGTTTTTCCCCCTTTAAGAAGGTGTTTCTGCATTTTGATAAAGACTTCTCAAAATCAAAATAAACAAAAGCCTCAACAATATGTACTAGCCCAGTCTTCCTTATAGCTCTTGACAAGATATACAAGAAGTGCTTTTGCACAAAAAGTTAGATCATTTTAACCAAAATACAAATAATATCCAAAGACATGCAAAGAGTTTGGTAATCTCTCCCAGTGTGGAGAAAACTGCTGAATTCTCTCATTCTAAGTGTGATAGAAACTAAAACTGACAGATTCGTTTATACAGTTAAAGGGTTCTTCCTATGTAACTCTTAGAAATCTGAGTCTGAGTCTGTGCATTCCACCATCTTAGTAATTAATTGGGGTTACAAACTCTTTCTCTCTTCCTCTTCTTCTTTCTCTCCCTCTCTCCCACTCTCTCCCTCTCCCTCTTTCCTTCTGACTTGACCCATTTTTAAGCACCTACATATTGCAGACAGATACTGGACGCTCCTGTACATGTTGGGAATAAATAAGTTTACTGAATTTGACCAACAAGCGTGAGCAGGATTCCACATTCTTCATTTCTTCAGATATGGACAACAAGAAAGAAATCAACCAGACCTCTTTGCCCGAAGAATTCATCTTAATGGGGCTCACAAACCACAGGATGACAAAAATTGTACTTTTTGTTAAATTTCTCTTGATATATTTGGCAGCCATTATTGGCAACTTGCTAATTCTTGCTCTGGTCAAAGTAGATGCTCACCTCCATACACCTATGTATTTCTTCCTTTCCAACTTCTCCCTCTTGGAGGTGTGCTATACTTCAACTGTTGTGCCCCAGATGCTGTTTCGTTTGCTGTCTGAAAAAAGGGTCATCCCATTAATCCGCTGTGCCATGCAACTGTATCTCTTTCTTTCATTTGGGATTACAGAGTGTTTTCTTCTTACGGACATGTCATATGACCGTTATGTTGCTATTTGCCTTCCACTGCACTATACTCTTGTGATAACCACGCAAGCATGCATTTTCTTGGTAACTGCTTCTTGGGTTGGTGGTTTGTTTTTCTCTGCTATCAACACTGCATTAACTTTCAGATTATCTTTCGGTGGACACAAGATGATAGACCATTTTTTTTGTGAAATGCCAGCTATGGTGAGAATTGCTTATGGAGAAACACACAAGGCTGAGATGTGTATGTCCATTACCTGTGTGTTCACTTTGATATTACCTCTTTTGATAATACTTGTTTCTTATTTTCAAATTCTTTACACAATCTTTGGCAAATCTGGTAACACTGGGAAGCATAAAGCCACCTCCACTTGTTCATCACACTTGACTGTAGTTATACTCTTTTTTGGATCAGTCATTTCAATATATTTGGGATCAAAATCAAGCATTTCACAAGAGCATATCAAAATGGTGTCTGTGTTTTACATAGTAATCACTCCTGCACTAAATCCCATCATATACAGTCTACGAAATAAGATGGTGATGCAAGCACTGAAGAAAATGGTGAATAAAGGCAGATACAAGCGCTAATCCTGTTGGGATGTGAATGGAGGCTTCTCTTTGTTACTAGGATGGATCAATCTGGTATGAGGAACAATAAACTTCATTCTTCTCAGTGGATATGGCTGGAATTTCAATTCAGCTGTATTTAAACTATTTAAACTATTAAACTATTAAATTAAGAACATGTGAAAATATTACAGTGTTTCAACCATAGACTTTCTAGTATTTAATTTGAAATTAATGAAAATGATACTGGGACAGTTATTCCCAGCCTAGCTTACTTCTCAGGGTTGCTGTGAAGAGACAGTGGAGAGGAATTTCATTTATATCATAAGGCCTCTGAAGGAAAGGTGGAATGTAATTGTTTTGGTTATTTCATGTTAGGAATTCTAAAGCTACTTGTAAAGCTCAAACAGAAGGCAAAGGGAGGTGACATTGGATCGCATTAAAATTTGTACATGAGTACAGGGAAGTACAAATGTCCAAAAATTACATTCAGTATTGCAGCATCAATATCTGTATGTTCTATAGCAAACACCAGAAACAAGAGCTGCTTTCATTTGTTTGTTCTTGATCTCAACAAATGTCACAAACAGAATTACTCTCCCTACCTTCCTATCATGACAACGTCTGGAATCTTTCATTGCAGTACAGTCCTGTTCACATTTATATAGGAGCAATGACTTCCTATAGATGAGGTTAATGTGTATAGGACTGAAGATGGTTTGGATATGTACATCTTATGGTCAAATTCTGTATGATGACAATGGAAGGAAGTTAGATATAGGCATTCAGCAATGGACCATTGGATAATCAGGTGGAGTGCCAGTGCCTGCCAGTTTATTGTAGCCCTCCAAGAGACCTCTAGCTAGCCTAAGGAATCAAATTACAAATCAAACAAATTAGAACTATAAGAAATTTTTTTTGCAGTTTATCTTCATCCCTTTGTGACAGGATTACTCTGATGATTTCAAACCAGTTGAATTTGACCACTGCAACTGAGGGAAGTTTATTTCAGTTCATTTTTGAAGAATTTATCACAGTTTCCAAATCATGCATTCAAAACCCACGTCTTTAAAAAAATGTGGAATAAAGCTAACTGGCAGAATTTTCTCATCCTTCCCTCCCGCATAGGATGACATAATTGTATGTGCAATTTTGTGTATATTGAACTCAGACAAATTAAAATAGATGTTTCAACACATTTGAAGAGGATTTTTTTAAATGGTAGATTAGTGTAGAAATAGAAGGAATAGATTGTTAGGTAAAAAATAAGCGAAGGTGAAATAGATGAAATTCTCAAACTGAAGAATTCACACATAGGCCCTTTCCACACGGGGTTTTAAAAATGGCGTAGAGCGACCTCTGACGAGGTCGTCTACACCATAAAGTGGATTGGGGCGGATTACTTTAGAGTAATTCCACACCCCAATCCGTGCTAGGGCGCCCGGAAGTGGCGGCACCACGTGCTTTTTAAAAACCACTTTTCAAGTGGTTTTTAAAAAGCATGATCGTGCAGCCGCATGCAGCCCTGTCGCTTACCTACTGCCAAGTTGTGCAGGTCTGTGATAGATGGTCCATAACTTTGCAGATGTTATCATCATGCGTTGGCTCCTATAACACAACCTGTAATGATTGATTTCACTGGGATGCCCCTCTTATTTCTACCTTTCGGTGAGGGAGGAAACAGTTGGGCTGGTGCTGGTGAGGGATTAGTCCTTGAGTGTATTTGAGGATGGCGGTTGGGGGGAGACAAAAATTGGTTTAAGGGAGATTATCCTTCTCAGGGTTTTTGGACAGCCAAGAGATCCCTTACCAGTTTAATTTTTTTCCCCCTTGAGTCTTCAAACATGCTATCACCACACCAAGACACCTTTGTGGCTCTGGACCTTATTCATTGTAGCACTGGACATTTTCTCTGAGAAGCTCAATTGTAACAAAGAGAAGTGTGAAGCTAGTGGAAGGCACTTACTTTTCTATGGCTATCCATAGTTTATTTGTTAAAAAGTTTTATAAAAGATACTTTTAAAAGATCATTTTTTAAAAAAAAATATCATCTCATAGGAGCATGCATCTTTCTGTAAAGCTTCCATTTCCATCTTGACTGGAGATTGTATTCAGGTCTACATAAAGCATCCGTATAAGACAAATACTCTCAAAGAATCTTACACCTCCAAACTGGGAATACAAAGTATACCTGATTACCGAGCATGAAATCATTCTGAATTTCTTAGTACTAGTTATAGATCCCCAAGGATATTTGTGCTTTTAAAACATATCTCTGGAGAGAGCTATACATTGCTTGTTGGCCATTTTAGACACTGTACTTATTAGACAAGTGGGTTAAAACTATTTTTTATGAGAGTGGAATAAGAACTGTTGATGAAGGGATATGAGGAGTAGGTGTTCAAAACATTTTATATAGCTACTCAAACTAATAATTTTAAGACAGACCTAAGCAATACATATATTAATATCTAGCAGAATAAGAAAACAAGATTACTTTGATCTCTTTATGTGACTAACTCACTGGCATTCTCTTGACCAATCAAGGTAAGACTATTTCCTTCATGTTGTCTAAATCCAAAGTTCTTCTCAATTTGTTCCACATACCCAAGGTGTACCTTAGACTTGTCATTATGAGACTACCTTTCAGCAAGTACAGACTACATCAGCTCTATTATTATTATTATTACTATTATTATTATCATCATCATCATTCATCATCATCATTTTTTGTCACTAGTGTTGGCTGTCTAGTATTTTAAATTGAGATCTTTCCCTGGTCTCCACATAAAATCATCTCAACTGGAGGTTACATTAATCAAACATGGGTCTGATCATTTTAAGTATTATCTTATGTACATTATGCACGTGCTGTGCTAAATAGGCTCTAACATGGGACTTTGTGTTTTATTTTTTTTAACACCACCAACTTCCTCCTTATTTCACATGGCAAACTGCATACCTGAAGGATATGTGATATAGGCTTCTTTTGCCATCCAAAGAAAGGCAAATATTCCTGGACATGGCTGGATTAGCTTTTTATATTATTATTTTTTTAATGTGCTTGCAAGCCCACACTGACTTATGATGACCCAATCATACGATTTTCTTGGCAATATTTATTCAGAGGAGGTTTGCCATCACCTTCCTCTGAGGTTGAGAGAGTGTGATTTGCTGAGGTTACCACTGGACGCCCATGATTTTGCATTAATATCATGAAAACTTTGCTTGAAGTTCTGTACTCTTTGTGATTATTGTATCAGAAAAGCTAAGATATCAGGACGGTGATGATGATGATGATGACATGAACATGTGATGGCTTTCAGAAACAATGGCACAATAAGTGTCATTTGCCTTCTTTATTATTACTACAGATTGTCTCCAAAAAAATATCATGGGAAAAGATTTCTAAAACAGATATTGATAGTAACAGATTTCATTTCTGGAGAAGCATTCAGATATCTAAAGCTTTCTGGAGAAGCATTCAGGATCTATGGCACATGGCAACACAGAGGCCATGAGTTCCTCACTCAGTTCTGTTGTTTCACGTCTGCCACTGCTGTCATGTTCTGCAGTTTCGGAATTGTGTTCCTGCCAACTGGTCATGTAATCAGCTTCTGTAGGTGGACTAGAATGGGCATCTCAATCTAGTTGTTTGCTTCTGGCAACAGAATATCTTGGACCATTCCTGATTATATGAAGAGCCTTTGTCACACTTGTACTGCCATAAAATCTCTGAACATATCAGTGTTCATCTTACCTCACTCCTTTATCCTTTCAGATTCAATGGAAGTGGAAGTTACAGGAGAAGTCAACCTGACCACTTTGCCTATGGAATTTATCTTGACAAGACTCTCAGATAATCCTGAGAAAATTATTATGCTTTTTGTTGTCTTGACAATTTTCTATATGACAGCCATATTGGGTAATTTGCTCATTATTTCCTTGTTCATAGCTGACTCTCACATTTTTTTTCCTGTTCAACTTCTCCATCCTTGAAACCAGCTACACCTCTTGTGTGGTGCCTCAGATGTTATCTCACCTCCTTGCTGAAAGAAGGATCATTTCCCTTCACCGCTGTGCTGCACAGCTGTATCTTTTCCTTTCCTTTGGGATTACTGAGTGTTTACTTCTCACTGTCATGTCATATGATCGCTATGTTGCTGTTTGCAGACCACTCCATTACAACCTTTTCATGACTAAGCAAGTCTGTATTACCATAGCAGCTGCATCCTGGATTGGGGGCTTTTCCTTTTCTTTCATGAATACTATGGTCACACTGAAGATGTCTTTCTGTGGTCACAGAGAGATCAACCATTTCTTCTGTGAAATGCCAGCTATGATGAGGATAGCTTGTGCTGGGACTTGTCAGGCTCAGATTGTGGTGTCGATAAGTTGCATGATCACACTGGTCTTCCCACTTCTTCTGATATTTTTCTCTTATGCAAGGATTCTCTACACTGTCCTTAGCAGCCACAGCAGTCTGGTCAGACAGAAGGCCTTCTCTACGTGCTCTTCACACTTGACTGTGGTCACATTGTTCTTTGGAACAGTCCTTTCTATGTACCTGAGACCCCATTCCAGTTCCTCAATGGGGCAAGATAAAATTATATCTGTGTTTTACATTGTTGTCACACCAGCACTGAATCCCATCATATATACGTTAAGGAATAAGGAGGTGATTCATGCATTGAAGAAAATGATGTGTATGCATAAAGAAAGAAATCAAACCTAAACATTCTTTGACTGGATCATCTGAAATCAAGGATGTTTAAGTAAGTCATGTTCAAAAGAAGTCCCATCAACTTCAAAGGTAGTATGCATAGAACTCCTACATAAAAAATTTAAACTAACTAAAGTAGGGATTACTTGGTATGTTTTTGCCTCATTATAGAAAGAACCTTGTGAACTACTGATGCACAGAGGCACATGAAACTGTGGATAAAAGAAGCACATTTCATAACAAGAATTTGTTCCAGAAGAATGTATACTATTAGGGCATTCAGAAGGAGAGTGTGGTGTGACCAGGAAAGGTTTTTCTAAGTGGATGAAAGAATGAGGTGATGTGACTTTGAAGGCAGCTGTGAAGGAAATGTTTTGGCTAGCCTGCCTCAAAAGATCTTGCATCAGCACAGAGTACCCAACATGGGGAGGCTGCGAGCTATAAATGCAACTGGATCACCCCATTTGGACTGGGGTGTGGTTTAGCCCATAAAAAGGCTTAGGGGTGACAATGTAATTTACTTTAAATTCAATTGCCTGCGGTCATGGTGCTGTAAGGGCTATTTTTTGGATTGCATCTAGACATGCTGTCAGTCTGTTTTATGTCCTGCTGATTACTGTGTCTGACTGTTTTATGCTTCTTGATGTACTGCCCTAACTTTTATTTCATGTGCTTTGTTGAATAACAACAACTGGCCAAACAACATTTGGATATGCACAGGTTCCCAAACCTTCTACTAAGCCCTTCTGTGGGAAACCTGTGTTCATCCAGATGTTGTTGGGTTCCATTTTCCAATAGGCTAACTCAGGCAGCGTACTGTACCTGAAATTAACATAGACAACAACTTTGGAATCCTAGTTTGTTTCTATCACTTTATTTCCTTTGCAGAAGACATTGGCTGCTGGGTAAGGAGTGGGTGAATTGTGGTCGAAATGCAAAACATGTAGGTATGCTGTTTGGATGTAACTGGACTGTGCAATGGTTTAATTGGCAAAATATATTATTTGGAAGATATGTTTAATTGGCATAAAATAAGAATCATTACTGTAAGCCACGTGGAAGAGGGAAAATGGGCTGCAAAAATAGGCCAGAGAGATGACTACAGCATGCTCAGGTTAATCGTTTCAGTGAGAACAATAAATAGCCTAGCTCAGAGCAGGCAAAACCCCTGCTGTGTGAATTTCCTATCAAAGTCTCTGGCATCTATATATGAAGAATATTTATTGCAAATTCCAAAGCATAAGGAGCTTTGTTGTTTTTGACAGTGCTGGGTCATGAAAACAGGAAGATTCCCACCAAATCAATAATTATCCTCCCACCTGTGACTTCTTCCTGATCCCTGATCACACAGCCATCAATGGTTTTGGTCACCTACATGCTGAAATCATCAACACGTCTGTTTCACATATTAATTCATTCTTGCCATTTTTGTCCACCCTGCAAATTTCATTATTTACCCAGGCAAGAAAGTCACCAACATCTCATGTCTCCAGGGCAGGCTTTTGAGTATAAAGAGACCCCAATTTTAGGTCACTAGAGACAGCACTTTGATTTCAGGGATCCACTTTGTCACTCTGACCTTTTGCTGTCCTTGGGTGAAAGCCCAAGTCATTTCATCCTCCTCTGCTTCTCTCTGGATGGTAATTATAACCCAATCCCTTTCTATCTCTACTATCCATTCTCCTCCCTTTCTTTTCAGTTAGCATTGTGTGATTATTTGTGTGTACGTCTGAGAGAGAAAAAAACTGTTTTGTATATGTGCATGTGTATTTTCCCCTAGTAAAACATATTTAAATTGAACTATAAGTCTTCTGGCTGATCTCTTTGGTGGTGATCCCATAGAACATTGGTGGAAAGGTCCTGCAATTACCACTCCTCTTGCAATATTCTTAATTTGAGTTAATTAATTCCTCATTATTACATTTGATTACCAGTTCTAATAGAAGATCTCATGGAGTCCCATGCTTTGAGGGTAACATGGGCGCCAACTTCAATCTCAACAATGGCCATAAAGAATAGTCAATTTTGAAACTTATAAAGTCAATGATTTTAAAGTTACATTGTTTTATGTCTTTTGTTTGTTTGTTTAGTGTGTGTTAATAAGTGGCTTTTAAAAATGACACATTTTACATGCATTTTTAATGTAAAATATATGTATATATAATTGGTCGAGCAAATTGTAACTTGTTTCTTGTTAGAATGTTTGTTGTTTATATATTGGTCCTCTTCTTCTCTTTATTTTTTATCAGTCCCTGTATAAAGCCATTAAATTTTACTAGGCTGAAATGAATTGGGCTAACTGGAATTATGAAACCATCTTTTTCAGCACCCTGAGACTTTGGCCCTTTTTGTAGCTTAAGATATTCCGGAGAAATCCGGTGAGGGTCCCAGTATTGTTTCTGCTGGGGAGGGAGTGCAACAGGAATGCTCCCCTCTACACCGGCTGCCACTGTGAACAGAGGGAGCATGATGGAATCATCTCTTCCTTCCTCAGCACAGCTGGGTACTATCTGAAGCTGCACTGGGGCAGGAAGTGCAGCCATTGTACTTCAGAGACCTTGGCACACTAGGTAAGTGTGAGCGGGCAGTGGGAGGGCTGTGAGATCACCGGTCATTGATGGGTAGAACTCATCAATGATTTGTGGCACAATTGTGCCACCTGGGGATGGGAGAAGTATGGGATCTGAACGATATCATGCAGAATCATCATCTGGGTTCTGTCCTTCTCCTGTCTCCAAGGTGGGATGATGACATCCTGAGGAAAGGGCATTAGTCTCTTCTATAGGACCATTTTCAGCTTTTAAAATCCTCAGCCAGAGAGCTCTTTGCCCTCAGTAAACTACAAACCCCAGAATTCCATAGGATGTTGAAAGTGGAATATATAACAATGTAGGGTGGAAATGGCCTATATCTCATCCAGACATCAACCTTCTGCACTTCCATGTTCCCATTGTCTCATATAGAGGTGTCAGGCAGAAATTTATTGTTTGATACTGCTTACAAAGGAAGGAAAGAAGGAGGTAGTCCAGACAAGGAAGAAGCATCTGCTTTTAGCTTGGAGGATGGGAAACTAGGGTGCCCTCACAGATGTAGCACCCCCTGTCCATTACCCATGGAGCCCAGACCAGCCTCTCTTGGATTGCCTTATCTTTCCTTCTCTGCTGATAACCAACAACAGGATCCTGAATGTGAAAATCATCTTGGGCTCATAGTCAGGACTGAAACACTTGGTCATCTGCTGGGACAAATTTTCTGAGCACCTCAGGAAAAAAGGCACTGATATGGCAGCGTTTGAGGAACAAAGCACTATCCAGTTTTCTTGGGATGGGTTGACTGTGTAGCTTCAGGAAATGGTAAATGCCTTATTATGTCAGAGAATAGTGGTTGGTGCTTTGAAAGAAGAGATCATGCACTCTTTTCTGAAAATGACTTCCATGGACCCAGAGGTTGCTGCCTGGTTGCAAAAACTGATCTTTGAAGCAAGGGATACTTAAAGCATCATAGCTGGTCTGTTTCTAGTTAATGAAATATTTATAAAATATCAAAATATTTTATATGCTATTTATATTTGATTTGCTCTTTTAATAAAATATGTCTAAATAAATCATGGGCAAATGGTTTGGATGTAGGGTGTGGAAAAAAATATACTTCAGACAATGGCTGTCCAACATTCAGACAACGTAATGCAAATTTCAAATTGTAGGTAGAAGGCAAAGCTGAAATTTCATTAATCTAGCTGATGCAAGCTAGCAAGGAAAGCTGATCATGATTCTTCAGACATAATTCTGAAAAAGAGATTTGTTTTGTTCTCTTCTGTCTTTTAAGAAAATAACTAACTGCTCTTTAATTCCAAAGTTGTTAACAAAATAAAAAACAGCACACATTTTATCCAGTGTTCCACATTCTTTGCTCCAAAAATAGATGCTGAAACATGCTGGACATTTCATCCCTACCCCAGTGATCCTTGCTCCAATAACTTTTTTCATTTGGCACCAGCTACTTTTGGCACCAGACTGTCTTTCACATAGCCTTTCTAACAATGAAGTGGACCTATGACCAAAACCTTCTTTTCTCTTTCATTGAATGAGGTTTATCTACCTATCTCTAAAAACAAGGCACTGATTGCATTGAAGAAAAAATGAATTATAGTTTGACGGAAAATACAGAGGTGGCATTGAGGGGAACTAAATGGATTATATTTTAAAAAGAGAGAGCTAGCATAGTGTAGTGGTTTGAATATTGTATTAAAACTCTGGAGAAGAGGTTTGAATCCCTGCCTGGCCATGGAAACCCAATGAGTGACCTTGGGCAAGTCACCATCTGCCAGCGTCTCAGGGAGACAAAGGCACCCCCTCTCAAAGAAAACTTGCCAAGAAAACTCATAGGTTTTCCTTTTAGGTTCACCATGCATTAGAAATGACCTGAAGTCACCACTATCACCACCACCACAACAAAATGTATTTGGCTTACAGAGTCTGTTCTTACTTTTCAGAGGGGGAAGAGTTGATTCAAATTTGTACTTGAATCCAAGATGGTACCATAAAGATCTCAATAACTATTTAAACCTCAGCATGTAATGAATGATGGCAAAATGGATTCTTTTTCATGGAAGATCTGGTGCCATAATAAACACCAAACAGTAAATGGTCTATATATGGGTGGCTATTTTACTACACAAAGACTAGCTCACACTGGAAGCTTTCACTATTTTTACTAAGGTACATCCCCACAATCCAATTTATTATCTGGTTCTTCCATTGAAAGTGTCCTCTATCACATCGGTCCAGATTACAAGGAGTAAGCTTTGGAACAGAACTGGATCCTGTCACCCAAGTATATATAAAAACATTTATAAGTATATATGTTCCATGCTTTTAATCTTTTAAAAGCATGGAACATATATACTTATAAATGTTTTTATATATACTTTATATCTTCCATCAGCACTAATCATTGCTACTGGCAGATCAATCCTATGGATGGCTATGTAAAAAAAATATCTATTGAATTCACGGAATTTACTCCTAGGAAAGTATGCAGCCAAGGATATCTAGCAAACTCACATTTCAAACTAGAAATCAAGGTAATTAAGCAGTATGTGAGTGTGAGAGAGAAAGATACTAAGAGGGAGGGAGGGAGAGAGAGAGGTAAACATACCAAATTAGGGTTGAATATATTTACATATTTTGGTCCAGCACATTAGAACAGAAAACTTCAGCTTTTCTACATAGTACACATAATCATAAGAGTATTTATTTTTTTCCCCAATTCTTTTTCTTTTCTTTTTTTTCTTTTTTTTAGCAAGTGGTAGGAATTTTTATTTTGCACAAAAGACATTTTGATACAAAACACAAAATTAAACAAGTTTTGCACAATTTATACTTTCATGCAGAATACAATATTTTTGTACAAAATGCAAGAATGCTGCTGATGTCAGCAAAAAAATACTAATAAAATAAAATAAATATTGGACTGTCTACTGTCATGCAAGGACAAAAATCCTTGAAGTGATTAATAGATTATTTTCCTCCCAATAGGCTGTCTTGACATGTTTCTTCTTTAAGATAACTCAATTAACAAAGCAGATGCAATTGTTGATATTACTACTTTAACAGAAAATTTGCCACAAAAAGGCAGAAATAACATAGAAAGTTTTTGCACCACAAAAAAATGAGAACAGTTCAATGTGTTTCAGCAAACTTTTAATCCACAACTAACAATGTATGAAATGAAACAAACATGAGTAAGTGAACAAAAAACATTTTGAACATTCAGATGACACCACATAATTTCTTCTAAAACACGTCCATGGATTTTGTTTTTCTTTCTTTCACCACACTCCACTTTTCTTATAATGTACAATTTTGCAAATCTAAGTCTTTTTAACATGCTGGATTTTCTGCTTTTCCCTTCTATCTCTTTTTCTGCTCATGTATGCTCATTAAAAGATTATGGAAGCTGCTGTGGTTTGCTTTGTCATTCTATTGTATCTGCTGCTGCAACCCAATACTAAAAAATTGTGTTTCTGCAATCTTCCTTCACCGTCCTGACAGGTATAACAAGACTTTGTAAAAAGGTGCTACTGTGTCAGAGGATATGCCTGATCAATTTGCTGTATCTAAGACATTGATTCAAATGTTGACAAATTATGCGAACTACAAAATAGGGAGGGGTTTGTTGCATTAATTTCCTGTTGTAGTCACTTGGATTCTAAGGCCATTTCTACACTTTGTTGTTATGATACTATTATTCTACTTTCAACATCCTATGGGGTTTTCAGTTTAGGGAGAGACATTTAGAATTTTCAGCCAGAGAGTTCTTTGCCCTCATTAAACTACAAACCCCAGAATTCCATAGGATGTTGTAAGCGGAATAACAGCATCGTAACAGTGTAGGGCAGAAATGGCTTAAGATGGCTTAAAGGAAGGAGTAGCTCATTCAAAAAGACTACAGGTACCTGAACAATGGGTATCAGCATGAAGTAAGCTTCAGAAGCCAGGGAAAAACTTTCCTTTTCAGAATTTCTTTAATTTAATTGATCTTAACACAGAAGCCAAACCTTGCAATCCTTCAAGAGTAGAGTCCAACATTGTTTCTTGGGGGAAGAAATGTACTAGGGTGAAAGATATGAAATATTCCTTCTGTAAAATTATGAGCTAATTGATTTAATCAGACATAAAATCCAAGGAACTTAACTTATCTGGAGATAACTTACTTGTCATAGGGTGTTTTTAGAGCTTACAGGATAACCATCACCTTACCCATAATTAATTCTCCACACTATGATCATGTTCTTTAATCATTCTAAAGGTTGTCTTTTCCAGATCCTCATAAAGGCACCTTTCATTTCTTTATTTCTCAGACTGTAAATGACAGGGTTTAAAATGGGACCAACAACAGTATAGAAAAGAGAAAGATATTTGTCAGTGTTTGGGGAGTAAGTGGAATTGGGCTTCAAGTATATAATACAAGCAGAACCAAAGAACAAGGTTACAACAACGAGGTGTGAAGAGCAGGTAGAGAAGGTCTTCTTCCGGCCCTCAGAGGAAGAGATTTTCAAAATGGTGGCAATGATGCCAGCATATGACATCAAGATCAAGACAAAAGGAAAAGTCACAAAAATCATAGCCACCACAAACACAGCTATTTCAGTCCTAGAGGTGTCTCCGCAGGCCAGTTTTAGCAATGGGGGTATGTCACAAAAGAAGTGGTTGATCACATTGGAAGCACAAAAGGGCAAGGTAAACACCATGCTGGTGTGACTGAAAGCCATTAAAAACCCACTTAACCAAGATGCTAACGCTAGAGAAGTGTACACTCTGGGGCTCATCAGATTGGGGTAGTGCAGAGGCTTACAGATGGCAACGTAACGGTCATAGGCCATTGAAGCTAAGAGGAAACATTCTGATCCACCAAGAAAAAAGGCAAAATAGGTCTGCAGAGCACAGCCAATGAAAGAGATGGAGTTCTTCCCAGAGAGGAGGTTTTCTAGCATTTTGGGGACATTGACTGATGTGTAGCAGATCTCTAGGAAGGAGAGATTTCTTAGGAAGAAGTACATGGGTGTGTGAAGGGCAGAGTCAGCCCAGGTAAGAAGAATGATGAGAAGATTTCCAGCCAGAATAACAAGGTAGACTACCAGGAAAGAAGAGAATAAGACATCTTGCAGATAAGGCTCACCAGAAAGACCCAGGAGAATGAAAGTTGCAGGTGGTGTGCTGTTCTGTAGAACATTTTCTTTCCTTGCATGCATACTGGAAAATAAAAGTATATATCCAAATATGGGATACAGTGAAGGTACTATTATTTACCTATGTATTATGATAGTAAGAATGGACTGTATTGTATTCTATGCAGAACTGCACTGCAATGAGGAACAGCCTAAAGGTGCATGATAGAGGTCTTGTGCTGAATATAATCAAGTCTGCTCCAAGCTGTTCCCTAAAAGCATGGAATATTGGAATTATGAATATAATTTCTTTTTATTATTATCATGATTTTTGTATCACAGCTTCCAACTAATAAAAAATACTTCTTCTACCATTTATACCACCAATTTACAGTAACCGCCTCCCATTTTATTTGACCACATTCCTTATTATGCATTTCCCCCCAATTATATACTATTTCATGAATCATCTTTATCCAAAGCTGCTTCGTTTGAAATATCTTTTTTTCCTCAGTCACAATATACATATGTTTTACATACAATTTGTAAATAAATTTCTTTGTGACATCTTCTTCAGTTGTGAATATAACTTCTAAAAACCCAAACTCTGCTGCTATGCTCAAATGAAGCAGATGTATACAATCAATGTGTTGTTTCATACTTCAGGAGCTGATTTAATGGGTCTTATCTAGTTAGGACTAAGAAATAAGATAGAAGCTATTGAAGGAGTTGAAGCACCTGAGTTAAATTTAAAAAAAATTAAAAAACCATAAAGAATAACACACCTTGCCTTCGGGACTTATCAGAGAGATCCAGAAGGATAAATTTTGCTAGTGCTATGCTGTTTTGTAGAATATTTTATTTTTCAGTAAGTATTCTGGTAAAAGAAAAGAAGGGGTGTATTCACTGAGCAATGTTTAATAAATTCTGGATATGATTTCTGGCTGTCCATTATCATGCTGAATGTAAACTATATTGCATTTTATTATGAACTGCGTAGTAGATCAGACAAGAACTCTAAAGGCAGATAATTGCCTTTTAAAATAATCCTACCAATATAGTAGTGTTGAACTGAACACAATCTGGTTGTAAGCTGCTGCCAGGGTATGTTTGGCAGTATATCTGAACTTCCTCTCCTTGATGGAAAAGTGGAATAGAATAATAATAAATATTTATTACAATAGATGGTGATTTTCTAACACTGTAGCAATTGATGGCATTACTTGCCATTGCATAGAAGACACCCTGGTTAGAATAACGCACCATAATAATTCATATTTATGTTTCTGCTAGGAATCATACCTTAGTGAAAGAGTGATGCCATTTCTAAATCTGGAGTGGACAGTGCTGGGGCTCTTTAAGGTAATTCTGGCTGGATAATCAGAAGAATTTTGGAGGTATAATATGTGAAAAGATTTTTCAAAGTAATGCATGGCATGAATCAATGATCTATTTGGATTTGAATGTTTTTAACTCCCACTATGTCAAAACTAATGTTGAAATTCATGCTGAAATCTCTTCCACTAAAACAAGTGAGATTTAAACTTTTGCTGTCCTCAATGCATCTAATCAATTAACAATCATTGTTAAAGATTTAGCATAATTTCATTCGTACGGAAAATGCCATTGAATTCATAATTAAAGCAACATTGCATTTAATTGCCATTCATTGTTTAAAATATGATTCACACTATTGAATTTCAGTATGATAAGCTTTAAATATTATTATTGTGCATTAACCCTGCAAAATAATAAGCAAAACAATGATCTAGAATTTTTTTACCTGAAGAGGTGCATCCAGTTACCTCCATCAGAAAGAAAATCAAGACATTCAGATCAAACAATCTTGTACTTAACTGCACAACCTTCAGTTTTGGACTCCTGAGCTGCAAATGTGATTTTTCAGGCACACATGAAGAAAATGATTTCATGTTGGTGCCAAAGTATCTGTCTGATCACTGGGCATGATGGACTTGTTTCATCTTCCAACATTATTCCTCTTGAGAGCAATATCCCATGGTAGATCTCAAAGAATAGCTGAGTTGACAGATCTAATGAATTATTATTATTACACAGCATGTTCCACACCACCAAAGAAGAGAAAACAATGCTAATACATTGTGTAAATTAGCAGGTTGTTAACTCTACCATCCTTATCTCGCTTATGTAGGAAAGAGCAATCTAGACACAGGAAACAGCATTCTCTGTGCAAGATTGATATTTCTATGCAGAAATACTATTTCCTGCAGAAATTTTATTTCCTGCATAGAAAAAAGCTGTTCCATGTATAGAAAATGTGTAATTGGATATTTGTTCTGTGAAATATTTGCATTGGGATGTTTTACATATAAACAGCATTTTATGTGCCAAAAATAATATTTTTATGCATGAGTATTATTTTCTGCATGGAAAATGCTGCTTCCTGTGCAGAAAATGCTGTTTTCTGTGAATTTTGCTATCGATTTTTCTCAGAACTAGTTCTGAACTGAGAATAAGCTTTGAAAACTGTTTGGTTTTTTTGAAGAATTTCTCAGAGTGGACTAGCTCAAAATTACTATCTCCTGAAATCCTAGTTAAGAAAAAAGAAAGAATTTATCATAAATCCATAGATGTGTTTTGGGTTAGTAGCCATACTTTCTCCTCTCAAGCAATGTAATTTTTACACAAAATGTTCACTGCTTTTGTCTCACATATATTGCATAGAGCCTTGTACTCATCAAAAAAAATCCTTCACTTATTCCTCTTATTCAGTGTAATTAATTAAGGCTCTAAAAATTATGAGAAACTTTGGCTGGCGTAAACTGATGCAACTACATATTTGTGAAATTAGGCCTGTAGTTTCAGAGGAAGTGGTAGATGGAATACTACTAGTCACATCATGTTCAGACCTTCTGGCAGTCACTCAACTGGTTTAGAGTTTTTAAAAAGGATGTACAAAACTGATTGAACTGTGAAGGAACAAGAAGGAAAAGAGACAGTGTAGTGCGGATGACAGTAAAATGATGAACATGGGGACTGTTGCTAGAGCTATTGCTCTATGTTCTTAGAGACTTCTACCTTTGTACATGTACAGGCAAAGAGACTTGTATGCATATATCATTTATTTCATGTAAGAAATCTAACTTATAACTGAGTAATTTTATTGAGGTACAAATTAGTTCATCAATTTTATTAAAATTAGAATGGAACCTTGGCAAGATGTTGTTCAAGAGACTGAATCCAATGTTATCAAAAGGGACTTTTTCATAGAATCATAGGATCATAGAGTTATAAGAGTCCAACCTCTGCCAAGCAGGAACACACACTCAAAGCATCCCCAGGAAATGGCCATCTAGTCTCTGTTGGAAAACCTTTAAAGAAGGTGACTCCACCACACTCCAAAGCAGCATGTTCTACAGTCAAATGCCTCTTACCATCAGAGAGTTCTTCTTATGATGTTTAGATGAAATATTAATGCAATCAAAGTTTGGGGTGTGCAGGGGTTATGTAGGAGGATGAAGGGGAAGAGGTAAATTCTACAGTGGTGCATGTTCCACTGGTACACTGGCATGTTAGTATACATAGAAGAAAAGTAAGGCCACCAAAAACAACATTAACAAAATTAGATCCAACTGTGTTTAATTATTTATTCATTTTCTGTTATATAACATAACTTTAGGTTGGTTTTAATGGTGAAACCAACCCAAGGTTGTGTGGTCATTGCCATCATTGCCATCCCTGTTGTCGTCATTTACATCATCCGGTTAAAAAAAAAATCAAATCAGGAATTACAAGTAAAATCATTAGACCTCAAAAGCTGTTAAAGAAAAGAAAATGATTAGTCTTCAGAAATAACCTGGAGACCATTTATATTTTCCTTAAAGGTGCGCATATCCATAAAGATATGGAGTTTGTTGGTCACCTTTAGACCTATGTGTCTCCTGCCAAAAAGTTCCTATCCCTTATAGTTGTCAATATAGCCACCTTAGTAGTGGGAAAGTGAGGAATGACCTCATAGTGTGGACTGGTATAGATGAAGATGAGCCTTCATGTAACTTGGGTGTGAATCAAAGACCTTAAAGATTGAAACATTTAAAAAAATTTAAACTTTAAATTTGGCCTAGATATGCACGAGCAGCCAGGGTGGCTGATATGGTGTTAATGTCATTGAGATGTGAGTCTCAGATGAATAGTATTAATGTCACTGCAATCTGAGTCTCAGATGAACCCAGTCCTCACCATCATCAGGACAGCTGTACTGTACCCTTGCTGGAGTTTCTGACCTATCTTTAAAGGAAGCTCCATGTGACTCACATTATAGTTCTTTAGCCCAGAAGTCAGAAGATCAGTTGCTCCTAGATATTTTTGCAGCTGGAAAGCCAGCTTAAACTTTTAAAAAAGACTTCTGGACTCTAATTTCACTTATATGAGCTTTCCTACTTTCCTTACTTACTGCTGACTAAATACGGAAAGACTTCTGCCTTTGGTCCTTCACAGTGGGAACAATCTCATTTTATTTATCCTCATGGAATGCTATTCCGTGGGAGGCTAGCCTGGCCCTCTCCCTGCTCTCCTTTTGCCAGCAGACAAATATTTCTTTTTAAGCAAGTTTTTGTGTCAGGTGGGGAACTTATTCATATTCATATTCAATTTTATGTTTTTAATGTTGTTAACTGTTTTAACTGTTTTTAATTTTTTTAATTTGTTGTTGGAAGCCACTTTGGATCCTATTCTAGAAGAAAGGTGGTATACAAATATAATAAATAAATAAATAAATAAATGTCCACATTCTTCAGATAATGTGCCCATTGAATTTCAACTTTGCCTGGATTAACTCTTATGCTTTTTGCTTTCATCCAACCACAGTTTTTTTTCTTCAAGAGCTTGAAAACATTTTCTTTCAAGTCTAAGTCCCCCCCACCAAAAAAAGTATGTAAACTTTTGAATCAATATGAAGTAAAATTGTTGAATCTATAGGAACATGGTATATTAAAAAGTATATATAAAGTTTGTCAATTACATGGGTCTAAGAGCCAGAGTAGTGTAGTGGTTTGAGTGCTGGACTTTGACCCTGGAGACTGAGGTTCAATTCTCTGTTTGGTTATGGAAACCCACTGGGAGACCTTGGTCTCATTGCACACTTCTCACCCCAGAAAACCCCATGATAGGTTAGCCTTAGGGTTACTGTAACTCACAAATGACATGAAGGCACATAACAATAATTATTTATTATCATTTTATGTCCCACCCTTTCCAAATTAAACATAAAATATTATACTATTCAAACATTTATTACTTTCATTGTGTTGTTTCTGTTATAAATAAATATTTTTCTATGGAATTCAGAATCATATGGTAAAAGAATGGTGCCAGTCCAAGGTACATGGGAGGGAGGGAACTGCCAGTCCTCCACATCAGAAAGTTTGGGAAGCACAGATCTAAAAACATTCTGAGAATTAAGAGAAAGACTCTTTAGTTAACTGATTCTGAGACAGTCTAGAAGTTCAAACATCAGAAGGCTGTGCTCATCCAAATGGAAAGTTTTCCAAATGGAAATTTTCATGACCTACTTCTTCTCCAAAACTGAAAGACTGCCCACTTTTGCTAAAGATACAGAGCTGTGTCTTTAGCAAAAGTGATGTACAGCCTTTCAGTTGATATAATTGCTGAACAAAGTTGCTTCCTTTGTTCAGCAACTATATCAGAGCTTGGAAGTATTTTTTGTTTTCCCTTAATAATTAAAATTTGTAACAAATGATTTTAGTTACAATTCCAAAGTTGATAAAGTTAATAGATATAGCAATACCAACACCAACAAAGTTAATAGACTTGGCAATAGTTAACACTTTGTCTTATTCTAGTTTGTCCCTTCATTATTGTTACATACCTTCGAGTCATTTCTGACTTATGGAGACTCTAAGAAGAACATGTCACATAGTTTTTATGGCAAGACTTGTTCAGAAGAGGTTTGTGTCTACCTTCCTCTTAGGCTGAAAGAGTATGACTTTTCTAAGGTCGTCCAGTGAATTTCTGTGGCACAGTGGAGATCTGAACTCTGGTCTGCAAAGTTCTAGCCAAACACTCAAACCACTTTGTCATTATGGCTCTCACCCTGTTCTTTAGGTGAGGAAATTTTTGGGGCACTAGCCATTCTTAGGATCATTTTCAGCAATTGCAATTTATATTCTCTTAATTTAAATCCAAGATTGTACTTTCATGTTCTTAGCAATTAATATATCAAATCAGTTCTATCAATAACACTATTACAATAAATGTTCACAAATAATTTCTGCATTCATGCTAATGAATTAGCATGAATGCAGAATTAGCATTAGGGTCAATATTTACAAATTCTGAATTATATGTCCTGTTGCAGCTGGAATCAAATGGATAATTACGTTCTAGTATAGTTTTCTGAGACAATGCAGTACATTTGTAGCTACTGCAATTTGCAATTTGCCTTTTTCATGGTCTATAGGTCTGTTGTAGATGATACTACATTTTTTCTTTTTTCTTTTTCTTTTAACTAAACATATTATCTAAATGATCAGCTAGCAACTGCTCAATCCATGAATGTTGTTAATTAATCCTGACTCATACAGTATACTGCAAAGACTATATTACAGACTAATATAAATAATAGGTTGCACATTTGATAGCATTCTAAGGGCTAAGGGCAACTCTTTGCCCAAATATCTCCTACAGGTTACACTTTCCTTGATACAATTTTTTCTGTCACACCTTCTAAAGACTAGACTATGGTCTCCTTTTTTCAAAAGTAAAGATTCAAATTATTTGTAAGAGTAAAATACACTGATAAGGAGGCAACAATGTCTTCTTTCAAGAATTCATTGTGCACGGAGACTTCCTTCCATACCAGTGATTTTTTTTTTTTTTATCAAGTAGTTAGTTTTAAAAAAATTGCTGTGATCTGCAGAGCAACTTGCTGTGCCAATCTACAATGTAACACATAGGTATGTGGAAGATCTCTTAGTCATCACTGGCAGAAAACAGATTCACTTAGCATTGGGTTTTAATGCAATAAGCTGTTTTTGATTTTTAAGGGAATGGGATACATACTTGACTATTAGATTATGCTAGTATGAACAAAGAAAAAATTATCAGTGCCAAAAGAAGTATCACCATGCTGAGCCTGCATTTTTCTCACACCCATTCTTTTTAATCCCCAAAGGTTTTCATTTTTCAGATCTCCATAAAAGCATCTTTCATTTCTGTAGGATAAGTAGTCAGTTGACATTTGACTGGTAATGAGCTAATTAATTTGCAAGGCATTCCCAATATGATTTCATTCAAGTCAAAGGTGGCTTGAATATACTTCTACACTAAATCAATTTACTTTAAACAAAGAAAAAAAAATAGTACATGTAAGAGAATCACCATATTGGTTTTATATTTCTCATGCATTATGTTCATTGTCCTTAATCATCTGAAGCGGTTTCTTTTCCAGATCCTCACAAAGGCACTTTTCACTTCTTTATTCCTCAAACTGTAAATGACAGGGTTTAAAATGGGACCAACAACAGTGTAGAAAAGTGACAGGTACTTATCAGTGTTTGGAGAATAAGTGGAATTGGGCTTTAAGTATATAGTACAAGCAGAGCCAAAAAACAAAGTCACCACAATGAGGTGAGAAGAGCAGGTAGAGAAGGTCTTTTTCCGGCCCTCAGATGAAGAGATCCTCAAAATTGTATTGAGGATGCCAGCATAAGACATCAAAATCAGGATAAAAGGAAAAGTCACAAATATCATGGCTACCGTAAGCACAGCACTTTCAGTCCTAGATGTATCTCCACAGGCCAGTTTCAATAACGGTGGGATGTCACAACAGAAGTGGTTGATCACATTGGAAGCACAAAAGGGCAATGTAAACACCATGCTGGTGTGACTAAAAGCCATTAAAAACCCACTTAACCAAGATACTACTGCTAGAGAAGTGTATACTCTGGGGCTCATCAAGACAGGATACTGTAGTGGCTTACAAATGGCAACATAACGGTCATAGGCCATTGAGGCTAAGAGGAAACACTCTGAACCACCAAGGAAGAAGGCAAAATAAGTCTGCAGAGCACAGCCAATGAAAGAGATTGATTTCTTCCCAGATAGGAGACTTTCAAGCATTTTGGGGACAATGACTGATGTGTAGCAGATCTCTAAAAAGGATAGATTTCTTAGGAAGAAATACATGGGTGTGTGAAGGGCAGGGTCAGCCAATGTCAGGAGTATGATGAGAAGATTTCCACACAGAATGATGATGTAGATGGCAAGAAAAGCAGAGAATAACACACTTTGAAGATTGGGATCATTAGAAAGACCCAGGAAGATGAATTTTGCTGGTGCTGTCCTGTTTTGTGGAATAATTTCTTTCCATACATACATACTGGAAAATAAAAAGGAAAGACATATGACATAATAGAAGTACGATGTAATGTAAGATATATAGCTGACAATACACAATCATGAGAAACATAAACTACAATGTGTTATTCAAAGATCTGGCCAGCATGCCAGAAGACCGAATTTTAAAATCTTCCTGATGTAATGCTAACTCTAACCAAGATTGGAGCTAAGCTGCTACCACGGTACAAGCCAAAGATGTGTTTGTCAGCTTATATGAAACACCACTCTTTGAAGGCAGAGTGGTATCTAACAATACGAAAATAATTTTAATTGATAGTTTGATGCCACTACTGAAAGGCATGGATTAGTCTTTGATTGCTTGAATGCATGGCAACTTGACAAGTATAAGGTATCTATACTGTATATTATTTCAGAATTTTGTCTTACATTTACATTAGCATCCTCTTAAAAGAGTGGTATCAGTTCTATTTCTGTAATGAACTACTGAGATTCATAACAATAATGTCTTACTTTATCAGGTAAGTCAAGTAGATTTCGGAGATATACTATGTGAAAACATTTTTGCAAAATATTTCAGTATACAAAAGCATAAACTAGTCAGATTTAAATATTTTTATCTGCCATCATCTCCACAGTGATGCTGAAGCAGGAGTTGAAATCTTCAGTGAGATCAGAAAGATTTAATATTTCTACTAAATTTAATATGTTATTTAAATCATTTTTGGTATTATTGCATTCATACGAGAAACAGTTATTTTACTCATAGTTAAAGCAATTGTTATTTAATTTTCATTCATGTCATCTTCATTATATTAATCAAAACAGGATTCAAAATGCATATGCATTCAGCTGGATATGCCTTATTATTAAAGTGCCTTAGCTCTGTGAAATTATTAGTGGCAAGACAATGATCAAGAAGAATTTACCTTAAGATATATGCACAGTCGTTCCATCAAGAAGAAATGCAGCAAACCATTCAGATTAGAAAATGTGGTATTTAATGTAGGACTGGAGCCTCCCATGCAACCATCTATTCCTGACTCCAAAGCTGGAATTGTGATTTCTTAGCCATTCCTGGTAGGACACAAGGTTACACTGATGACAAATAATCTGTCTCATCCTCAAACCCACTGGCCTTGTTTTATCTTACAGGATTGTCCCTCCTGGGAGCTCTGTCTCATAGCAGATGACAAAGAATAACTTTGCTGAATTAATGGATGAACTGATACCATCGTTATTCTCTACCATGATCAACAAGGAAGAGAAAATCACGCTGATATATAGTACAAATCAGCAGACTTTTAACACCAATACCCTATTTCCATTTCTTGAGGAGTACATTTCACAGAAATAAGTGAAGTTGATTTTCTAACTGGCCATCCTCCTCCTCAAATGTATTTGTATCTCACTTTTCTTTCAAAACAGGAAGTCAAAGAACTTTATGATTTCAGAGAACAATATAATAAAAAAAATATAAAAAGCTGTGAGTTGACTGACTTAGACTCAAGTCGGGCTTAAGTCACTTCAGTGACTTGACTCAGGCCCTTTCCGCAGACATCACTGTCTCTTTTCTGCCACAGGATGGCAGTGGTCAGCAGGTTGCACTTCAACATAATGTCATCACCATCCAGCTGCTATTCTGTCACAGAGAATCGTGCTTGCAGTTTTTGCAAAATGGAAAAAATCTGTTTCACATCTGTGATCGTGCGGCACTCCCATCACTTCTGGCCATGCAGAAGCTATGGAAGCACATTGGTGATGCTTCCTTATGTAGTGCAGCAATGAAAAAGGCCGGCTGTACTGAGGAAGGAATGAATGGTGCCATTGCATTCTCTTAAGCATGAACCCAGCGGATGAAGAGGGGAGCGTTGCTGACATGCTCCCTTCTGAACCTGGGACTGCAGCGAGACGACACGGAAGAGCATCATCATGTGGAAATGGCCTCAGACTCAACTTGGCAATAAACAATGGACTGACTCTACTCAACTCAAGACTTGTATATTTTTAGTAACTGACTTGCTGTCCTTGTTTTATTAATATAACGCAATCATCCAGAAACCTTACAACTTTAAACAACACTTCTCTCGCTTTTTGCCCACTGGTCACATGATGATCTGTCTCAAGCCCAAAGTCTGGGCACATATCTCAGAGGGGAACAGCAAATGGGTCAGGCAATGGGCTTGAGGTGGGCTTGAGGTCCATTTAGCAGCCTGTCCCTACTGCATATCAGAGAAATCTTCTAAAACTTTTCCTAATAGCAGAAGGCAAGACTAGACTCCAAAGTGCAGGGTGCATTTCTCAGAGGGGAACAGAAAATGTGTTAAGCCACAGGCTTGAGGAGAAATGATCCTTCCTTCTAAAACTTTCGAAACTCCAGTAATGGGGAATAAGAAGGATCTTATTCCCCACTTCTGAAAAATCTTCTAGCTTTGGAAATGGGAAATAAGAAAGATTCTATTCCCCAATTCTGAAGCTGCAGAATCTTTTACACACATTGACAGAAAAGCCTTCAGCTTCACCTATTCTCCACTTGCAAAGCTGCAGATGGCAAAGTTGCAAAAGTGGAGAGCTGCTTCTGCTTAAATTGTTAAGACTGGTTTTATCAATTCTGGAATATAGGTTGGGATATAACGTTGACTCTCAGACTTGAGATTTGAGACTTGACTTGAAGGTATCTTCGAGGACTTGAGACTTGACTCAAGACTTGAAGGTAGAGACTTGATATTTAACTTGAGACTTAGAGTAAAATACTTAAATACATCACTGACAAGAAGTGAGCATCAAAATAGAACTAAACTATGCAGAGTATTAAAATAATTCAGGCCTCCAGTTAAAATAATAAAATGAAACTTAAAAAAAAGATAAAAAACTAATAAGAGCAGTTTAACTTAAAACAATAAAGCACCTCCTTACCTGTCCTGCCTGCTAATGGAAGGACAGCAAGGATGGGCCCATTCTGGTCTCACTGGGAAGGGAGTTCCAGAGTCTAGGGGCAGCCACTGAGAAGGCCTTCTCTCATATCCACTTCAGTTGTGCTTGTAATGGAGGTGGGATTGGGAAAATGATCTCTCCTGATGCTCTTAGGGCCTGGGCAGATTCATACATGCATAGTATTGCACTTCACAACAATAAAATGACAAGAAGAAGGAAGAAGAAGAAGAAGAAGAAGAAGAAGAAGAAGAAGAAGAAGAAGAAGAAGAAGAAGAAGAAGAAGAAATATCCCACATATAAGCAAGAATATATTTGACTGCAAATCACCTTGTATTTTACTATGGTTTGAGTAATCAAAGACACACAGTTGCATATAGCTTTGGGATGCTTGCACTATACCCTTTGAAATTAATGGACCTCAAGTTGGTCAAGTTAGTTTTGATATTTCAGTGTTGTATATTCATTTCCCCTGATTTCAAGAATTCTACTCTGATTGATTCTGACTCTTACTTACTATTTAACAACAAAAAAAGAGCCAGTCAAGCAACTGGAAACTGGCATGTGAACTTTTATATAAATCCAATTTATTCAGTGTCTCTGCTACAGTTGGGATTAACAACTGGATCTGGTCCTTGGACTGATCATGCTTGGTGGAGAATGCAAACAAGATGTAGTTCAAGCTCTGCTCTATATCCCACTGACTGAATTCCATAGTGTTCTAGTGATTATTAGATGGAACTGAGAGGTGAAACTGAGTAGTATCTAGAGATTAATAACATTCTGGTTTAAACCTCCAATAAATTTTCCCTTGAGATTTTATGTAGATGTTCAAAAGCACAGAGAACTACACAGAAACTAACATTCTCCACAGGCCAATTTCCATTTCAACTGACTGTTTTCGAAAAAAAAAATACAATTGTTATTTATTATTAGCAGGGTTTACATTAAAACAGTTCTGTGAATCACACTAAACATTAACAGCATGGTTTCTGAATGAGCAGTACCACCAACATTTTCAGGTTCTGAACTATACTTCCTGGTGCAATTGGGACCTCACCAAACTGTTGGCTGTCATACAGGATTCTGGGTCAAAGTGCTGTATTTGTATTGAATAGAATTGAGCTATATTTTCTTTTTCTTTATATAGTTGTTCCAGAATATAAAGTGCCTTTGATTCTGACAAATTATATGCTGACCAGTGTCAGTATCGCATGAACAATTGTTATTATTCAGGGGGAGAAAAATGTAACAATAGCTTGTTGTTTAAAGGATGATGAATTAGCCCTGACCAATTTATTAGCTTGCTAATGGATGACAATGGATTACAAAGTAATGGCTGTAACTACTTGTACTTCTAATATAATTCTGAGGGCGATGTAAAAAAATGGTGGTACCATTTAACCTATGCTTACGTATGTGTAAGCTTATCCAAAAACTTTAATAACTGTGCCAACATATAATGCAACAGGGAGGAATTTTGGAAAATTTGGAAGTCATTCTTACCTTTCAGATAGGACAAAGATTAAACTTGCATTTAGCTGATAATGAGCTCATTATTTTCCAACTAAGGGGAAGATATCCACACATTCCCAAGTTTATTAGATTCAAACTACAAGTCATTTGACTATAGCTCTATAATATATAAACTTATTTTCAGCAAAGAAAATAATCGATACAAGTAAAAGCTGTTTACATTAAACATGCATAATTCTCATGATCTTTAATCATCCAAAAGGTTTTCCCAACCAGATCCTCCTAAAGGCATCTTTCACCTCTTTATTCCTCAAAGTGTAGATGTTAGGGTTTAGAAGAGGACCAAGAACAGTGTAGAAAAGAGAAAGATATTTGTCAGTGTTTGGGGAGTAGGTGGAATTGGGCTTTAAATATACAATACAGGCAGAACCAAAAAACACAGTCACCACAATGAGATGTGAAGAGCAAGTGGAGAAAATCTTCCTTCGACTCTCAGAGGAAGAGATATTCAAAACAGTATTGATAATACCAACATAAGACATCAAGATCAAGGAAAAAGGAAAAATCACAAAAATCATAGCCATAGCAAACACAGTAAATTCAATCCTAGAATTAATCCCACAAGCTAGTTTCAGTAGCGGACCAATGTCACAAAAGAAATGGTTGATCACATTGGAAGCGCAGAAGGACAGGGTAAATGCCATGCTACTACTAACACTGGCCATTAAAAATCCACTTAACCAAGATGCTACAACTAGACAAGTATACACTTTTTGGCTCATCAGGATATGGTAGTGCAGAGGCTTACAAATGGCAAGATAACGATCATAGGCCATTGAGGCTAAGAGGAAACACTCTGTACCACCAAGAGAAAAGGTGAAGTAAGTCTGAAGAGCACAGCCGATGAAAGAAATAGCATTCTTCCCAGAGAGGAGGTTTTCTAGCATTTTGGGGACATTGACTGATGTGTAGTAGATCTCCAGAAATGCGAGGTTTCTTAGGAAGAAATACATGGGTGTTTGAAGGGCAGCATCAGCCAAGGTCAGAAGAATTATGAGAATATTTCCAATCAGAATGATGATATAAATGACAAGAAAAGCAAAGAATAATGCACTTTGAAGACTGGGATCATCAGAAAGACCCAGAAGGATGAATTTTGCTGGTCCTGTGCCATTTTGTAGAATAATTTCTTTCTTTCCCTGCATCCTGGAAAATAAAAGAGAAGATATATTAGGTAAGAGAAATAGGATGCAGTGCAAGATCTCTCATTGGCAATACACAATCATGATAAGGACAGACTATAGTGCATTCTTTTAAGGTGTGCACAGCATTCCAGAAGACTGAATCATAAAATCCTCCTGATGGCTAATTCTAAGCCAGACTGGAGCTAAGGTGCTACCAGGATACAAGCCATGGATGTTTTTGTCAACTCTTCTGAGATACTGATCGATGAAGGAAGAGTGGAATCTAATAATAATAAATTAATTTTAATCTGTGATAATTTGATCCTATTACTGAAAGGCATAGATTAGTCTCTGCTTGCTGGCATTCATTGCAACCTGATCAATATTACACATCTCTGTTGCATGTTAGTGCAGAATTTTATCTTTCTCTTACATTAGCATCCTGATAAAAATAGTGATGTCAGTTCTATTTCTGTAATGAACTTCTGGGGCTCATAACAATACTGTCTTACCTTATCAGGAAAGTCAGGTTGATTTGTGAGATGTGAAAAGATTTCACAAGCTACTTTGGTGTATACATGCATGAATTAGTCAGATTTATTTTTATCTGAGATCATGTCCACGATGATGCTAAAGCAGGAACTGGATTTTTCAATGAGACCAATAAGATTAAAATTTTTGGTAAATTTAATATATTAAATCGTACTTTCAACTTCATTTTTGTATTATTGCATTCATATGGGAAAGTGTTGACTTAGTTAAAGGAATTATTCTTTCATGTTCTTTCATATCATTTTCATTATGTTAATTAAAACAAGATTCAAAATGCTGAGATTCAGCTGGAAATCCTTAAGTATTACAATTAAAATGCCTTAACATTGTGAAATGACTAGCAAAAAGACAATGATCAAAAAGAATTAACAGTAATATATACACTCAGTTGTTCCAGCAGGAAGAAACACAGGAAAGCATTCAAATTAGAAAAATTTGTACTTTGAGAAAGACTGGACGCTCCCGCACAACCACCTCTTTCTGACTTCTGAGCTGCAGTTGTGATTTCTTAGCCCCTCCTGGAAGGATGTGATCTTATGCTGATGTCAAAGAATCTGCCTCATCCCGAAACCCACTGACCCTGTTTCATCTTGCAGTGTTGTCCCTCTTGGGAGTTCTGTCCCATGGCAGATCACTAAGAATTACTGGTTGAATCAAAAGATGCCCTGATGGGAGCATTATTATCTACCATCAGCAGCAAAGAAGAGAAAACAATGTTGATATACAGTGCATATTAGCAGGCTTTTAAGACTCCCCATTTCCATTTCATTAGGAATAAATTTCACAGAAATGAGTGAAGCATGATTTCTAAGTGACTGTTGTAATC
Source organism: Ctenosaura bakeri (assembly GCA_948474755.1). NCBI lineage: Eukaryota > Metazoa > Chordata > Lepidosauria > Squamata > Iguanidae > Ctenosaura > Ctenosaura bakeri. The sequence goes on from CAOLHI010001288.1 coordinate 247,861, forward strand.
CTCGTATTTATTTGTGTCCCACTTCTCTCCCAAAACTTAAAGACCAAGCAGCTTATGATTTCAGAGGGAAATATAATTAAAAGAATAAAAAAGTGAACATTAAAATAGAATTAAACAATGTACAGTATTAAAACAATTCAAACCTCCAGTTAACAGAATAAAATGAAATTTGAGAGGAATAAAAGCGATTAAAAACAGTTTAGATGGGGGGGAAAAGAGCATCTCCCAGCCCATTCTTTAAAAACTTTCCGTTTTAAAAGGCTGCTGGAATACCAAGTGTTTTGCCTGCTAAGAGAAAAAGAGCAAGAATGGACATTCTGGTCTCCTTGGGAAGGGAGTTCCAGAGTCTAGGGGCAGTCATTGAGAAGGCCAACTTTTACGTCCCTGTCAACTGTGCATGCAATGGAGGTGGGACTGGGGGAAAGATCTCTGTTGATGCTCTCAGGGCCCAGGTAAGCTCATACATGCATAGGATTGTATTTTGTTACTAGGTTGTACACTCCCACACTTTGATATGGTTTAATTGCTGAGATATGATTTAATTGGCAAATATATATATATATATATATATATATATATATTAATAGGAAGAAATATAAAATATACCATGCAATGGCTGGTCAGCTAGGGTGAACAAGAGGAAAAACACTGGCTGAACACAAGTGATACAAAGTAGATCAGAAGCCCCCTCCAGGCATAGCCAGCTCATAGTCAGGACATTACCAGGTAACTCCAGAGACAATAAGACTTAAGCTAAGCTATAACGACTCTGCTTTTGGACAAAAGCAACAAGGAAGTTCCCATCAAACCACTGATTGTTTCAACCCTTCTTTCCACCAACCGGTAAATTGTTCCATTATCCTCACACTTGTCCAACCATTACAGAAATATCATGATAGCCATTAACTCTTTGTCATTTAACACCAAGATCATTAACACAGCCGGGACCTCATTGTTCACCCTGTGAACTCCTTTGTTTATTTGTCTGGTGATCCATTCACACCCATTCCCTCAAGGCAGATATGGTATATAAAAATCCCCATTTTTGAGCATTTAAAGCTAGTGGCCAAGCTATTGCTCTGATTTCCAAATGAGTACTGTCCTTGTGTTTAAGCCACATCACTATTTCTTTGCTGTACTCCCAATCGGTATATATCACTCTCATTACTCTTGAAACCTCGCTGTAAACACATTTCCTTCCTTTCTCCTTCAACTACCATTGTGTGATTGTGTGTCCCTCTTTCTTGTGTGTGATTGTTAATTTCCAAATAAACACATTGTAAGCTTAATTTTGAACTTCTGTCTGGTTCTTCCCTGCATGAGTCCTCGGAAACATTAATAGAAAGGTCTCACTAGGTTACCACCCTCTCACAGGCCTCTTAATTTAAGCTAATAATTTCCCAGCTTTGAATGGGGATACTGGCATCAGGGGTGGACCCCTGAGTCACAGAAATTTTGGGGTAACAACTTGACAACATTACAAAGGACAACAGAAGCAGCAACAGGAACAAATATCCATTAAGAAGGCAAGTCTATGTTTTGGGTTTGGTCACACAGACAGCAAATCATATTTTATTTCGCCTTAGTTTTACTGATTAAAAACAAACAAATGATATATGCATTTCAATTGATTTCAAGAACTCTACTCTGAGTAATTCTGACTCCGACTTATTGTGTTACAAATATATGCCCAGCACTGAGACCTGCTGGAGAGGCTCTCTTCTATGTTTCACCATTGGGAATGATAAAGAGTGTTGCAGACACTGAAGAAGACATTAGCACCCATGATATCTTGATTTTGCTTCCAAGTTTTTTTTTTTAATTGTAGGCTTTGGGATTTATTTATTTATTTAGAGTATTTATACCCTACTCTTCAGTCACAAAAAGCTATCAAAATGGGTTAAAAATTACTAATTTGACAGTTCCCTGCCCTCAGACTTACAATCTGAATAAGAAATGACACACAAGGAAAAGGGGAGGCAACGTGGGAGAGATTTAAGTCCAGCAGATGCTACCTCTTTTTGACGATCAACCATGAAATAATGAGACTAGACACAAACTTGGATAATAAGGTCTATTTTATTCAAACTGGCCTATTTAAAGTTGTGCTAGCCTTTAAAGGAGCAATAATGGGGAACAACCTGATTTGGGTGCAGCTGAGGCAGATGTTATCCCATGACAATCTCCTCGGCCCTCACATGGCTGAAACTTCTCAGCCTCAAGGGTAATCCAAATTGCTTTTGTTGCCCTCTGACCCAGCATAACTGGAAGGCTACCCAGGGGACTCCCACTCAAGCCTCAAGGTCTTACAAGTGAGAGCCTGAGTCCCAGGTGAACCTCAAGGACAGCCTCATTCTGTGACCCCATGGGATGCAGGGCCCTAAAGAGGGAGTTCCAGAGGCCTACACTACTCCCAAAGAGTTCCAATAGGTGAACACCAAATTCCTATTCTCCCCTTCTATCTGCCAAATGATCACATATTTAGGAAACCACCCCAAATCAATTGTCCATATGCCATCAGATACAGTATGAGATAGGCAACCCCCAGTAAAAAGGGGTGAAAAATTCCTATCCAGCCCTGAAGTGACCAGATAAACTCACACTGCACCGAGGGTGGGAGGATGGGTTGAATTAACAATCCAGAATGTTACTTGCCAGGGTAGACTGGCATAAAATAGATAACGTTCCACCTAGGCACATGTTGTGACTTGGCTCTAAGTGCCAATCACAGCCACACCATGGTCTCTGACATGGAGGCCATCAAATTTTTAACCTCTCCTACAGCAACTGTGTTGCAAAGCTCTGGGTAAGTATTTCTCTCCAATGTCAAAGCAGTGGCACATGGGTTGGAAGGGGAGCCATTAAACTGCTTCTGGGTCTAGGCATGATGGAGCTGTATCTATTTCTTCTGCTTTCTCCCCAAAGACAAGGCAGTGGTAGTTGGAATGGAGAGGGACATTTCCTTTGCTTCTGGGCCTAGGCATGATGGAACTGTGCCTGCCTCTTACCTCTGAAAGCTTTAACAGACCTCCAACATTTTCAGGTTCTGAATTAAACTTCCGGGTGCAACTGGGACCTGACAGACCACTCCTTGTCATGCAGGATTCTGAGTCAACATGCTGTCTTTGTTATGCATATAATTGAGCTGTCCTTCCTTTTACTTCATGCAGTTCTTCCACAAAATAAAATGCTTTTGACTCTGAGAAATTATTATGCTGACCTGTGTTAGTATTGCATAAATAATTGTTATTAATGAGGGGAAAAATCGGTGTAATTATTGCCCACTGTCTAAAGATAAATGAAGTTAACTTCCCAATTTATTTGATTTCTAATGGATTACAATAGAGTACAAAATAGTGGCTATAACTAGTTGCACTTCTAATAAAATTCTAAGGCTGGTGTAGAAAAAGGGTGGTACCCTTTGGGTGACCTTACCTACATGTGAGCTTACCCTAACGTCAATAACTGTGCCAACCTATAATCTAACACGAGGGAATTTTGGAAAATTTGGAAGTCATTCCTGTCTGCCAGATAGGTCAGAGATTAAACTTACATTTGGATGGTAATAAGCTCAATATTTTCCAGCTAAGGGGAAGGTATCAATCCATTTTCAAGACTGTTAGATTCAAGGTAAAGATGGTCTGACTATATCTCTATTGTAGATCAATTTATTTTGAAAAAAGAAAATAATATAAATAAAAGTTATTTACATTACATATGCATTATTTTCATGGTATTTAATCATCAGAATGATTTTCCCAACCAGATCCTCATAAAGGCACCTTTTACCTCTTTATTCCTCAAGCTGTAAATGAAAGGGTTTAGAATGGGACCAACAACAGTATAGAAAAGAGAAAGATATTTGCCAGTGTTCAGGGAATAGGTGGAATTGGGCTTTAAGTATACAAGACAGGCAGAACCAAAAAACAAAATCACCACAATGAGGTGTGAAGAGCAAGTGGAGAAGGTCTTCTTTCGACCTTCAGAGGAAGAGATCCTCAAAATGGTGGTGATAATACCAACATAAGACATCAAGATCAAGATAAAGGGAAAAGTCACAAAAATCACAGCCACAGAGAACACAACAAATTCTGTCCTAGATGTATCCCCACAAGCCAGTTTCAGTAATGGAGGGATATCACAAAAGAAATGGTTGATCACATTGGAAGCACAAAAGGACAGGGTAAACACCATGCTGGTATGACCAAAGGACGTTAAAAACCCACTTAACCAAGATACCACAGCTAGGCAAGTGTACACTTTTTGGTTCATCAGGACATGGTAGTGTAGAGGCTTACAAATGGCAACATAACGATCATAGGCCATTGAGCCTAAGAGGAAACTTTCTGCACCACCAAGAGAAAAGGTAAAGTAAGTTTGCAGAGCACAGCCAATAAAAGAGATGACCTTCTTTCCAGAGAGGAGGCTTTCAAGCATTTTGGGGACATTAACTGATGTGTAGCAGATCTCCAGAAATGCAAGGTTTCTTAGGAAAAAATACATGGGTGTGTGGAGGGCAGGATCAGCCAAGGTAAAAAGAATGATGAGAAGATTTCCAGTCAGAATGATGATATAGATGAGAAGAAAAGCAGAGAATAATGCACTTTGAAGACTGGGATCATCAGAAAGACCCAGGAGGATGAATTTTGCTGGTCCTGTGCCATTTTGTAGAATAATTGCTTTCTTTCCCTGCATGCTGGAAAATAAAAAGGGAAGATATATGAGGTAATAGAAATAGGATGCAGTGCAAGATCTATAGTTGGCAAAATAGACAAGTATATTTTTTAAAGATCTGCAAAGCATGCTGAAAGACAGAATTGTAAAATGCTCCTGATGTAATGCTAACTCTTACCAAGACTGGAGGTAAGGTGCTACCAGAATACAAGCCAAAACTGTGTTTGCCAGCTTATTGGAGACACTACTCTTTGAAGGAAGAATAGAATCTAATAAGAATAAATTATTTTTACTAGATGATAATTTGTTGCCATCACTGCAAGACATGGATTATTCCTTGCTTGCATGCAGGAAAGGCAACCTGGCAAATTTTACACATCTCTCTTGCATATTAATGCAGAATTTTGTCTTGCACTTACATTAGCCTCCTCATAAAAGAGTAATGTGAGTTCAATTTCTGTAATGAATAACTGGGACTTATAACAGTAATGTCTTACCTTGTTGTGTAATTCTGGTAGATTTCTGAGATGTAATATGTGAAAACATTTTGCAAGCTATTTTGGTGTTTAAATGCATGAACTAGTCAGATTGAAATATTTTCTCTGAGACCATGCCCACAGTGATGCTGAAGCAGAAATTGAATTTTTCAGTGAGATCAATACATTTTAATATTTTGGGTAAGTGTAATATATTAAACCATACTTTCAACTTCGTTTTCGTATTGTTGGATTCATATGGGAAAGTGTTATCTTACTCATAGTTAAAGCAGTTATTCTTTCATGTTCGTCAATGACATCTTCATTGTATTAATTAAAACAGGACTCAAAATTTTAAACTTCACTTGGATATGCCTTAAATTATATTATTAAAGTGCCTTAACATTCTGAAATGATTAGTGACAAGACAATAATCAAGAAAAAATTACCTTAAGATATATACACAGTCATTCCATCAGGAAGAAACATAGGAAACCATCCAAATGGCAAAGTTTTATACTTATAGCAAGACCTGAGGCTCCACCACAACCGCCTCTTCCTGACTCCTAAGCTGTATATGATTTCTTAGTCACTCCTGGAAGGACCTGATCTTACACTGATGCCAAAGAATCTGTTTCATCATCAAACCCATTGGCCTTATTTCATCTTGCAGTATGATCCCCCTTGGGAGCTCTGTTCCACAGCAGATAACTAAAATAAGTGGCTAAGGCAACAGATGCCCTGATGGAATCATTATCCTTCATCATTATTCTTCACCATGATAAGCAAGACAGAGAAAGAGAAAACAACAATGATATACTGAAGTAGAGACCCCATATATAGTTATAAAATATGGTTAAGTTTATAGAATGTTTGGAAAAGATTCTCCTGAAAGTGTACCAAATCAATGAAGCAGCCACGGGAGAGGGTTAGTCTAGCTTGCCTCGATATGCTCATAATTATAGCAGTGAATATGAGGAATCATCTGAAAGTGTGTCACAAGTCAAGGGATTTTCACATGCTGCGTTAGCAAAGATAGTGGTGAGTTCTTGTTTATGGACGCAGAGTACGGTCACTATACGCTGAAATGTTACTGAACACTGAAATGTTTCATAACATATTGTCTGGAATGAAAACATCGAAGAAGTAAGGGTGTCAGGGAATATTGCACACATTGCAAAACCTCAGAGGGGCGGGCAAGAAGAAATGTCTTTGTTTTATGTTCCTATAAAACTGTCTTGCAAGATGGTTACAGGGGGGTTGGCTCTTTGGAAGGTATTCCAGCCAAGTGCCTGCGCACATAACCCAATAAATCTTTTTCCTTTTCTTCTTTTGGTCTCTGAGTCTCAAAATTCCTGCTACAATACAGTGTATATTAGCAGGCTTTTAATATTTCTCAAGGAGTAAATATTACAGAGCTTATTTTCTAAGTGGCTACCATCATCATCCTCTTATTCATTTGTCTTCCACTTTTCTTCCAAAACTGGGAGTCAAAACAGCTTATGATTTCAGAGAACTGTTACCCTGTTTAGTGGGGGTCCTGGGAGGGACACCTAAATGTGCTCACAATTAACTAAGTTTGGGGAAATCAGCTAGAGCAAGAGTTAGCAATGCGAGAGGCAGGGCAACGCATTGGAATCTTTTACTCAGTGTATACGGGGTCAGGCCAAGCCAAGGAGCACACCAAAGTTTAAGAATAATTGAGATTTTTTTTTTAAATACAGACAAACAGTGTATGCCATACACACACTCAGATAACTATAGAAAATAAAGGTTGGAGTGGTATAGAGGAATTTTGAGAGGGATTGTTGAATTGGGTGATACGACACTTGTCCTGAAGCCTGGAGAGGTCTGAAGATTGAGTTCATTGGTATGGAGTCTCAGTATGTGGGACTGAGGGGACAGCTCACCAAACAAAGCAGCAGCAAGGCGGGATGGAAATCCGGAGTGATCCAAGCGGTCTGAGGATGGTCTTGGAATCAGGGGTTTTTATAGGGAGAAATGTAACTGCAGGCTATTCCATACGTGGGGAAAACAATGAGTTTTTGGCACGAGACAAAGCTTTGGAAAGGTCAAAATTTAGCATGATTGAGTTAAGTCCAAATCGACAAAGAGGTAGACAATATGCAGATGCACAGTGCTTAACATTTGAGTATTCAGCTTGCCAAGTTGCCTGCTCGTGGCAGGGAGTCCTTTGTAAACAGCGTGCATACATAATGAGGGTGTTTGTAGACAGGTCTCCTAAAGCAGTGATCTGGCTATTTCTGGCCTGCCTGGGTGGAGAATGGAATGTCCAACGATTAGTGGCCGAGTCTAGTTCTGTACTTGTCCAGGGGCCTCACAAACACGTGGAGAGGGATGGTGGAAGAGAGCCAAATTATTGATATCAAAATGATATCTTGTCAACACAATGTGACTCCAATGCGACCTAGTAACTGCAGTAACTGAACAATACAATTGAAAACAAAGAAAAAATGAGCGTCAATATAGAACTATGCCCAGTATTAAAATAAATCAAACCTCCAGTTAAAGAATAAAACCAAATTTAAATAGATGAAAAGCAATTAAATACAATACAGATTAAAAGTACCCAGTATATCCCAGTCCATTTTTTAACAACTTTCTGTTTTAAAAACCTGTCAGAATAAAGAGTTTTTTGCCTACGAATGGAAGGGCAGCAAGGAGGGGGAAATTCTGGTCTCCTGGGAAGGGAGTTCCAGAGTCTAGGGACAGCCACTGAGAAGACCAACTCTCATGTCCCCATCAACTGTGCTTGCAATGGAGCTGGAACTGGAAGGAAGACCTCTCCTGATGCTCTCAGGGCCTGGGCAGGCTCATATGAGCAGAGGATTGTACAAATAACAACAGCAGTGAAAACAATAACAAGATATCCTGCGAAGAAGCAATTCTATATTTTGTATTTGGTCACAAAGACAGCAAATCATCATGTATTTTGTTATGGTTTAACTGTTCAAAAGAAACAATTGAATGCAGATTTGGGCATACTTATAATATGCCCATTGAAATCAATGGACTTCAAGTTGGTCAAGTTAGTCGTACATGTCAATTTTAACTGATTTCAAGAATTCTGTTCTGAATTATTCTGACTCCAACTTATTGTGTTACAAATATATGCCCTGCACTGAGGTCTGTGGAGGGGCCATCTTCTGTGTCTTTGACAGTGTGGTAAAATTGAAGAAGCCATTAGCACCCATGCCATCTTGATTTTGCTTCCATTTTTCTTTTTAATTCAAGGCTTTGGAATTTCCTTCCTTCCTTCCTTCCTTCCTTCCTTCCTTCCTTCCTTCCTTCCTTCCTTCCTTCCTTCCTTCCTTCCTTCCTTCCTTCCCTCCTTTATATAGAGTATTTAAACCCTGATTTTCTGGCCCAAAAGCTCTTAAAATGGCTTAGAAATTGCTAAATTGACAGTTCTCTGCCCTCAGGCTTACAATCTAAATGAGACATGACAGACAAGGAAAGGGGGATGGCAATGTGGGTAAAATTCAGCAGATGCTTCCTCTTCTTTCTTTCCAATACCAAAGCATTGGCACTTGAGTTGGAAGGAGCGCCTTTCATCTGCTTTTCAGCCTTGGCATGATGGAGATGTGCCTAGCTCTCCTTCTCTGCTCCCAAAGTCAGGGCAGTGGATGCTGGGATGGAGGGAGGATCTTTCATCTGCTTTGAGTCTAGACATGATGGAGTTGTGCCTACCTCTTCTTCTCTCTCTCCAAGGCCAGGGCAGTGGAAATTGGGATGGAAGGAGCCTCTCATCTCTTTCTGGGCCTAGCCATGACAGAGCTTTGCCTGCCTCCTCTCCTCTCTGTCTGAGGCCAGGGCAGTCAAATCTGTACACACATATGTTTCTAAATAGCTTTACCTGATTTTGTTAGATTGTATTATAGGTTTTTAGACCATTTAATCATTTTACTGTTTCTCTTTCAGTATTATTTTTGAGTTCTTATAAATCTAGATTTAGTTGAATATAAATTTTCTAATAAATAAAAATAAAATATTTAAAAGGTTGTATCAATATGGATCATCCTCCTTGTCGGGATGTTGAATGGGAAAGAGCTCTGGGATTTCCTGTTTTTCAGGAATCTACCTTTCCACAAAGAACATTGTCTTCCCACCTCCACTGCAACTTTGTTCTGCAATGCAGTTTCCTGCCTCTGACAGCTGTAGCAGAAAAGTCACTGGCAGTTTGTGGAGCAAAAGCGGGGCACTGGCAAACAAAGGCCCTTTCCACACGGTATTGGTGTCCTGCATTGTGGATGGGAGGATGAGTCCGAGACGACACTTATGCATGCCGTGTCCTGTTGTTCTTCTGTCTCCAGGCAGTGCAATTGTGCTGCAGATCACTGACTGGTTCTTCCTGTCAATGAGCAGCAATCGCACCACCCTCCTGCTGCCCTCCCACATTTACTTGTGCTGTGGAGGGTCAGGAAGCACCATGCCCATGCTTCCTGCCCCAGCATAGCCTGAGACAGTGACTGGCTGCACTGCGGAAGGAAGATGAGTAGTCATTGTGTCTCCTCCATTCCAACAGGCAGCCAGTGTGGAGGAGAGAGCTTCTATAGTGTTCCCCTCCTAGGGGAGGCTTTTCTGAGATCTCTGCAGGACGCTACCAGAATCCAGGAACTGGCAGAAAGGGCCACAGTGAGAGAGGACTAGAATTTAGGCAGTGGAGCAAGCAGCTTCCACTTATTCAGCCAACACATTACCCATATCCAAAGCATTCTATATGTCCTGTAACTGTATAAAGTGCAATGTACCTCTACTTTTTACCCTCTTAAAAGAAATTATTTTAATACAATAAATTCCAAGTCAAAAAATGGAATATTGAATGGATAGCTTCTGCTATCCCAGTCAAACCAAAGTTGTTTTTTTTTTTAGGTTTGCAATAATTATTACAATTAAGTAATGCAATTTAAATAATAATTATAATTTAAATATAATCTTGGAAGGGTTCCTTTGTAACTTGAAATGGATAACATGAACTTCATTGTCTGTTTTTACAGCCTTTGTTCCTTGTCACTTACAGCTGCGAGGCTGGGTTCTCTCTTTTGTCTACACAGATTTTCTATAATATTTCAAAGCAATATACAGGTTCTATGAATCCCTCACCATCCCTTTCCATTCCTTGTATGGCATTTTATCATCTTTGCCAGGTGAAGAAATACAAGTTCAAAAACTTACTGTGATGTGTTTTGCACTTTTGGGTTGGTTGACTGATAAGGGTATCACCAAAAGACAGATTTTAGATTTTATCTTTTTTTTATTTTAAAAACTATTAAAAAAAACAAAAGCAAACTCAGTTGCAGTAATGAAGGAAATTTGCAATCTGATAAACAGTGTATTGGTGTGCCTTTATGCATTTGTACTCAGAAACAACCATTGGTATGCATCTAGATTCCTAGTCATGGAAGCTTTGTTATTATGTTTCTCTGAACATGCTTACAAAACTCAATCCAAGAAAAGAACTATTCAGCGCTCAGATTTTAGAGATTTTTTGTTGGGTAGTAGAGTGAGCTACATACTTGTATATTCTGAAGTTCCTTTCTGGTTTTGAAAAACAAATGTTCTTAATGATAAAGAGAGCAGCAGGACCCAGATACCTGTTTAAGAAGTGAACTGGGATTCCTGGAGGCTTTCTGATTCAATTTAAGTGTCGCGTGAGCTGACCACTCACCTCTCGGTTGTATCAGGGCACCTGTATTCAATACCAGTTGTAAATTTTGACCTGACTTTAAAAGAAGCCCTGTGTGAATCACATTACAATCTAAAGGTCACCTGATCAGGAACAAGATCTGCTTTCTTTGGACCTGGGTGGACCAAGCATGCAAGTTTAATCTGGTGTGTGTGTGTGTGTGTGTGTGTATAATTCCTGAACACAGCTTCAACCAAACTAAGATCCCATAGTTCCTCTAGTTTTTAATGATTCTGGGAACACACCAAAATTTGAAATGACTTTAAAGGCATACAACAACAATTGTCTCCATTTAGGCTGGATCAGGTCTCATCCTGTTCATTTCAACTGAATCCAGAGCATCTCCATTCCACTTTAGGAAAAGTTACTTTATGGGTTTAACTCCAGTTTATGGACCTAAATCCCAACAAGAAAAGAGCAATTCAAGCAATGGGAAACCCAGTTTATTCAGTGTGTCTGCTGCAGATTGGACTAACAATTGGATCTAGTTCTTGGACTGACCATACTGGCTGGGGAATCTGAACAAGATGTCATTCAAATTCTGCTCTATATCCTACTTAATTAATCCCACAGTGTTCTAGTGATCATAAGATGGAAATGCGAGGTGAAACATAGGATTATCTGGATATTCGTGACATTCTAGGCTAAACCTCCAATAATTTTTTCCCTGAGTTTTTATGCAGATGTTGAAGCATAGAGAACTAGATGAAAACTAACAGTGCTCCACAAGTCAATGACCATTTCAACTTTTTTTTAAAAAAAATAAAATTGTTATTTTTTATTAAGAATTGATAAGTTCTATGGTCCTTTCTGCACCCTACCTTCTCACATCATCCTCTGGTTGTGATCCAAATAGTGCATCTGCTGGACTGCAACAGACTGGCTTCCTGGGGAATGGAGAGCGATGGACATGCCTCTTCCTTCCACAGCACAGCCGGGCACTTTCCTATGCTATGCTGCGGCAGGAAGCTCCTCTATCATGCTTCTGAGCCTTCTGCAGGGCAGGTAAGTGTGAGAGAATCACACAATTGGGGGTCATTGATGGAGACAACTTGTCAACCTGTTATTGTACATGCTGGCGACAGAAGAAGCACAGGACCACAACAAGATCATGCAGAAGATTCGTCGCAATCCCTTTGCCCACATATCATCATCTTGGGATGATGCCCATCTGCAGAAAAGGCCTATGAATCACACTAAACATTAATATCATAGTTGCTGAGTTAGCTGTAACATCAATATTTTTAGATTCTAAATTATACTTCTGATGCAACTGTGACTTCAGAGACCATTGCTTGGCATGTAACATTCTGGGTCAATGCGTTCTACTTGTAACACATACAATTGAGTTATCTTTTTTTCCCCTTCATGTATTTGTTCCAGAAAATAAAGTGCCTTTGACTCTGATAAATAATCATGCTGCGCAGTGTTAATATTGCATAAACAATTGCCGTTAGTGAAGGGAAAAATCAATGTAACGATATATGGTTGCTTAAAGAATGATGAATTTACCCTGCCCAATTTATTAGATTGCTAAAACAGGATTACAATGGATTACAAATTAATGGCTACAACTAGTTGCAGTTCTAATATAACTCGAGGGCTGCTTAAGAAAAGGGTGATCGCTGGCCACCATGCAGACTCATAGCTCATAACACCAAGACTCCTGGACAAGCCCCCCAGTTCTTAGAGCAAAATGCTTTCCACCCCCATTTATTTCTCTGTTGACAAAGGCCTCTTCTCCCCTTCCCCACAAGAAGTTATGGGGGCATTTTGTGTTTCTTTTCTTTTCTTTTTTTAAGAATGGGGGTGGTGTGATGGAGAATGTGGTCCTCATAAATACATGGAAAGGCAGTATACCATCCACACTTTGGAAGTTCATTGCCTCAGGGTCTCCCATGCAGGTAGACTTTCTTCTACACGTGTCTCCCTACCTTGAGGCCCCTTTAAATCTCTGCTGATTTTCCTGAAATGTCAAACCTCAAACTATTTTTTGAAGAGGCAGATTTCAATAATTAATAAAGGCAAAATATATTGGAGCATTGCAATGTTTAGGACTCAAGAAAAAAAAAACACCTGCAACTGCAACATGGGAAACATATAGTATGCTTTAAGAGCATACTATAGATGTAAGCTTACCAATGTGCAGGATAAAAACTTTGAGAAGTGTGCCAACATATAATGTAACAGGGAGGAATTTTGGAAAATTTTGAAGTCATTCCTGCCTGCCAGATTGGTCAGAGATTAAACATGCATTTGTCCAGTACTGTGCTCAATATTTTCCAACTAAGGGGAAGATATCACCACAATTCCAAGCTTGCTAGATTCAAGCCAAAGGTCATTTGACTATATCTCTATAATAGATCAACTCAATTTGAACAAAAAAAATACAAACAAATTTGTTTACATTATACATTCATTGTTCTTATCGTCCTTAATCATCAAAAAGGTTTTCTCCGCCAGATCATTATAAAAGCATTTTTCACTTCTTTATTCTTCAAGCTGTAAATGAAAGGGTTTAGAGTGGGACCAACAACAGTATAGAAAAGAGAAAGATATTTGTCAGTGTTTGGGAAGTATGTGGAATTGGGCTTTAAATATACAAGACAAGCAGATCCAAAAAACAAAATCACCACAATGAGGTGTGAAGAGCAAGTGGAGAAGGTCTTTGTTCGACCCTCAGAGGAAGAGATCTTCAAAATAGTGTTGATAATATCAACATATGACACCAAGATCAAGATAAAAGGAAAAGTCACAAAAATCACAGCCACAGCAAACACAGCAAATTCTGTCCTAGAATTATCCCCACAAGCCAGTTTCAGTAATGGAGGGATATCACAAAAGAAATGGTTGATCACATTGGAAGCACAAAAGGGCAGGGTGAACACCATGCTGCTATGAACAAAGGACATTAAAAACCCACTTAACCAAGATGCTACTGTAAGACCCATACACACTTTTTGACACATCAGGACATGGTAGTGTAGAGGCTTACAAATGGCAACATAACGATCATAGGCCATTGAGGCTAAGAGAAAACACTCTGCACCACCAAGGAAAAAGGTAAAGTAAGTCTGCAAAGCACAGCCAATGAAAGAAATGGAGTTCTTCCCAGAGAAGAGGTTTTCTAGCATTTTGGGGACATTGACTGATGTGTAGCAGATCTCCAGAAATGCAAGGTTTCTTAGGAAAAAATACATGGGTGTGTGGAGGGCAGGATCAGTCAAGGTAAAAAGAATGATGAGAAGATTTCCAGTCAGAATGATGATATAGATGAGAAGAAAAGCAGAGAATAATGCACTCTGAAGACTGGGATCATCAGAAAGACCCAGGAGGATGAATTTTGCTGGTCCTGTGCCATTTTGTAGAATAATTGCTTTCTTTCTATGCATGCTGCATAATGAAAAGAGAAGATATATTACATAACAGAATTAGAATGTAATGCAAGACATATAGTTGACCATAGAGAATCATGATAAAATACAGTATATTTTTTTAAAAAAAATCTGCATAGGATGCCAGAAGGCAGAATTTTAAAATCCTGATGTAATGCTGACTCTAACCAAGACTGGGATGAAGGTGCTGCCAGGACACAAGCCAGAGATGTGTTTGTCAACTTTTCTGAGACATCATTCTTTGAAGTAAGTGTGGAACCTAAGAATTAGTTTTAATAGATGATAATTTGATGCCATTACTGAAAGGCATGATTTAAGCTCTGCTTGCTTGTATGCATGACAAGCTGGTATAACACATCTCTACTGTATATTAGTGCAGAATTTTGATTTTCACTTAGATTAGCATCCTTATAAAATGGGGTTTTCAGTTATTACTGTAATGAACTACTTAAACTCACAACAATAATGTTTTCCCCATCAGGTAAGTCAGGTGGACTGCTGAGATACCATATGTGAAAACATTTAGCAAGCCCTTTCTGGATACAAATGGATGAATTAGTCAGATTTAAATAATTATATAGGCCTTCCTGTCCACAGTGATGCTGAAGTAGGAGCTGAAATCTTTAGTGAGATCAGTAAGATTTAAAAGTTTTGTTATATATAATCTGTTAAATTGTACCTCTAACTTAATTTGTGTATTATTGCATTTATACGGGAAAGTGTTGTTTTAGTTAAAGCAATTATTCTTTCATGTTCATTCATATCAACCTCATTATGTTAGTTAAAATTGGATTGAAAATGCAAATCGTCAGTTGGATATGGCTTACATATTATTATTAAAGTGCCTTAACATTGTGAAATGATTATGACAAGACAATGATCAAGAAGAAGTTACCTGAAGACATATACACAGTTTTTTCATCAGAAAGAAACACAAGAAAGCATTCAAATTTGAAAAGGTTATAATTCATGCAAGATTGGAGATTCCCACACAACCATCTCTTCCTGACTCTTGACCTGCAGTTGTGATTCCTTAGGCATTCCTGGAAGGAGACAATCTTACACTGATGCCAAAGAATCTGTCTCATCACCAAACCCACAGGTTTTATTTCATCTAGCAGTGGTGTCCCTCTTGGGAGGTCTGTCCCATGGTAGATCCATAGAAATAACTGGTTGAGGCAGCAGATGTCCTGATGGGATCATTGTTCTCCACCATGGGCAGCAAGAATTAAAAACAATGATATTATACACTGCAAATTAACAGGCTTTTAACACCCTTCATTTCCTTTTCTTGAGGAATACATTTCACAGGAATAAGTAGAGCTTAATTTCTAAGTAGCCGTCATCCTCATATTTATTTCTATCCCCCTTTTCTCCCAAATCTGGGAGTCAAAACAGCTTATGATTTCAGAGGACAGTATAATTATTCAGAGAACAATGCAATCAATAGATACAAAACATGATCATTAACATAGATTTAAACTACTTACAGTATTAAAACAATTCAAATTGCCAGTTAAAAGAGGAAGAATGAAATGTAATATGATAAAAAGTAAATTAGAACAGTTCAGATTAAAGGAATACAGCACTTCCCAGCACATTCTTTAAAAACTTTGTTTTAAAAGTCTGTCAGAATAAAGAGATTTTTTCCTGCTAATGGAATGACAGCAAGGAGGGGGCCATTCTGGTCTCCCTTGGATGGGAAGTCCAGAGTCTAGGGGCAGTAACTGAGAAGGCCAGCTCTCATGTCCACATCAATTATGGAGGTGAAATTGAGAGAATGATTTCTCCTGATGTTCTTAGAGCCTGGGCAGGCTCATATGTGCAAAGCATTGTACTTCAAAACAATGCAATTTACAGCAACAACAACAACAACAACAACAACAACAACAACAAAAAAGAAATATCCCACAAAGAAGCACAAATATATTCTTGTTTTGTGCTATGGTTTGGCTGATGAAAGACTCACAGTTGTACGTAAATCTGGGCATATTTAAAATATTTCCACTTAAATCAATGGACCTCAAGTTGGTCAATGATATATTTATTTCAACTGATTTCAAGAATTGTGCTCTGAGTAATTCTCACTCCAACTTATTGTGTTACCTATATATGACAAGCACTGACGTCTTCTGGAGGGTCTTTCTGCTGTGTCTCACCAGTGGGAACAATAGACAGTATTGCAGGCATTGAAGAAGGCATTAGTACCTATGGTATCTTGGGCCTCTTCTGCACAACTACTTTCTCCCACATTGTCCCTTCACAATCCCAGAAGCACCTCTGCTGTTATGGGAGCGTTTTCCCAATTCTTCTCTCCACATGCGATTGGCTGCCTGTGGAAGGGAGCATGGAAAACATGCTCTGTCCTTCTGGATTCCAGCCAACCTTCTTCCCATGCAGCAGTAGGGGAGGAAGTGGGTAGATTGCACTTCTGGCCTGTCTGCATGGCTGGCTGCAATGGAAGGCTGGCACTATTGGGGGCACTGATGGAGTCTCTCTATCAATGATATAGCCTGTGATCATGCTGGCTGGTGACGTGTGAAGGGCAAGACCATGACGACATCACACAGAAGAGTTGTTGCAGTTCCACTCCTTTTGCATCCCCATGATGGGGTGCTGTCATCATGTGGAAAGGGCTTTGATTTTGCTTCCAGTTTTTTTTAATTGAAGACTTTGGGGTATTTATTTATTTGGGATATTGATAGCCAGTTCTTCAACCACAAAAAGCTATCAGAATGGTTTAGAAATTCCCAGTTTGACAGGTCCTTGCCCTCAGGCTTACAACTGAAATAAGAAATGACACACAAAGAAAAGTAGATGGTAGTGTGGGAGGGAATTAAGTCCAGCAGATGCTGCCTCTTCTTTCTCTCTGATGTCACAGCAGTAACACTTGGGTTGGAAGGAGGGCCTTTAATCCGCTTCTGGGTTTAGGGACAAAGGAGCTGGGCCTACCTCTTCTTCTCTCCCTCCAGCGATACTATTTTAATATAATTAATTACAACTTATAAAATGCAATAATAAATCTATAGCTTCTGCTACCCTAATCAAACCAAAGAAGTGATTTTAGGTTTGCAATAACCATAATATGTAAACAATATGAGTTAAATAATAAGTTTATTTTGACTATAATCCTGGATGGGGTCCTTTGTGACTTCAGATGGATAGCATGAACTTTGTTACCTCGGTTTTACGGCCTTTGTTCCCTATCATTTGCAGCTATGAGTTTGGGTTCTAGCTTTTGTCTACACACATTTCCCATAACACTTCCAAGCAATATATAGGTCTTTCAGTAACAGAGCTCAGAGTTCATCCGGTGGAGCTTAGTTAAACTAAACCATTTCCAAATTGGCACTGTTTGAGCACCTCACTGAACCCCTCTCACAGCTTCAGGTCAGTTTGGTTCATGGTGCAGTCCAGAAATTGCTTCATCTCATATGGCAAGTTGTTAATTATGGTCCTTTCCACACGCTGTTTTTAAGGCAAGCCAATGCATCTTGCCACGGAGGTCTTCTGCACGTTGGAGCAGACTAGGTTCGGTTTATTTACCTTCATTCCGCATGTAATTCTGACTAAATGCACCCCCATGTGGTGGTAAAATGCGCTATTTGAAAACTGGAAGAAATTGGTTTTCCAATTTTCCAGATCAATCTGATTCGTACTTTCACAGTGGTGCAGACACATACATTCGCACTAATGCGAATTGGTGGTCTGGGAGGGCTCATGGGCGGGGCCAGGGGGTAGTATGGTCTTTCGCATGTATGCACGTATGTATGTATGCACATATGCAATGACATACTAAACCATGCAAAAACAAAAAAAAAGGACCAATCACAGGTGATGTAGCGGGGTGAGGGGAGTAGCAGGAGTGGCCACGGTGGAGGCAGTGTGAATTCATGAACTTGCACTCCTCTGAATCAGAATGGAACATACGCAGTAGCTGTGCGGAAGGAAATGAGGGAAAGTCTGTCTTGTTTCGAGCCCAGAAAATCCGGTAAGAAATGACATGAGCTGATTCACCAGCCTCATGTGGAAAGGGTCTATGACTGCTGAGCCATGGGCTAGGCCACCAGGGTTTCCTGGTAAGTGAAGTCAGGCCTTGTGCTTTAGAGCTTCCACCTCCAAATGCTCCCGTCTTGGCATGTCCAAGGATGTGTCCCACAGCAGAGCCAAAAGCTATGCCCACAGCAATGGTGGCCATCTGGACCATCAGACCAGGCTGCCTGGGGGCTTAGGAAGCTAGGGTTGAAGGAGAAGCAGCATCTAGTATGGGAATGCGTGCAGCAGTGGAGGGGCAGAGCACACTGATGGTGCATGGCTGGCCAGTGGTGCCATTCAGGAGGTCTGACTCCGGCTCCCCCTTATTACGATGGCAGCAGCATTTCTGCTGCTTCACACTCACTTGTCTCCTCTCACCAGAGCACAATATGTATTTGCTATGAACCCCTCACCATCCCCTGCTGTTCCTTAAATGATGTTTTATCATCTTTGCCAAGTGAAGAAACACATAAGTTCAAAAAATTACTATGATGTGCTTTGCATTTTTTGCTTGGCCTGATGAGATGTCACCACAAGACAGATTTTGGATTTTCCTTTTAAAAAATAATAATAAAATAAAATAAAATAAAAATTAATCTAATTAAAAAGAAAAAAACAGCTGCAGTAATGAAGGAAATTGGCAAGTCGATATCTGTTGTATTATTGTACCTTTGTGCTGGATCAAGTTTTATTCTGTTCATCTCAACTGAATGCAAACCATCTCCTTTCCACTTTAGGAAAAATTATTTTGTGGGCCTAAATCCCAGCAAAAAAAGAGCCATTTAAGCAATGGGAAACTGGTATGTGAACTTTCATATAATTGAGTTTGTTCAGTATGTCTTCTGCAATTAGGACTAACAATTGGATCTGGTCCTTGGACTGACCATACTGGCTGGGGAATTCAAACAAGATGTAGTTCAAACCCTATTCTACATCCTGCTTGACAAATCTCGTAATGATCTCGTGATCATTGTATGGAAATAAAAGGTGAAATTGAGGATTATCTAGATATTAATGACATTTTAGTCTAAATCTCTAATAAATTTCCCCCTGAGATTTTATGTACATGTTCTAAAGCATAGAAAAGAAAATGGAAACTAAGAGAGCTCCATTCCAACTGATTTAAAAATAAATAAATAAAATTGGAGTAGTATTATGTCATTAAGAATGAATATTGTATAGCAAATCAGTTCTATAAATCACACTAAACATTTACAGTATAATTTCTGAATTAGCAATATCACCAACATTTTCAGGTTCTGAATTATATTTTCTGTTGCAACTCTGACCTCATAGACCATTGCTTGGCATGCAGCCTTCTGGGTCAATGTGTTTTATGTGTAATGCATATAATTGACCTACCTTTTTCTTTGTGTATTTTTTTCCCAGGAAATAAAGTGCACTTGGCTCTGACAAATTATTATGTTGACTGGTGTTAGCATGGCATTAACGATTTTTATTGATGAAGTGAAAATCACTGTAATGATTGTATGTTGCTTAAAGGATGATGAATTACCCCTGATCAATTCATTTGATTGCTAATGGATTACAATGGAGAACAAAATAATAGCTATAACTATTTGTACTTCTAATATAATTCTAAGGGCGATGTAGAAAAATGGTGGTACCATTTTACCTAAGCTTACCTATGTGTAATCTTACCTAAAAACTTTAATAACTGTGCCAACATATAATGCAACAGGGAGGAATTTCAGAAAATTTGGAAGTCAGCCCTACGTTCCAGATAGAACAAAAGATGAAACTTGCATTTGGCTGATAATGAGCTCAATATTTTCCAAGCAAGAGGAAGATATCAGTATATTTCCAATATTATTAGATTCAAGTGAAAGGTAGTTTGACTATATGGCCCTTTCTGCATGATGACTGCTTCCCGGCATGGGGACATGAAAGGGACAGTGGTGATGCTTCTGCATGGTGTCATCACAGTCCTGCCCTTCTCCCATCACCAGCTGGTGCAATGGGGGTAAATCATTGACAGACTTTCACAGCCAATGACCCCCATTTGTGTGACACTCCCCTCCTTCCTGCCATGTAGAAGCGTCAGAAGTGGGATTGAGGCACTTCCTGCCCCACCACAGCATGGGAAAGAGGCCGGCTGTGCTGCGGAAGGAAAAAACATATCTTTCATGCTCCCTTCCACAAGGATCTGGATGGGTGCAGAGGGCTGCCTTCCTGCCAAAGGTATTGCTCAGCTCATGACCAGAGGATGACGGGATTAGGTAACATGAGGAAATTGCCTCTCACTATAATATATAAACTTATATTGAGAAAAGGAAATAATCAGTACAAATAAAAGATGTTTACATTATATGTACATAATTCTCATGGTTTTTAATCATCCAAAAGTTTTTAACATCCAGACCCTCACAAAGGCATCTTTCATCTCTTTGTTCCTCAAACTGTAGATGAAAGGGTTTAGAATGGGACCAACAACAGTATAGAAAATAGAAAGATATTTGTCAATGTTTGGGGAATATGTGGAATTGGGCTTTAAGTATACAAGACAGGCAGAAACAAAAAACAAGGTCACCATAATGAGATGTGAAGAGCAAGTAGAGAAGGTTTTCTTTCGACCCTCAGAGGAAGAGATCCTCAAAACAGTGGTGATAATACCAACATAAGACATCAAGATCAAGATAAAAGGAGAAGTCACAAAAATTAAAGCTTGAGCAAACACAGCAAATTCTGTCCTAGAGGTATCCCCACAAGCCAGTTTCAGTAACGGAGGAATATCACAAAAGAAATGGTTGATCACATTGGAAGCACAAAAGGGCAGGGTGAACACCATGCTGGTATGAACAAAAGATATTAAAAACCCACTTAACCATGATACTGCAGCTAGACCCATACACACTTTTTGGCTCATCAGGACATGGTAGTGCAGAGGCTTACAAATGGCAACATAACGATCATAGGCCATTGAGGCTAAGAGGAAAGTCTCTGCACCACCAAAAGAAAAGGTGAAGTAAGTCTGCAGAGCACAGCCGATGAAAGAGATTGAATTCTCTCCAGAGAGGAGGCTTTCAAGCATTTTGGGGACATTGACAGATGTATAGCAGATCTCCAGAAATGCAAGGTTTCTTAGGAAGAAATACATGGGTGTGTGGAGGGCAGGATCAGTCAGGGTAAAAAGAATGATGAGAAGATTTCCAGCCAGAATGATGATATAAATGAGAAGAAAAGCTGAGAATAATGCACTTTGAAGACTGGGATCATCAGAAAGACCCAGGAGGATGAATTTTGCTGGTCCTGTGCCATTCTGTAGAATAATTTCTTTCTTTCCCTGCATGCTGGAAAATAAAAAGAGAAGATACATTAGATAATAGAAATAGGATGTAATGCAAGATCTATAGTTGGTAATACACAATCATGATAAAGATAGACTACAGTGCTTTCTTTTAAGATCTGCACAGGATGCCAGAGGACTGAATTGTAAAATCCCCCTGACATAAAGCCTACCCCAACCAAGACTTGAGTTAAGGCCCTATTAGGATAGAAGCCAAAGATGTGCTTATAAGCTTATCTGAAACATCACTCCTTGAAGTAAGAGTGGAATCTAACAATAATAAATTAATTTTAATAGATGATAGTTTGATGCCATTACTGAACAGCATCGATTATCCTCTGCTTGCCTATGTGCATGACAACCCAGTGAGTATAATGTATCACTACTGCATATTATTGTAGAATTTAGTTATACACTTACATTAGCATCCTCATAAAACAGCTGTGTCAGTTCTATTTCTATAATGAACTACTGAGACTCATAACAATATTGTCTTACCTTATTGGGTAAGTTAGGTAGATTTCTGAGATATAATATGTGAAACCATTTTGCAAGCTATTTCGGAATATAAATGAATGAACTAGTCAGATTTAAATATTTTGATCCGAGATCATATATCCATGATGCTGAAGCAGGAGCTGAAATCTTCAATGAGATTCGTAAGATAAATATATAGTTTTATTTATTTACTGATGCTAAATTTAATCTGCTAAACCATAGTTTCACGTACTTTTTTGTAATATTGTATTCATATGGAAAAGTATTGTTTTAGATAGAACAACTATTCTTTCGTTTTCATTCATATCATCTTCATCATATTAATTAAAACAGGATTTAAAATGATGAACTTCCACTCAAAATGCCATAAACATTAATACTAAAGTTCCGTAACTCTGTGAAATCATTAGTGGCAAGACAATGATCAAGAACAATTTACCTTTACATATGTGCACAGTCTTTCCATCATGAAGAAACACAGGAAAGCATCCAAATCTGAAAGTCTTGTACTTAGTGCAAGACTGGAGACTCCCCCACAACCATATCTTCCTGACTTCTGAGATGCAATTGTTATTTCTTAGCCACTTGTGGAAGCACACGATCTTACACTAATGCCAAAGAATTTGTCTTATCCTCAAACCCACTGGTTTTATTTCATCTTGCATTGTTATCCCTCTTGGGAGCTCTGTCTCATGGTAGATCAATAAGAATAACTGGTTGAGTCAACAGATGTCCTTAAGGAGTCATTATTCTCCACCATGATCCTTAAGGAAGAGAAGACAATGGTGATACACAGTACAAATTAGCAAGCTTTTAACACCACCACTCCATTCCATTTCATTATGAGTAATTTCACAGAGCTTATTTTCTAAGTGGCCATCATCCTCATCTTTCTTTGTATCCCACCTTTCTCCCAAAACTGAGAGTCAAAGCAGCTTACGATTTCAGAGAACAATACAATTGAAAATGTGGAAAAAGAGAGCATCAGAATAGAACTTTGCCCATTATTAAAACAAAACAAACTTCCAGTTAAAAGAATAAAACAAGATTTAAAAAGATGAAAAGGAATTAAAAACAGTTCAGAATAAAACAATGCAACACTTCCCAGCCAGTTCTTTAAAAACTTTTTGTGTAAAAAGTTTTTTTGCCTGCTAGTGGAAGGGCAGCAAGGAGGAGGGAATTCTGGTCTCTCTGGGAAGAGAGTTCTAGAGTCTAGGAGCAGCCATGGAGAAGACAACTGTCATGTCTCCATCAACTGTGCTTGCAATGCAATTGGGACTGGAAGGGAAGATGTCTGCTGATGCTCTCAGGTCCTAGGCATTCCTATATGCTCCTGTATGTTGTACTTCACAACAATACTTATGAAAACAACAACAAACAACAACAGCAACAACAAATATCTCACAAAGAATCAAGTCTGTATGAACATTATTCTAGCATCTTTCTGAGACAGCATCTCTAGCGTCCCATGGCATCTCTATGGGACCTGGCATTGTATAGTGTCCTCAGTTTTGGACTATGACCCTGGGGACAAGGTTTTAATTCCCCATTCAGCTGTGGAGAGCCAGTGGGTGATCTTGGGTGAGTCACACACCCACTCAGCCCCAGAAAACCCTGTGAAAGGTTGCCCTTACAATCTCCATAAGTTGGAAATTATTTGAAAGCATACGACAGCATGTGTTTCCATTTAGGCTGGATCGAGTCTATTCTGTTCATTTCAACTGAACCCAAACCACCTCCATTCCACTTTAGAAAAAGCTGTCTTATGGGCCTAAATCCTGTTTTTGGTCCTAAATCCCAACCAGAAAAGAGCAATTCAAGCAATGAGAATTTGGTATGTTAACTTTTATATAAATGAAGTTTGCTGAGAGTGTCTGCTGCAGTTGAGATTAACAATTGGATTTGGTCCTTAGACTGACCATACTGGCTGGGGAATCCAAAGAAGATCTGGCTCAAACTCTGTTCTACATCCTGCTTAATGAATCCTATAGTGTTCTAGTGATCATTAGATAGAAATGAGACGTCAAACTGAGGATTATCTAAGTATTGATCACACTATAAGCTAAACCTCAAAGAAATATTCCTCTGAGATTTTATGCAAATGGTAAAAAGCATAGAGAAGTAGATGGAAACTGACAGTGCTCCACAGATCAACGACCATTTCAACTTTTTTAAATTAAATTATTATTTGTTATTAACAATCATTGCACCAAAATAGTTCTATGGCCCTTTTTGCATGGCATTTGCCATGCAAAGGGGCCTCAGGAGCATTGTGTTACTGCAGTTTAGGCCTACTTGGAGATACCCCAAGATATCATTTTGATGTCATAATTTGGCTCTCTTCCACCACCCCTCTCCATGTGTTTGTGAGGCCTCCGAACGAGCACAGACTGGGCTCAGCCACTAATTGCTGAACATTCCATTCTCCACTCAGGCAGGCCAGAAATAGCCAGATCCTTGCTTTAGGTGACCTCTCTGCAAATACCTTCATTATGTATTCACACTGTGTACAAAGGACTCCCTGCCCTGAGCAGGCAACCTGGCAAGCTGAATACTCAACTGCCAAGCACTCTGCATTTGCATACTGGCTAATTCTTTGTCAATTCGGACTTAACTCAATCGTGCTAAATTCTGACCTTTCCAAAGCTTTGTCCCGCTCCTAAATCACATTGTTTTCTCCAAGTATGGCATAGCCTGCAGTCACATTTCCCTCTGTAAAAACCTCTGATTCCGAGACCTTCCTCAGATCGCTCCCGAGTTCCAGACCACCTTGCTGCTGCTTTGCTTGGCGAGCTTCCCCTCAGCCCCACGTGCTGAGATACATCGCACCCCAGCTTCGCTCTCTCTCTTCTTTCCGGGCTTCAGGAACAGGTTCTGTATCACCTGAATCAACTATCCCTCTGAAAATCCCGCTATCAAACTCAAACCTTTATTTTCCTTAGTTATCTGTGTGCATGTGTTGCTTACATTGTGTGCTTGTATTTAATAAAGATCATTCATTAATTTCCAACACGGTTTGCTTCTTGACTTGGCCTGACCACGTAAACATTGGGTTACAAGATCCTGCTGCGTTGCCCTGCCTCTCGTAGTGCCAACCAGTGCTCTTGACTAATTTCCCCATCTTGTAATTGTAAGGTTATTTAGGTGTCCCTCCCGGGACCCCCAGTAAACAGGATAACAGTCATGCAATTGCGAGGAGCATTTCAGACAACGTCCTCATAATTGTGCTATGCTGCTGGGGCCGGCAGGCACCAATCGCAAACTATTTCATTTTCAGCTTCTAGCCAAAAATGATGTGCGATTGTGCATTGCTCCAGGGCCCCATGTGCACTTACCTTATGTGCGGAGCTCTGGAGACACGCCCCTGGGAAAATACCCAGCTGCTTTGCGGAAGGAAGAGGCGGAGCCCTCATGCTGCGTGCTGGCTGGCCGGCATCTCTTGTGGAACCAAAGCAATGGGGACATGAGAGCCTCTCGCAAGAGGCTGCTCACGTGATTCCTGCGCTTCCATGCAGGAAAGAGGTAAGGAGCGGAAAGGGTCTATAAATTGCACTAAACATTAACAGCATAGTTTCTGAACTGTGAGTACCACCAACACTTTTGGGTTCTGTATTATACTTCTTGATGCAGCAGGGACCTCATACAGACCATTGTTTGGCATGCAGCATTCTGGGTCAATATGCTGTATTTGTAATGCATACAATTAAGCTATGTTTTCTTTGTCAGTGTAGGTGTTTCAGAAATTCTGATAAATTATTATGCTGACAATTTCAAATAATGATTACAAAGAATGGTTCTAACAAGTCACATTTCTAATACAATTCAAAGGTCAGTGTATAACCACCTTTAATAACTTTAATAACTGTGTCAACATATAGCACAACAGAGAGGAATTTTGGCAAATCTGGAAGTTATTCCTGGCTGGCAAATAGGACAGAGATTAAACTTGCAATAGGCTGGTAATGAGTTCAGTATTTTCCAATTAAGGATAAGATATTAATACATTTCCAAGGCTATCACGTTCAAGCCAAAGAGGTTTGTATATATCACTACAAGAAGTCAATTTATTTTGAGCAAAGAAAAAGAATCCATACAAGTAAAAGTTGTTTACATTATGTTTACATTATACATATGTTATTCTCATTCTCATTGTCTTTAATCATCAAAAGGTTTTCTTTTAAAGATCTTCAGAAAGGCAGCTTTCATCTCTTTATTCCTCAAGCTGTAAATGAAAGGGTTTAGAAAGGGACCAACAACAACATAGAAAAGAGAAAGATTTTTATCAGAGTTCAGTGGGTAAGTGGAATTGGGCTTTAAGTATGCAATACAGGCAGATCCAAAAAACAAAGTCACCACAATGAGGTGTGAAGAGCAAGTAGAGAAGGTCTTCTTTTGACCCTCAGAGGAAGAGATCTTTAAAACTGTGGTGATAATACCAACATAAGACATCAAGATCAAGATAAAAGGGAAAAATCACAAAAATCATAGCCACAGCAAACACAGCAAATTCAATCCTAGAATTATCCCCACAAGCCAGTTTCAGTAATGGAGGCATGTCACAAAAAAAATGGTTGATCACATTGGAAGCACAAAAGGACAGGCTAAATACCATGCTGCTATCAACAAAAGACATTAAAAACCCACTTAACCAAGATACCACAGCTAGATTAGTATACACTTTTTGGCTCATCGAGACATGGTAGTGCAGAGGCTTACAAATGGCAACATAATGATCATAGGCCATTGAGGCTAAGAGAAAGCATTCTGCACCACCGAAAGAAAAGGTAAAGTAAATTTGCAGAGCACAGCCGATGAAAGAGATGGATTTCTTCCCAGAGAGGAGGTTTTCTAGCATTTTGGGGAAATTGACAGATGTGTAGCAGATCTCAAGAAATGCAAGGTTTCTTAGAAAGAAATACATGGGTGTGTGGAGGGCAGCGTCAGCCAAGGTCAGAAGAATGATGAGAAGATTTCCAGTGAGAATGATGATACAGATGAGAAGAAAAGCAGAGAATAAGTCACTTTGAAGACTGGGATCACCAGAAAGACCCAAGAGGATGAATTTTGCTGGTCCTGTGCCATTTTGTGGAATAATTTATTTCTTTCCCTGCATGCTGGAAAATAAAAAGAGAAGATACATTAGATAATAGAAGTAGGGTGCAATGCAAGATCTAGAGTTGGTAGTACACAATCGTGATAAGGATAGACTGGAGCTAAGGTGCTATCAGGATACAAGCCAAAGATGTGTTTGTCAACTTATCTGAGAGAGTACTCTTTGAAGGTAGTGTGGAATATAATAATAATAATAATAATAATAATAATAATAATAATAATAATAATAATAATATAATTATTGTTGTTGTTGTTGTTGTTGTTTAATAGATGATTATTTGATGAAATTACTGAGAGGCAAACCTGGATTTGTCTCTGCTTGCTTGAATGCATGGTATCCACGCAAGTATTACATCTCTGCTGCTTATTATTGAAGAATTTTGTCTTATGCTTACATTAGCATCCTTACAAGACTGTGGTGTCAGTTCTATTTCTGTAATGAACCACTGTGGCTCATAATAATAATGCCTTACCCAGGTTGGGTAAATTTCTGAGATATAATACATGACAGCATTTTGCAAGCGATTTTGGGGAATAAATGCATGATCTAGTCAGTTTTAAATATTTCTATCTGATATTATATCCACAATGCTGAAGTTGACACTGAAGCAGAAATTGCTTTTTTCAATGAGGTCAGTAAGATTTATTTATTTATTTATTTTGCTTAATTTAATCTGTTAAACCGTACTTTCAACTTTATTTTTGTATCATTTCATTCATGTGGTAAAGTGTTATCTTACACATAGTTAGAGCAGTGACTCTTTCATGTTCATTCATGCCATCATCAGTATATTAATTAAAACAGTATTCAAAATGCTAAACTTCACTTGGATGTGCCTTAAATATCATTATTATAGTACCTTAACATTGCAAAATGATTAGCGGCAAGACAGCGATCAAGAAGAATTTACCTTAAGATATATACACAGTCTTTTCAGCAGGAAGAAACACAGGAAAGCACTCAAATTAGAAAATTGTGTACTTAGTGCAAAACTGGAAGCTCATCCACAACCACCTCTTCTTGACTCATGAGCTGTAATTGTGATTTGTTATCCACACCTGGAAGGAAGTGATCTTACATTGATGCCAAAGAATCTGTCTCATCACCGAACCCACTGGCCTTATTTCATCTTGCAGTGTTGTTTCTCTTGGGAAGCCTATCCCAAGACACTAAGAATAACTGGCTAAGGGAAAAGAGGCCCTGAAGGTATCCTTATTCTCCACTATGATCGTCAAGAAAGAGAAAGCGATGCTGATTAACAGTGTGAATTAGTAGACTTTTAACATTTCCATTTCATTGGGAGTACATATCACAGCTTAAGTGGAGCTTGATTTCTAAGTGGCCACCATCTTCATTCTCATATTTATTTGTCTCCCACTTTTCTCTCAAATCTGAGAATCAAAGCAGCTTGTGATTTCAGGGAACAGTTCAATCTAAAGATACAAAAACTGAGCATTAAAATAGAATTAAACTATGTCCAACACTTACCGACCACGCCTGTGTACGTGCTTGTCCGGAGGCCTCGCAAACACGTGGAGTGGGCTGGCAGAGGAAGGCCGAATGATTTTGATATCAAAAAGAGATATCTAGTTCTATCACCGGGTCGGCCCAAACCATAGTAACAGGATTCTCTGCTGGAGCTTGCATTGCACTCTTTTCTGTCTCTAGGATTTGTGATTTTATAACCTTATCCTGTTCAGCAGGTCCTGTTTCAGTCTCTTGAGTCAGAGTCTATTTACACATTCTGGAAGTGGGACATGACAACTGAGAAGGCCAACTCTCATGTCCTCATCAATTGTGCTTGCAATGTTGGTGGGACTGCTCTCAGGGCCTCGGTAAGCTCATACACGCATAGGATTTTACTTTGTTACCAGGCCGTACACCCTCACCTTTCGGTATGGTTTTATTGGAGAAATATGGTTTAATTGGCAAAATATACTAATTGCCATAAATATAAAATATACCATGCAATGGCTGAACGGTGAGGTTGACCAAGAAGAAAAACACTGGCTGAATATGTGCAATACAAAGTAGGTCAGAAACCCCCTCTAAGCATAGCCAGGTCATACCCAGGATATCACCAGGAAACTCCAGAGATAATAGGCTTAAGATAAGCTGTAACGACTCTGCTTTTAGACAATAGCAACAGGGAAGTTCCCACCAAACCATTGATGGTTTCAACCCTTCTTCCCACTCACCTGTAAATTGTTCCTTTGTCCTCACATCTGTCCAACCATTACAGAGCTACCACAGCTGCCATTAATTCTTTGTCACCTAACAGTAAGATCGATAACACACTCTGGACCTCATTGTCCACCTTGCAAATTCCATTGTTAATTCAACTGGAAGGCCATTCACACCCTTTTCCTCCAGGCAGAAAACCTGTACAAAAACTTCCAGTTTTGAGCAGTTAGTTTTTCGCTTGCTGGTGGTATGCTGTTACTCTGATTTTCAAACAACTAAGCCGCATTGGTGTTTCTTTGTTCCTCTCTGGATTGGTAAATATTGCCCTCATTGCCCTTGAAAACTTGCTATCAACAATTTTCATTCCTTTCTCCTTCACCTAGCCTTGTGAGATTGTGTGTGTGCTTGCTTCTTATGTGTGATTAATTCCCAAATAAAAACATTTCAAGCTTACTTTTCAGCCTCTGGCTGGTTTTTCCCAGCATGAGACTCTGTAAACACTGGTAGAAAGATCTAACTAGGTTATCTTCCTCTTGCAGACCTCCTAATTTGAGCTCATAATTCCCCTCCTTTGAATGGAGGTAATGGCATCACAGGTGGACCCCCAAGTCACTCAGGTTTTGGGATAACAACTACATGACAATACAAATGAGAACAGCAGCAACAACAGCAACAAATATTGCAAAAAGGAGCAAGTCTATATATTGGGTATGGTCACACAGTCAACAAATCATCTTGTATTTTGCTATAGCGTGACTGACCAAAGTCAAATAATTGAATGTAGATTTGGGCATATTTATAATATACTCACTGAAATCTATGGATCTCAAGTTGATCAAGTTAATCTTGACATTTCAATTATATATGCATTTCAATTGATTTCAAGAATTCTATTCTGACTCCAACTTCTTGTGTTACAAATATATGACAATCACTGAGGTCTGGGTGAAGGGTCTCTCTCCTGTGTCTCACCAGTGAGAGCAATAGACAACATTGCAGGCATTGAAGAAAGCATTAGCACCCATGCTACTTGATTTTGCTTCCTGTTTTTTTTTTTTTAGTTGAAGGCTTTGGGATTATTTATCTATTTATTTATTTATTTATTTACAATATTTCTACCCTGCTTTTCAGCCTCAAAGGCTATCATAATGGCTTAGAGATTGCTAACTTGACAGTTCCCTGCCCTCATCTTACAATCTAAATGAAAAATGACACACAAGGGAAAGGGGGTGGTAGCGTGGGAGGGAATTAAGTCCAGCAAATGCTACTTCTTAGTTCTCTGCTTTTCAAAGTAGCCATCATCATCAAAACTCAGTCCATGAGAAGGTCTGGATGTGCTCCTTGAACTGACCATACCGGCTGGAAAACGCAAACAAGATGTAGTTCGAGCTCTTCTCTACATCCTGCTTAAGGGATCTCATAGTAACCTAGTGATGATTAGATGGAAGTGAGAGGTGGAATGGAGGATTATCTAGATATTAAGGACATTATAGTCTAAATCTCCAATAAATTTTCCCCTGAGATTTTATGCAGATGTTGAAAAGTATAGAGAACTATACAAAAACTAACAGTGTTCCATAGGTCAATGACCATTTCAACTGTTTTTTTTTAAATAAAATTTGTGTATTAGCAAGTTGTGTTAACAGTCAATATATCAGATCAGATCTGACCATCTGCCATGAAGGCACATACTTTGTCCAAGCAGTCTGGATGTGGCAAGCAACATCACCTTTGCTACAATGAACATAGCAGAGAGGAAAAGAAGAAGCCTGATCACTGTGACAAGCCAGTTTTCAAGCTATTCTTTGTTGCCTCTTGGGTGTGTCAGCTTAAAGTGCTTGACCCTTCTTGTTTCTCATGCACGGTGGTGAGTTCGAGAGATACCAACGAGGAGTTGACAGATGGTATATTCCTGACTGGGTCAGCAAAGAGTGTATAGTGAAGGTCAAGATGCAGAGACTATCTTTGGTGGCCTTGCAAAAGACTGGAACATTGGACAAGTCTCTTATCAAGGGGGATAAAGTAAAATTTGGCTTGTGATGAACTGAAAGTACACCATATTGAAATGTTTATATATGTGTATGTATAAGTTAATGGATAATATTTTTTTTAATAATATGACTTAAGTAAAAGTTTACTTATAGAGTTGAATACACCACCTGGTAGTGTAGATATATCTATGTATCTATATATAAGTAAAGTTACTGTATCCTACTGCTTGATGAATGTGATATAAGATAAAGTTTGGCTATATAATGGAATAGTTTATCAAAGATACCCCAAGGTTTCTATGCATTCTTCTGCAAGGATGAAGTTTCTCATACTATCTACCCTGGTGGCCTGCCCAGCCTGGAACCTCTTTGAGTTCAGGTCTAAACAGCCAGGGAGATCTCTGGATCAAACCAGGGCTAGGACAAACAAGTCTGCTTCAATTCTCCCTTCCTGAGAATGCAGCACCTTCCTTACTCTTGTCCCTCCTTGGCTTTCTCCTTTGAGGGTTATCTCCCTTTACTGCTTTCCTTAAATCTACCCCAGATCTGATCTAACATATCCTCACTTGTCATGCAGCTTTCTGGGTCAAAGTCCTGTATTTATAATGCATAGAATTGACCTGTCTTTTTCTTTTTCTTTATGTAGTTATTGCAGAAAATGATGTGCATTCTACCCTGATAAATTATTATGCTGACCAGGTCAGTGTTGCAGAAACAATTGATATTAATGAGGGGAAAAGTCAGTGTAATGATTGCCTGTTGCTTAAAAGATGATGAATTGACACTTCCCAATTGATTTGAGTGCTAATGGATTACAAAAACAAGATTACAGTAGATTACAAAGTAATGGCTGCAATTATTTTTGCTTGTAATGCAATTGTAAGGTCAATGTAGAAAAAGGATTTTATCTTTTAGACAAGTTTCCCTGCATATAAGCTTACCTAAAAACTTTAATAACTGTGCCAACATATAATGCAGCAGGGAAATTTTTTTTGAAAATTTTGAAGTAATTTCTTCCTGCCAGGTAGGAGAGAGATTAAACTTGCCTTTTGGACTGGTAATAAGTTTAGTATATTCCAACTGACAGGAAGATATCAACACATTTCCAAGAATATCAGATTCAAGCCAAATATGATGTGACTATATCGTTATAATACATCAACCCTTCTTCAGAAAAAAAAAATTGCACATGTAAAAGTTTACATTATACATGCATTATTCTCATTTCCTTTTATCATTTAAAAGGTTTTCCCATCCAGATCCTCATAAAGGCATCTTTCACTTCTCTATTCCTCAAGCAGTAAATGATAGGATTTAGAATGGCACCAAAAAAAATTGTAATATAATTGTAAGGCCAGTGTATAGAAAGGGTTGTACCCTTAAGGCAAGTTTGCCTGTATATAATGTTACCTAAAACATAAGAATTTTTGCAACGTATAATGCAGCAGCGAAGAATTTTCAAAAATTCTGAAGTAATTCCTTCCTGCCTGATAGGAAAGAGATTAAACTTACCTTTTGGCTCGTAATAAGTTTAGTATTTTCCAGCTAACAGGAAGATATCAACACATTTCCAAGAATATCAGATTCAAACCAAATATGATTTGACTATATCTTTATGATAGATCAACCTATTTTGAGGGGGAAAAAACCACCAAGTAAAAGTTGTTTACATTATACATACATTATTCTTATTGCCTTTAATCATTCAAATGGTTTTCCCATCCAGATCCTCATAAAGGCAACTTTCACTCCTTTATTCATCAAGCTGTAAATGACAGGGTTTAGAATGGGCCAACAACAATGTAGAAACGAAAAAGATATTTGTCAATGTTTGGGGAGTAAGTGGAATGAATTAAAAATACTGGGTTACAGTGGATTACAATGGTTAGAGTGGATTACAGTGCAATGGGAATAACTAGTTGGACTCCTAATATAATTCTAAGGCAGATGTAGAAAAAGGGTCATCAACGGCCAGTGTCCAGACACAAGCTATTTTTGAGAACACCAAGGCTCGCAGGCTCCCCAGTTATTAGAGTGAAAGTGAAAGGGTGAAAAGCCTCCCAGCCCCATTTTACTTCTATGTTGAGAAAGGCCTTTCCTCCCCTATAAAGCTGTAGATGCATTGTGAGTTTTTTTTTTTTTTTTTAAGGAATCCTCATGGTATGATGGAGAGTATGGTCCTCAAAAATTCACAGAAGGGCAATATACTTTCCAAACCTTTCCAGTTCTTGTCTCAGGGTCTCTCATGGAGGTGCGCTTTCCTCTACACATTTTTTTTCCATCTTGCAGGCTCTTTAAATTTTCTCTAATTCTTTTGAAAGGCCAGATTGGTCTATTTTTTTTTAAAGAAAGTGTCAATTGCAATGGCAATTGCAATTTCTTTGGTCACAAGAAACAGATAACGGTAACTGCAACATGGCAAACATGTCATTTTTAAGAGCCTGCTATACACGTAGGCTATTTCCACACCACTAATCTTTGCTTATAAACGCTCCTTACTATAAAGATTTCATGCTTATCTGTTAAACTTTCATAACTTAGCTGACATATCACACAACCAGGAGGAATTTTGGAAAATTTGGAAATCATTCCTACCTCCAAGGAGGACAGAAATTAAACTCACATTTGACTGGTAATGAGCCCAGCATTTTCCAGCTAAGTGGAAGATTATCAACACATTTCCAAGATTATTAGATTCAAGCTAACTGTATCTCTATAAGAGATCAATTTATTTTGAGCAAAGAAAAAAAAATCACTACAAGTAAAAGAATTGTCATATTGATTTTACATTCCTCATTCCCATTCTCTTTAGTCATCCAAAATGTTTTCCCATGCAGATTCTCATAAAGGCACCTTTCACCTCTTTATTCCTCAAGCTGTAAATGACAGGGTTTAGAATGGGACCAACAACAGTGTAGAAAAGAGACAGATATTTGTCAGTGTTTGGGGAGTAGGTGGAATTGGGCTTTAAGTATATAATACAGGCAGAACCAAAAAACAAAGTCACCACAATGAGGTGTGAAGAGCAGGTAGAAAAGGTCTTCTTTCACCCCCAGAGGAAGAGATCTTCAAAATGGTGGTGATAATACCAACATATGAGATCAAGATCAAGATAAAAGGAAAAGTTACAAAAATCATGGCCACAGCAAACACAGCAATTTGAGTTCTAGATGTATCCCCACAAGCCAGTTTCAGCAATGGAGGGATATCACAAAAAAAATGGTTGATCACATTGGAAACACAAAAAGACAGGGTAAATACCATCCTGGTATGACCAAAGGACATTAAAAACCCACTTAACCAAGACACCACAGCTAGAAATATGTACACTTTTTGGCTCATCAGGACATGATAGTGCAGAGGCTTACAAATGGCAACATAACGATCATAGGCCATTGAGGCTAAGAGAAAACACTCTGTACCACCAAGGAAAAAGGTAAAGTAAGTCTGCAGAGCACAGCCAATGAAAGAAATGGAGTTCTTCCCAGAGAAGAGGTTTTCTAGCATTTTAGGGACATTGACTGATGTATAGCACATCTCCAGAAATGCAAGGTTTCTTAGGAAGAAATACATGGGTGTTTGGAGGGCAGCATCAGCGAAGGTCAGAAGAATGATGAGAAGATTTCCAGCCAGAATGATGATATAGATGATAAGGAAAGCTGAGAATAATGCACTTTGAAGACTGGGATCATCAGAAAGACCCAGGAGAATAAAGTTTGCTGGTGCTGTTCTATTTTGTAGAGTATTTTCTGGATTGGTCTTCATTCTGAGTATTAAGAAAACAGATACATGAGAAAGAATGGAAGTGGGATATAACAGGGAATATATTGCTTAGCTAGGCATACTACTACTACTTAAAGGAGAATATATTATTTATTGTTTGTGAAGAAATGCACAGGAGACCAGAGAAATACATGAAATTATATAACACTGGCTGGTGTATGATACTTGGCTACCTTCTGGAGGAGCAGAATCCTGCTTAATACTGGGATGAGAGGCTGCCATGGAATGTCAGGTGTTGCAGGCTATATCTCAAACAAAGGAACTAGGAAAACCACCTCTGAGTATTCCTTGCCTAAGAAAACTGTGTGAAATTGATGGGGTTGCCATAAGTCGACACATGACTTGAATGCATATATATATGTATATATACACACACACACACATACATATACATACACACACACACACACACACACATATATACACACACACACACAATGTAAGAATAATATCAGTTATAATGATCTGAATTCTACTGTCCTCTCTAAGAACAGACCCACTGAAACAGTTTGAATTTCTTATGTCTTGACTCACAATTGATTTCAGGGGTGTAGTCTCAGTAGACCTAATCAGTAATATTCAGGCTTAATAAATGCTGATTTATTGATACTGTTGGAATTCAAGGCCAGATAACTCTATATACTTGAGAAAAATTGTACTGTGCATTTGGGGCTTATCAGAAAGACCCAAAAGGCAGAATGTTTCCAGTGTTCTTGCTGTTTTGTAAAATGTTTTCTTTCCTCCTGTGCATGCAAAACAAAAGGAAAGATATAACCATGCATAGCAATATGGTATGATCTATGATATAATGTCTGACTATACAGTGTGGCTCCGTGGTTTCATTGTTAGACTAAGGCACTGAGAGACCAAGGTTCAAATCCTGACTCAGCCACCTTGGGCAAGTCACATTGTTGGCTAAAATACACATGAGGAATGTTAACAGACTCTCAATTGCCCTCTCATTAGTATGATTAACAAGAATATTTATTACTGCTTCTATTGACCAATTATATGATTAAACTCCGTTTTGTTAACTTCTGTATGAAACTTTTACAGCTGAAATCAGGAGTACATTGGTTACATCAAGGATAGACTTGTTTGTGAACATCATGATAATCACAGACTGCTCTGTTCTTCCAGACAACTGTCGGACAAGTTAGACAAGAAATAACAAGCAGTCCGTCTTAAGTGAAATATTAAACTTGCTGATTTACGTTTTATTCGGATCAATACTGCTAGTAATTGGACTAAACACAGTTCTGGTTAAGAGCAGGATCCTTCAGCCAAAGAAACACTTTTTTTGTGTTTTATTGTATTGCATACTTTGCATTTTGTGTTGCTCCCTCACTTCCTACCTAATTTCAGAGCTCAACCAGCTTCATGTCCAACCCTTTCAGATATGGTGGGTGTGAGATTTCGTGCCATTCACAACACTCTTTTGGCCTCAGAGGTAAACAAAGGCAAGCCCCCTCTGAAAAAATGCCACCCCGAAAACTCTGTGATAGGTTTACTTTGGGGTCATGATAAGTCAGAAATAATTTGAAGGCAAACAACAATACACAATGTGAATAAAGTGTAGACTTTGTTGCATTCTGCCAGAGGGTTGTATTGATCGGAGAACAATCCCAAAGATATATAATACCTTTTAAAACCCTACTAATTCAATGCTCTTTTTAAGTATGTTTGGTCCTAAGCTGCTGCCTGGATATAGGACCCTTTTGGTAGCAGGTCTAAACTCTAGAACATAAAAGCAGAGTCTCAGACTGGAGAAACAGCAGCAGAAAACATGATTAATGTTGACGGTGATACTCTCTGCTTCAGTTACTGTGTTTGAGCTGGCAATTGTTTGAAAGAAGATTGAAATATACATTTCTAAATATGATAGGTGAAAACACATTTCAGATTAATGAACATTATAAATACATCATCCAGGTATATTTAAATGTTTTAACCCACATCATACTAATGCTGATGTTGAATCAAGTATTAAGATCTCTTGCATTGAATCAGTGGGATTTAAAATTTGTGTTATTTTAAATGTGTCTTTAATGTACCTTTAGATTGTTTTAGATTGTTTGGACATCCATGTATTTATTCTGGAATCTATTTATTTTATTCATAAAGATTCAGCATGGTATCATGGGTTTCAGTTTTGGACTAGAACTCTGGACCACCAGGGCTCCTATTAGCACTTAGCCATGGAA
Organism: Ctenosaura bakeri; assembly: GCA_948474755.1. Taxonomy (NCBI): domain Eukaryota; kingdom Metazoa; phylum Chordata; class Lepidosauria; order Squamata; family Iguanidae; genus Ctenosaura; species Ctenosaura bakeri. The sequence goes on from CAOLHI010001288.1 coordinate 285,228, forward strand.
ACCATTGGGTGATCTGAGCAAGTTTCATAGCCTTAAACTGAATGATACGGTCACCTAAGTCACAGGTGATTTAACAGCACATAACAAATCAATAGATTTCATTCATCTGACTATCACTGCTAAAATCTACATTATATCATTTAAAACTTGATTTGGACTTTTGAACTTTAGTCTGATATGCTTTAAGTAGGATTAATGTGCGTTAAACCTGCCAAATAATAAGAGGCAAAACAATGATTTTGAATAATTTACCTCAAGATATGTGCATAGTAACCTCCATCAGGAAGAAACACACCGAAGCATTCAAACAAAATGTTTGTGTACCCTTCTGAATCCTTAAGGTTAGACACAATGTTCTGTTCCGGACTCCTGAGCTGTACTTGTGAGTCATCAGCCAGTCAGGGAAGGAAATGGCCTTATGTTGATGCCAAAGAATGTATCTGATCGTCAGGCACAATAGCTTTATTTTGTCTTGCAATATTGCCCCTCTTGGGAGGTCTGTCCCCTGGCAGATCCCAAAGAAGGAATGAATGAATTGACAGATATACAAATTTGATTATTATAACATTATCACCTGATATTTTTAAAATATGGATGTTGATACTTTCTAACATTACTATCATATACTCACTTATCTACAGTATGTTTACTTGAACAAGGGTGTGTGTGTGTGTCATATCTAAGCAGAGATATACTGAAATAAATTGTACAAGCACCGTGACAATATTCCTAAAAATCAGCAAATCTATATGTCACAGCATATCGTCTTATATTTTGCTGCTACTTAACTGATCAAAGATATATAGTTGACTCCTGGTGGCGCAGTGGTTAAATGCCAGTACTGCAAGCCACAAGCCACAAGGTTGTGAGTTTCATCCTGCCTGGCTCCAAGGTTGACTCAGCCTTCCATCCTTTCGCTGGTCGGTAAAGTGAGTACCCAGCATGTTGGGGGCATGTATAGAAATGTTTCGAAATACATGCTATTTGTAATTTGTTCGCCGCCTCGATCCATATGGAGAGGCGGGATACAAATAAATAAATAAATAAATAAATAAATACTAATGATAGTCATACTTAATACAGACCCATCAAAATTTATGCATATTAGGTTAGTCATGACTAAATAAATTCCAATTGATTTCAAGGGACCGAATCTAATTCTCAATACAACCTATGATTTAGCAAAGTGTGATGTTACCACCTCTTACGTACCCCATCCTGCGGGATAGCAAAATTGTAATGAAATATCATTTTCACATAAAAACTGGACACTTATGGTTGGTAAACATGTGATAAGCAGAGCGCTGGCTATATGCCTGGCTAGTCAGCATGATCTCAGCATGGCCAGGTCATAGGGTCAAGAAGAATTAGGCAGGAAACCTAGAGGCTTCCAGTAACGCTGTCAATGACCCTACATCTGAATACAGTGGTCAATGAAACTGCCAGGTGCAGCAGGTAAACACCCCTGCAGTGCTCATTTCCTATTCAGACCTTCTGCATTCACCTTACCCTATCAAGACATTAAGAGTCTGTCAGAGACTCTCATCCCAAAGTAAGACAATCAGTCTCTTTTGGACCCCTTTTGTTTAGTCTTCCAGAGAGCCATTAACACTTACCTCTTCAGGTTAGGAAAGAGGGTACTTGAACCCTAGCTCTGACCCTAGAAATTCATAGTAATTTGTGCTCATGTTGGCCTGTTACTCTGTATTTTGGTCCCCAGATTCCTGTGCTCTGTGCTACCCTTGGACTGCAGTCTGAACCACTCTGCTTCAACCTTCTTCTAGACCAATAAATATTACCCTCTAAACCCAAAAGGTCTCTCTATCCAACTTTCTTCACTTCACCCTTCACTAGCCTTATATGGGTTCATAATATGCTTGATTTCTTGTGTGTGTGTCTGTTGATTTCTAATAAAAACATCCTGTTTAAACCTTTAACTGCAGTTACCCACCCTCTCACAGGTGTCCTTTGAGATCTAATTCCCCTGTGTTTCTATGGAGGTGCTGGTACTGCTATGGACCTCAAGGTCTCACACCTTTTGGGGCAACAGTGATTTAGGTTTGTCTAAAAAAAAAAAAAAACAGAGTTCAGTCCAGCACAGATAAATTTGGACTAATGAATCAATATTTCTGTTTATTTGTTTTATATATAGGTTTGTGTATAGTCTTAATAAAACTTCTTAAACCTGGACTTCCATGGAGGTGCAATATTGTTTAATATCTATGTGAAGCTGCTAGATGAGTTACTTAGGAGTTCTGGGATGGGATGCCATGACACTCAGGTCTGCTTATCCTTATCATTGGAATCAGCAAGGGCTGCATATAGGCTGGATCAGTATTTGGATTCTGTACTGGGCTGGATGAATACTAAGGAATTGAAGATGGATTCCTGTAAGATATTAGTATTATGGATTTGTGATCCCTGTGTCCAAGAATTTGGTGACCAACATGTCTTGGGTAGATTGCATCCTGAAGGAGAGACCAGAGGCCAGGCTTGGGAATTTTACTTAGTCATCTCTCTCATTGGAAGCCCGTCTGGATTCTGTGATTCAAAGGACTCTTGGCAAGCTTTGATGTCTGTACCACCTATGACCTTTTACACTTGGAATAAGTGGGGTATAGTAATTCATTCACTGGTAATTGCCAATCTGAGTAATTTATTGCACTCTACATGGGGCTTCTCTTGAAGATGACTAGGCAGCAGGAACTAGTGTAACACGCTATAAGTGAACTGCTGATCTAAACATTTTTTAGAAAGCATATGAGACCAATGTCGGACTTCCAATACATTTTTGTTCTGGATTCAGGATGCTGATGATGAATGTTCAAGCCTACACATCTGGGACCTTAATATTTAAAGCAGCAGGGAAATAGCATGTACAGCAGCAAGGAAGCCAGTGGCACCTGGTGGACCAAGAGAAGAAAAATTCCATCTCAAATGGTGGAATGAGGTGCTTGTCTCTTTGGTCTGTATCAGATATATATGCATCCTCTATATCTCTGTGTTTTGCAGCCTTTATATGTCTATGAATCCTGCTTTATACTCTTTCTAGATGAAACTGTTTTCATGAATTGGAAACTTATTCCAGATTATAAAATTAAATATCAAGAGAGCAATCTATGTTTCCTTGAATCTAAAGATCTCACTATCTAATCTGCAATAATTTTTGCCATCTAGGTCATTTCCATATGTTACCTGATCCTGTGTCACAATCTCTACAGGGGATGTGGAAGCAATTTGAAAGCCCTTTTCCTTGCAAAGAAGCAAGACATTTGATGGGCATGGTGGGAATGTGGTCTTCTGAGGTCCCATAGTGAATAATGTTGCTGCAATCCAAGCCAGTTGTTCAGCACTATTTTAAGGATCAATGTCTTGGCCCAAGCATCTCTCACAGTAGTTCATTTTTCCCTGTACAAATATATTCTTTCTGTTTCTCCCTGTTCTAAGTACAAGTCAGCCTTTAATCTCCTTTTCAAAGGAGACTACTTGGATTATTTCCCAAGTTTAAACCCACCGCTATATCCCTATGTATATGGGAAGGGGGCACCAACTAAGAATGTCTTGTCTCAAGAGTCCACTGTGTATGTAGACTTCTTCTGACCTCAGTGATTTTTTCCCAGGGCTATTTTTGACATTGAAAGCCCCTCACCACAAGCTTCCCACTCTTTTTCAGCAAACAAACAAACAATGCCCCAATTGGAAGTTCATTTATTGGTTAGAAAAAGATTCCTGTGGGCCTAGAGTCCTCAGGGTTGACCTCTTAAATATTATTTTCCTATTCTACAAGATTGCCCTCTAAGGGCACATGGGAAATGCCCTCCCCATCTCTGGTAGCTCTTCACCCAACATTTTCCAAACACTGTTTGACTTTCTTCTGCAACAGTGGTTTCTGTCTTCAGGAGTCCTTAAATCTAGTACTACTCTGGCCCTTTCTGCAGGATGATGTTCTTGCGTGTCATCCTGTTGTGGTCCTGGCAGTCCCTCTGTGAGGATGGGGGTGTGTCCCCAGTGTTCCTCTTCACACATGGCTGGCTGCCTGTGAGAGGAAGCGCAAGGGGTGTGCTCCTTCCTTCCACACTGCAACTGGCCTTCTTCCCATGTTGCATTGGGGGAGGAATTGCATAGATTGCACTTTCAGCTCTTCTGCATGGCCAGCTGTGATGGAAGGCTCATGCAATAAGGGGGTATTGATGGGACTTTTCCCATTAATGGTATGCCCCATGATTGTGCTGGCTGGCAAAGCGAGAGGGGTGGGACCTTTACAATGTCATGTGGTAGCTTCATCACAGTCCTGTTCCTCTTGTATCCCCATGCTGGGACACCACTGCCCTGCAGAAATGGCCACAGTCAAAATGCTAGATATCAATCTGATTTGAGAAAAGGAAAATTAAAACACAGTTTTAAAGAGTAAAATGCATGGGAATGGGAAGGGAAGAGGTGTCCCAACAAACAAGTAAGAATGCCTTATCACAAGTGTAGACTGTGCATGCAGGCTTCATTCCACATCAGTAATTGTTGCTCATGCAGCTTGTTTACTAAAAAATTTTCTTGCAACCAGGACAGCTCCTAGTTGCTGCTGCTGTCGTTTTGTTCCTTCAAGTAGTTTCTGACTTATGGGGTCCCTAAGGTGGACCTATCATGTTTTTTTTCTTCCAGGTGTACCATTTTATAATAGATAAAAAGTGTATATGGGAGATTTGCAAGTCATCCCTAGCCTTCAAATAGGATAGAGGTTCAGGTAACATCGGCCTTATAGCAAGATGAACTGTTTCCTAATTTTAAAGAAAAGGCCCTGACACATTTCCAAGTGAAACTGATCTGAGTCAAAGGGTGCTTGAACACACTTGTCTGTTAGATCAATTTATTTTCATAGCAGAAAAATTAATAGATGAGAAGCATTTCAATGCATATTTTCTATTGGTTACTCAAAATGCTCATTCTCTTTAATCATTCAAAAAGTTTTCTCTTCCAGATCCTCATGAAGGCATCTTTCACCTCTTTATTCCTCAAGCTGTAAATGACTGGGTTTAAAATGGGGCCAACAACAGTGTACAAAAGAGAAAGATATTTGTCTGTATTTGGAGAGTAAATGGAATTGGGTTTTAAGTATATAATACAACCAGAACCAAAGACAAGGGTCACTACAATGAGGTGTGAAGAGCAGGTAGAGAAAGTTTTCCTCTGGGCTTCTGAGGATGAGATCTTCAAAATGGTCGTGATGATACCAACATAAGACATCAAAATCATGATAAAAGGAAAAGTTACAAAAATTATAGCCACTGTGAACACAGCAATTTCAATCACTGTGGTATCCCCACAAGCCAGTTTCAATAAGGGAGGGATGTCACAAAAGAAGTGGTTGATCACATTGGAAGCACAAAAGGACAGGGTAAATACCATGCTGGTATGACCAAAGGACATTAACAACCCACTTAACCAAGACACGACAGCTAAAAATATGTACACTTTTTGGCTCATCAGGATGTGGTAGTGCAGAGGCTTACAAATAGCAACATAACGATCGTAGGCCATTGAGGCTAAGAGAAAACACTCTGTATCACCAAGGAAAAAGGTAAAGTAAGTCTGCAAAGCACAACCAATGAAAGAGATGGATTTCTTCCTAAAAAAGAGATTTTCCAGCATTTTGGGGACATTGACTGATGTGAAGCAAATCTCCAGGAAGGAGAGATTTCTTAGGAAGAAATACATGGGTGTGTGAAGGGCAGAATCAGCCAAGCTCAGAAGAATGATGAGGAGATTTCGAGGCAGAATGACAAGATAGATTACTAGAAAAGTGGAGAATAATACATCTTGCATATAGGGCTCATCAGAAAGACCCAAGAGGATGAATGTTGCTGGTATTGTGCTGTTTTGTAGAATATTTTCCTTCTTGGTCTTCATCCTGGTGTAAAAGGGACCATTCAGAAAATAAGAACCTGTCATTGTTGCATCAATGGAAGGATCATGGAACAGAGGAAGGAACCAAGGCACATGTATGCCCAACAGCAGAATTAGTTACTGCTGCCTAATACTGGCCTGACATGAGGTCCAGATCCTGGAATCTGAATGGGCACCCCCTCCCTGCCTGTATACCAAGAGATTACCATGGAGCAAAAGCTGTGAAAAACATGCAAATACATAGTTTCCCTGTAACCTGAGGACAAGGGAGGTTCCTTGACCTGAGCTTGACCCTTGTGACCTTGACACCCCAAGGTCCCTGAAAGACCTTCAGTGAGAGATTAGGGACACACAGGTTCTGTCATATACCAAACCTGGATCTAGCCTCACACAATACTGTTGAAATTGTGACAAACTAAATTACCGAATATGCAACCAAAAAAATAGCATGAATTATGGCAGGAATGTAGGAACAAACATGAATACTGGAGGAGCCTTGGCATAGAGCTTAATTTATTCATTACATACGAACTGCAGTGAGGCCTCCTCAGCTTTTCCCAAACTGACTGAAGTCCTACCTTCTTCCAACCCCAACTGTCCATCTGATTTGCCATCCTCTTGAATGCCCGTAAAAAATATGTGGCCTTTGTGGATAGGAAAGCAAGATGGGGAAGAAAACAGCTAGCTGACTGCTGTGACCTGCCACCCCACAGCCTGCGCATGGGTTCTTCCAAGTAAATAAGAAACCCAAGAAATGTTGTGAATTAAAATTACTTTTTTTACTATCTAGTTGCTCCCTCCCCTTTTTTTTTCCTTTCTCAGGGTGAAGCATCTGTGACCACCCAGATGTTGTTACCTTCAAACTCTTATCAGCCCCAGTCAGCATTACCAGTGGTCAGAGATTATGGAACGATGGTTGCATTTGATCCTAATGAATATATTTTAAAAGGAAACAGAAACATAACATTAATCAGTGAATTTCAGACTGAACAGTAGTTTGACTTCAAATAACATTGTTAATAAACCATATCAGTACATGCCACATGGCCGGGGGGAAGATCTGAAAACAGATGATAGAATTCCATTAGTGATTTTTTTTTTTAAAAAAATCTGGTTCTATTTTTAGTATTGGGTTTATTCATATCTTGTTTTTCTCTCAGTGCTGGACACCGAGATGGCTCATAACACTTTAAATAATGATTAAAACCAATAAGCTATAATGTTAAAATACAATTAAACAGATCTTTACATTGAAAGAACAACTGAATTAGTAAGCACTTTGGAAGCAAGAGGTGAGGAAAATAAATCTCCCAAGCCCCTTTTGGGTCGGCCAGTCAGTTAACAAATGTCTTTCAGAATAAAAAGGTGTGTTGTTGGCAAGAGGACAACAGGAATGGGGTCAACCTAGCTTCTCATGTAAGGAAGTTGCACAGCCTAAAATCAGCTAAGTAAGAAGACCCAAACTTGCATCTCCATCAAACATACCTGAGAAGAAAGTGGGACCAAGAGAAATGCCTTCATTGAAGATCTTAAAAGGTAGGCAGGCTTGTTTGAGATAACATAGTCCTTCAGATTGCCTGTATGATATTTGTATGGGAATTTATAAATCATAATCAAATCAAACTTTGAATTGTACCCAAAGATGAACTGTTTACAAGTGAAACTGTCCTACACAAGGAATATATGTGCTCCCTGTAACCTCAGTGAACAGTGTGACATATTTAAGATGCAAAGTTTCTGATAACTTTTTGAAAGGATCCCTATGTTGACGGTGTTAACATAATGCAAGCAGGATATAACTAAAACATGTATCACCATGGCTAGATTAGGTGAATCTGACAGAACTGTGTCCATACACTTCTGGATTTGCTTAGTCTTGAATTCACTCTTGTCTGAATTCATTTTCAGTTGATTCACCATCCTCCAGCTCATTATTTACATGACACTAGTTTTGAACTAGTTTAGAACTAAAATAGCTGTTTTGGATTTAATTGGAAAAGGGAAATAAAGTTGAGTGTCATCTGAATAGTGAAAGCTGTAAACATCTCCTGCTACTTTCATGCATATGTTAAATAGCATGAGAGACAAGCCAACTCTATTATGCAAATAATTTAAAATCATCATAAATAAATATAATCATCTTAAAACACAATATATGTTTTTAATCACTTCGTTGAAATAAATAGATGCAGCCAGTGTGCATTTTGATAGCATCACGGACTGGGGCCCTTTTTTTGTCTTATGTTAAGGAAATGTTGGCTGAGATCCTGTATCATCAACATAACTATGGGGATGGAGCTCTGTCACTATAGTTATGTCAGATGATGCCACTTTTTTCTCCCCACAAAACAAACAACAAACAAACAAACAAACAACCTTTGTAACCTGATCAAAGTATTTCTGAGGCTCTAAAGATTGGGATATTGGGGAATGACATCAGCAGTTGCTCCTCCAGTCATGGAGTGTGTTGAGAACAGGCAACCGGAGAAACTCCTTGGGATTCTCCCACAACTGCTTGTACGAATATGCCCCAGAACCTGAAGAGTGTTGCATACCTCATTCTTCAGTTGTTTGATGTGTAGTGCCTGAGAAACACTTCAGTCAGGCTGCTAAGGAAGGTTCATGGGGTCATAGTCACTTGTTTATGGTCATAAATGTGAATCTCCAGAAGTTACAAGATTGTAAATCCAGGTTATGGTCTTGTAACTGCTGAACAGGACGATGGCCCTAGTATTCCTCTTTTCTCATTCACTCTGGAAAAAAAATATCCATATGGTCTGAGGCATTACAATTCTATTGGCCTATATTATATGAGTGTTATATAAAGTATTGCAAAAAGAAAAAAAATGAAGAATGCTTCGAATACTCACAAGCACTGCTCACGTCCATTCTATGTCTTATAATTAAAAATACAATGGAACTTTTCCAAACTGTGTTCACAATTGCTTTCATAATGTATCATCCAGGTATATTGCTTTTAAGTCTAATTGTTTTAAGTGAGAGAGCTGTGGAGGTATCTGAACATCTTCCACACTGACAGCAGTAAAGATTGAAACATAAATAACATTAAAAATGTCTATGGTTTTTCCACAGGCAGAGTTTTTTTTCTTTTTTAAGCAGAGTCATTTTCTAAATATCTGATGCAACCACATCTTTAATTAAGAAATTTTGAAGAAAGAGCCAGATTTTGTTAGAATAGTTTATAGAACTCTTGATTCCATGAGTTTAATTACTTTTCCTTATAACATATATAAATTAACTTCTTATATGTTCTTTGCAACACAATTACTCTGTGACAGCTTGGTTGCCCTACATTTCTTTTTATGAACTAAATTACTTGCAAATGAATTTACATCCTCATATTACCCTGGATTGTCCCATTTGCATTAAAAAATTTTTATACAATTCTGACTGTTAATGACAATAGGACATACATGTTGCAACTTTAGATAGCTAATATTTTTTAATATTAAAAGAAAAATTACATTTTTTAAAAAAACTTCCCTTTAACAAGAGTAAAATCTTCAAAACGAGATAATATTTTACTTACTAACAACACTGATTATTATTGTGGTTTCTTGTTCCTCAGCCAGCCCGATGATTTTGCAGCTACAGACATAGAAGAATGTGATGTTGATCTTATGAGTATTTCTCTGCATAGCAAATACAACAGCTATGTTTTATTGTCCCACAGATTCTCCACTGGGAGTAATACTTGAAAAAAGATCACAAAGAGCAACTGCGCAAACGTATAGACCTAGGTCATTATCTACAACACTTACTAAACCACATACTTTTCTGTTCCTGGCAAGTGGTCACCATAGTAGCTAATAACATTGAATTTTGGTGTTGTTTGTAAGAGCAGAGCCATGGTTTATGAAAAATGATTCTGTACACATTCACATCTGGAGTTCAATGCAGCCCAGATAAAACTTATGAAATGAAGTGTTCAGAGACTTCTTGTCAGAGAACCTATTGTAATGTATTTTGCATTGTTATCCCATTTGGCCAGTGAACCAGGATATAAGCTTAAATATGAAGTGAACCGTTCTGTCTTTGAGTGATTGTACTAAATTGAACACCAGCATCTTGATATTTCATGTAATTATTACATTACAAACCTTGGACTGCATATGTCTTGCAGCAGCGTAAAAGAACATAATTTAGAAGATACCACTGGGAGAAAGGGGTAGACAGGGGCCAAGAAGTTTGAGTCCAAACTTTAAAGTCACTAGCCACAATGCCAACTCTATGTTGGAGATAGATTTCAGAATCTTGGATAGCTGTGCTAAAATTCAGACTAAAATCAATGGCAGATTTACCTTCTCAGTGAAGTGGAGACTGTCAGCTGCTACTGGGAGTAGATGAAGGCAGAAACTAATGTCCAAATGATGCAGCAAAACTTTTAAAATGTTGGGCCAAGAAGAGAGTAAGTGCCTCTTGGGTTGTGTACAGGAAATAATATCCATTGTGGTGTAGTGGTTTGAGTATTGGACTAGAACTCAGGAGACCAGAGTTTAAATCCCTGATTGGTCATGGAAACCCACTGGGTGACATTGAGCAAGTCACAGTCTCTCAGCCTCAGAAGAAGGAAAAGGCAAGCCTCCTTTGAACAAATTTTGCCAAGAAAACCCTGTGATAGGTTCACCTTGCCATATGTCAGAAATGACTTGAAGGCACACAACAACAGGATGGCAAAAGGGTTGAGCGAGCACTGTTACAAACACACTTCCAAAGAAGTTGTAATCTGAACAGGCAAGTTGGAATAAAGATTTTACTTGTTCTTTCATCAAACTCCAGATTTATGAAGGAAATAAAACCCTGAGGTACAAGAAGGATGGGCTGATGATGACAATCTTGGATCAAGACAACCAGTCTTATGGTAGACCCACTGAAATAAGTGGGACATTATTAACTAAAATTCCAATTGATTTCATGGGATATACTATTTTCCATATTGATTTCCAAGTGCTATGGACATTATATATCCTTAAGATACTAGATAAAGCATCTTACACAGGGTTCTTTTTTCATCTTTGGACTATTTTTCCTGATAACAAATAATGCAGTATACGTTATTTTCCTATTAATGCTTCATACTAGTGTTTCTGGATGACTAGAGTTCAGATTGGTTCAAAATGACTCTGAATCAGAAGTGAAGGGGTCACTAGATTTGCTGTAGTTCCACCAAACATAATATCTAGCAAATTCATTAGTCATTTTGAAGAGAACTTGTCACACAATAGTCCAAATTTATTTATTTAGATCAGAGACTGTGGAGAAAAAGGTTGAGCTCTCTCATTATCCAATAAGGCCTGGATGATGTCAGGATGTTTCACCACACCTCTGATGTCTTCTGATTCTATGAAGAAGCATTAGGTTGTGATTTTCATCCATGGATTCAGGAAGGAACCAAGCTGCACTCCATGCTCTTCCTCCCAGTATCTTTGCTGGTCATTGCTTGAGACTGATCAACTCTACTTCTTTTCTCCTGAGAGGGCAAGGGACAGAGGAGAAAATCACTTTCAAGTGGCCCTTCCAGGAGCTCCTAGAAATACCAGTTGATAGCTGGGAAGGAAGCCCTCTAATCAGTGTTCAGAACTCAATTTCGTAATCTGAGGCTTTGGGAAAGGCAGAGGACAGGGAGCTAGACCAATGAATAGGTAGAACCAAATGGTTTGCAGACTGTACTAGGCCCAAGGCCTTAGACTTTCTTGCTAATTTAAACTGTACATGAATCTGTCTGTTTTCCCCCCACATTTTGTTAGACTGTATGCAATTATTCTTCAGAGCATCTGTATTTCTAGGTGCATTTTGGGTACAGGATGAAAATAAAATAAAATTTCTTTTTTTTTTAAATACAAAAAGAGTTTTTGCTTTGTTTTGAAATTCCTTCCCCCAAAGGTCTTTCAAATCTGTTGTGAAACTTGGCCTTCAGTGAAACTGACTTGTTCTAAGCACTGGAAATCTTGTAATGTCATCCCTGACTTAATCAGTGCTAGCTATAGGTATGTATCTTGCAATGGAAATAATGTTTGGAAATATTTGTAAAATGGTTGAAAAATAATTTTCTTGAGTATCAGCACACCTTCATCAGAACAGTCATAAAATGACAAGAATCTTCATAGTTCAGGACTTATTTGCACAAAATTTATACAATTCCCACCCCCCTTGAAGAAAGCAATTTCTGTGCAGGAAGTGAAAATTTCCTTTCATCAAGGAAATTTGCAAGTTTTCTTTACATCCTTACTTCAGACTGATTGCAACTAATGACATTCATTCACCTTATGCAGCATTAAGGCCATTTCCACACTACACTGTTATAGTGCTATTATTCCACACTCAACATCTTATGGAGTCATGGGGTTTGCAGTTTAGGGGAAGCATTGAGAGGGCTTCAGTAAACTATAAACCCCAGGAATTCCACAGGCTGCTGAAAGTGTAATAATAGCATTATAACAGCAGAGTGTGGAAATGGCCTCAGTCTGCTTTGCATACACTGTCCTGTAGATTAGATAATTTCACATTCTAAAGTGGTGAAGTACAATTAATATGGAGATATTTCTTTTCATTGGGTTTTTGTGATCAGTTCAAATCCCTTGTGCTGGAATAAATTTTATAATTTGCTTCTTCCATCCATATTGTTCAGATAAATTACAAAACTGAAGGAATTGTACACATGTGGTATATTAAAATAGTTCAACTTATGGGTTTATTCCTGTAAACATTATGTGTAAATAAAATGTTTAATTACCTGTATATTTTTTTTAAAAAAATTACTTGTACATTTTCAAAAGGCAATAAACATGTTAACAATGAATTTGACCATTCAAATATTTAAAAAATGAAAATGATATTTTTTAAAATAAATATACTTTTAAATGTGACTCTCATTTGACTCTGCTTATTATTACAGTCAATAAAGAACAAGGGCTCCATAACTATTAAAAATGGGGAAAAAAAGTCAACTCCAACTTATTGCACAAATCCTACAAATGGCTGTTTCAAACAGTTAAATGTACTCATTTCTACACTCCATACTTCTCATAACTTTGAAATTTGGCTCATAAGTCAAAAATAATCTTAAAAATGGATATCTTGCAGAAAGGTACACAAAGTTTTCATATATCCATGGAAAATCTAAGAACAACAGTACATTGCATTGTTGCAAAAAACATGCATACTAGGAAAAGTGTATACAAAAAAAAGAAAAAAGGAAAATATGCATTTGCAAACTGCATGCAAATTTGTATGAGATCAAAGTAGTCTCTGGAAAAATAAGACTATAGGAAAAACTGATATTCATAAATTCTGCCTATTTAACCAAGCAGCCATTAGATTGCTACAGATGCTCAAACTGGAGGTGAATGAAGACACTAGATCTTGGATTATTATTTTTTTAGTACAATTCCCAAAGCTTCTCTAGCCAGAAGAAAGTGCAGAGGACATATGGATAAATTTTTAATTCAAAAAGGTAATATATTATCTTTTTTTCTCCATATGGAGTGTGTGTTTATGTGTGTGTGTGTGTAGGAGAGGAATCATCTTGCCTTTTGTCTTAGGTAGCAAAGTATTTTCTCTATTTTCTGTTTTGGTCATTTTTTTTTACTGGTATAGTAAGGTTGCTTCTTCCATATGGCTCAGCCCATGGACCTTTATCCTTAATGTCCCTCTTCTCACTTGAGCCTTACTGGTCTTCAGGGAAGAAAATACAACCATGCTGAAACAATAACTTGAGGATTGGCAAGCATTGGCAACTACTGGACAGTTTCCAAAAATTAATCAGACACTAAAATGAATGTTTTAAGTGCCTACAAAATTCCTGCTTTTGACTAACATATCCCTGAGAGCATCTTTCACCTGTTTGTTCCTCAGGCTATAGATGATAGGGTTAAGCATTGCAGGGGCTACTGTATAGGTGAGTGAGATAAGCTTCTCTATAGGATCTGAATAACCCAGACTGAACCTCAAGTGTGTGAATATAGCTGTGCCATAGAAGAGGGCCACAGAGAGCAAGTGTGAGGAACATGTGCCCAGAGCCTTTTTCTTCCCACCCTCCATAGTTATCTTTAAAATGGCTGCAATGATCAGAATATAGGAAACCAGGATGAGTAGGAATGGGGCAATGAGAATCAGGAAGACAGTTATAATTCTCTCCACATTATTAACGTAGGTGTTTGAGCAGTGTAGCCTCACCAGGGGGGAGATATCACAGAAGAAATGATTGATGATGTCAGAGCCACAGAAGGGGAGAGAAAATGTCAACCATGTTTTCACAAAGGATATGGAAAACCCAGTGACCCAGCATCCAGACAATAAAAACAGGCAGACTTTCTTAGTCATAAGTCTCACATAATGCAAGGGATGACAGATGGCCAGGTAACGATCACAAGCCATGATAGCCAGGAGGTAGCACACAGCAGCTCCCAAGAGAATGTAGAAGAACATCTGGGTGGCACAGCCTAAGAAGGTGATAGTTTTTCTTTCTGACATAAGGTTCACAAGCATTTGAGGGAGAGTCACGGATGTGTAGCAGATATCCAAAATAGATAAATGTCTGAGGAAGTAGTACATGGGGGTGTGAAGAGTGTGACTGGAAACTGTAGCAACAAAAACCATCATGTTCCCTGTGAGGATGAAAAGGTAGATTATCAGGAAGACCATGAAGAGGAAGACTTCCAAGTCATTTTGAGGAGAGATTCCTAGGAGCACAAATTCAGTTACTGGAGTGCCACTCTCATTCCTAATTTCTTCCATGTGTGTCTCCTGCAAAGATCACAAAAAGACATTGCCATGTGGAAATATTTCTGAGACAAGATCATGATAATGAACATATCCTCTACTTGAAGACTAAAAGAGAGTCAGCATGATGTAGTTTCCAAAGAATTAACCGTGTTAGCCTCTTGCAGCATAGAAAGGAAGAAGAAAATGGGAGAAAAGAATGGAACTAATTGGTTTGTGTTTTAGGATGAGCTTTTTTGATTATATAAACCTTGTTCTTGAAATATAGTATAGAGTGATATTAAGGACTCAGGATATAAAGCATATTTAATCAGTCATGGAAATGGGATAGAATGTAATAGGAACCAGGAAAATGTAAATCATGCCCCTTGTCTCAAATTTTCAAAGGACCTTCAAAGTTGTCAATTGATATTAATATGTGAAAACAGTACAACTACTTACCAAAAGTCAGATATTCAATGAAAGGAGATACATTATCCTTACTCTAGCAGGACTACCAATAGAATCTAGACCATGGTATGCTATTTCAAACAGAAATTGCTCATCTTTTTAAGAACACAGAATGAATTCTGTCACTTACACTGTAAAACGGACAACTTGCATTTAGTTGCTTGAACATTCAGACATCCCTAATTAAATACATTTTCACTAGTTGTTCCCTTTCTATTGTCTGCTATGTTTTATACCCTTTTCCATCGAAATGACTAACACCCATTTTCCTATTTACATTCCCTCAGGTTTTCTCCAAGTTGCATCCTTTACAATACAGAAGATGATGTGCACTTCTAGGATAAGCCTTCAGTTTCCATTCCTTGTTGTCTTCTGAAATAGAAATGTGTGGGGAACATCACGTCTCACTTACTACACTGCACTGCACTGGGTTGGATACAGTTTCCTAAAATCTTCATATTGGCATATAACTAAAGAAGCACCCAAAAATAATAAACACAGAAGGGTCCACAAAATGCACAGAAATGTGCACAGAATTCAGATGTGTACAACATATTACTGTAACACATGCCATTTAATGAAGAGATGTTTTCAACCAGTATGTACTATTTAAAACATGCACACATTTGAAACAAAAGCGCACTAGAAAACCAGGAGCAAATTTCACCCTTAAAAGAAGGAAAGAAAGAAAGAAAGAAAGAAAGAAAGAAAGAAAGAAAGAAAGAAAGAAAGAAAGAAACCCACCTAACTATTTGGGCACATGCTGGATGTGACTGCGGGAAAGGGAGGAAGTCTCAGGGTGACTTCATGCATTTAAACATTCCTATACCAAAAATTATGGGTTCAGGTATAGGAATCTAACCTATGTCTGCATGAGGGAAATAAAAGGAAAATGCATTGGTTTGAACTAGAGATGGAAAGAATATTTTAAAGTTCAAAAGAGGACCTAAATGTGTTTCACAAGTGCTGGGAAACCTAGACAAGGAAAATCCTGAAGTGACAAAAATAATTTTAGTTTGGGGCTTATTCTGCATGAAATTATCACATTGCTTTTTGATAACAAAACATGTTCAATGTAGAAAACAGCAATTTGCATACAGAAAATATTTCTGCAAACCATTTGCAAATTTTCTGTTATATAAGTCCCCAGTTATAGCATATTCTAGGCAATGATCAATATTTTCTGCAATAATATTTTCTGGGCACAAAATACTATTTACAATACAGAAAATGTTGTTTGCACAAGAAAACTCCTGTGCAAATTTTGTGCAGAATAAACTCCAAGTTGTGATTAATCTTTGAAGATGGCACAGTTTACAGTGGGGAAAACATTCTAATGTTACATGTTCCTTCCTTGAAGAACAAATTGTATGGAATCATCCTTTCACTCTTAATTGCACTACATAACACCCACCTCATTTATAAGGAATAAGTTCCATTAAATTCAACGGAATTCATCATTAAGCTGGTTATCTGGGATTGTATTGTGAAGCTTGAATCACTGTGGAATTTACCACAAAGAAAACATGCTCAGTGTTCCACCACATGTATTTCTCATTAAAATCAGTGTGAGCATGCAAAAGGGTTTCATAGGTTCTATCCAATGGCTAGAAATAGTGACTAATAGTTATACATTTTGTATGAAAAGTTGCTTGACTTATATCCATGAAACAAGGAATGAATAGTAAATAGCTGAACCAGACAGATATGGAATAGAGTTATTTCCCAAAGTGATATCTTAAACATGCAAAGCCAACACTGCAGTTAATCTGCTTTTTTTCCTACAGGAAATCATAAGCCCACAAGGTAATAGAATAAGAATGACAAGCAAATACATTGACTGGACTAGTTTTTATATAAGTCAGTAGAAAATAAATGTTGGCTGCAGATAATTGATCTGTGCTAATATAATGAATAAGAGATATAGCTCTAAGTGACAAAGTTCTGCTTTAAGAATAATAATTACACTTACTTGTGGAAAACCAGTCACCTTGTGGTAGTTTTATGAGAAGTTTGGATATTTATGTAGAGAGTTGTGATAAGCAAGCTTATCATGAGTTGTCAGTTTATTTGTGAAAATTGGTCAGGATGTTTTCAGCTATATGACAGAAAGGAAGAGGAAACTAGAAGCAATGATAGGCTTATTATGATGGCAAACAATTATAATCTGTTCTAGTTTATTCCCCAATGAACCTTCAGTTTGATGTCCCAATTCACACCAACAGAGATAAGTTTTTAATAAACATTTGCAATTAACCTAGTTATACAGATGGTCGCTCTAAATTGGTGCAAATGTGAATAATGGCCCAGTCCTCTGAAAGAAGTAGAACAGACTAGCTCTGATGAAGCCTCTTTATCTCCAGGAAAATGCAGACAACACCTATAAAACTGATTGTACTAGTAGTGTTCCAAAAACACTGTTTACTCAGACTTTGATGACTTTGTAAATAATAAAGTTATTTCAAAAGCTATGCTCAGATACGAGAACTTCAGATATTTAGGCCCTTTTTGCATGGCATTTTCCATGCGAAAAGGCACCTGGAGCGCCACGCGATTGTGAGGAGCGATCTGTATGATGCACTTACAATCGTGCAACGCTCCAGGGGCTGGCAGGTGCCGATCGTGCACCTTTTCATTTTTGGCTGGAAGCCGAAAATGGTGCGTGATTGCACATTGCTCCCGGGCCCCGCATGCACTTACCTGGCATACAGAGCCTCCAGAGCCACGCCGGTTGCGCTTCCTGCCCCAGCGCAGCCTGGGAAACTCCCAGGCTGCACTGCAGAAGGAAGAGCCACCCCAGCACTGGAAGAAGGTAAGGTGCAGAAAGGGCCTTAGAAGTGTTTCTGCATCTAAATTTCACATAAATGATGACCTTTTATTCAATAAAACCTGACCACTAAGCATATGTTCATACTTGCAGTACATACTTCTTTAATGAGGAACAACTCACTAAATAACATATCAGTCAAATATATCCCATTATCATTTCTTGATGTCTCATCAAATAAAATATTGTTCCATGCTTCGTGTCCTGTCCATTTGCATCATAAAATTCTATTTATGAAATGCATACTGAGCCTTTTCACTGATTAAAAAAAAATCTTAAGGTATTCCACAAGATGATCATAACAACAAATATCATAATAATAACAGAGATTCTTATCTCCCCCCCATCACCTTAGGTTATAAAGACAGGACACAAACTTGGATTTAAACATGGCCTTCACACCACTTTGAGTCCTTTCGAGGAGAAAAGTGGGGTATAATAAAGATAACAACAACAACAACATTATTTAAGTTAAGCTAGTTTTCATCATTGTAGGAGTTAGCCATGGTAAACAGTGCATTGATAGATATCCTCCCATAAATGCAATTTGCTGGTAAGAAAAACTCTCTCTGCAAAGGTCCATATTTGGCAATGGCCCATTATGTACTGTCACAGGCCTTTTCTGCATTTTGTTTTTAAAACGGGGCAGCGCGTCCTGCAGTGAGGATGTTTGTACCTGGGGGCGAACTGGGTCCGGACTACTTTCTGTAGTTTTGGACTTCAGTCCACTTCAGAACGACCAGAACTGGTGGTTCGCTGTGCTATTGAAAGACCGCTTAAAACAGGTCTTTCAATAGCCCAGCGTGCCCCAGTCCATCGCTGCACTCCTATGTAGATCTGCAGGCTTGCACCAGTGCAAGGCTGCAGATCTTCCAGGGGCGGGCTTCTGGCTGGCGAGCTTCTCCAGTTGGTGGAGAGCCTCCACCAACTGGAAGCCTCCATTTTCATCCCCAGAGCAGTGTGTAGCATGGGCACGCACTGCTCCGGATCAGCGTGGATCTTCAGAGGGAGCGTGCCAGTCCGGTGAGTAACAGACTGCCCCATTTTCTTCCCAAAGTGCGAAAAAGCCCACAGTCAAATTCCAGTATTGAGAACACAAAGGACAGGAAGTCCCTGTTGAGCCACAGTGGAGATGGTTAAAGATTGTTACAGACCCCAAAGCAGGAGGGTCTCTCACCAGATGATGATGTGCACAAAGCCAGGTAGACAAATCTTTCATCATCTTATGCTTCTGAAGTGTTCGCCAGAAAGTCCAAATGAACATACCCATCTAGAACTGCACTTGCCATCTATCCCTAAATAAAGGTTACATTCAGAGAGAAAAAGATGCCCAATGAATTCTTGCATGGCAGTGGATTGGACTCAGTGGCCCCTGTGGTATCTTCAACTCTATGATTCTTTGGCTTAAAGCCCTGTTAAATGAATTCAAAACAATAAGATAAGACAGGAACATGTTAAATAATAGTCAAATTGAACAGATTAAACACAAACTATTATATCCTTTCGGGCCACCTCTCCAGGATGGGACTGGGGGACACTGTTCTACTACAGTGCTTCTACTTCTTTTTGGAGGGGTGGACTCAGAAGGTGGAGTTGGGGACTGCCTGTTTGAAACCGTGTCCGCTGTCCTGTCAAGTTCCACAGGGTTTAATGCTATCCTTCATGTTATTTAATATCTGCATGAAACCACTGGGAGTGTTATCTAGAGTTTTAATTTTGGTGTTACTAGTATGCTGATAACAAGAAACTCTATCTCTCCTTTCCACTTAACTCCAAGGAAGCTGTTTCAGTACTAAACCAGTGTGTGCTGTTAATAATGAACTGGATGAGGGTGAACAAAATGAAATTTAATCAAGAGAAGACAGAAGTGCGTGTGGCAAGTCATAAAGCAGATTAGAGCATAGAGATTCAACCTGAGCTGGATGGGATTAGATTTCCCCTGGAATCTCAGGTTCACAGCTTGGACTTACTTCTGGATTTAGACCTGATCTTGGATCCCCAAGTTTCAGTGGTGACCAGGAGTGTGGCAATTCCTTGAGAAATCATATCTGGCTACAGCAACACATGCTTTGATTACACCCTGATTAGATTGCTGTAACACATTCTATTTAGGGTTGCCTTTGGAAACTGTTTGCAAACTCCATCAGATTCAAAATGTTCCAGCCAAGTTGCTAACTGGGGCTGGTTACAGGGCTCACATAACTCCCTTGTGGAATAGCTTCATTGGTCATCAGTCTGCTTCTGATCAGAGCTCAGTGTGCTAGTTACGACCTTAAAAGCCCTACATGGCTTGGATTCAGGCAATCTAAAATATCATATCTCCTCATACAAGCTAACCTGAGACCTAAGATCTTTGGAGGAGTGATTGCTTTCCATCCCAACACCTTCACAGGTGCAGTTGGTGAGAAAATGGTGATTTCTGCCCTAAACTGTTATAGTGCTATTATTCCATTTTCAACATCCTGTGGAATTCAGAGGTTTGTAGTTTACTTAGGCCAAAGGCCTCTCTGGCTGAGAATTCTAAATGCCCCTTCTCACCTGCAAACTCCAGGACTCCATAGGATGTTGAAAGTGAAATAATAGCACTATAAAAGTGTAGAGTGGAAATGGCCCATGAGAAGGAGCCTTCTCAGTTGCTGGTCCTAGACTGTGGAACTCCCTCTCATGGGAAATCTGTTTAGCCTTGTCTCTATTCTCATTCCACAAGCAGGTTAAGGTCTTTTTATGCAGGCAGGCATTCATTTGATTACAATCATACATCAGAATATTGTTTAAAATGGTGTGCTGTCTTCTTTTTCTTTTTTTGAAGGCAATGCATTTTTACATTTCTATTGTAAAACTGTTCTTAATGATATGCTTTTAACAGAATTGACATTTGTTGTCTTTTTTTCAGTTTATGTGTAGTACATTTTTAATTAAATTGTGGTTTTAAATTTTGTAAGCTATTTTGGTGGGAGAAATGCAGGATATAAACTGAATAAATAAATAAATGAACAAGCTGAAAGCCCTGCCCCCTCTGATGGCCAAATATGCACTAAATGAAGAAGTAGGTGATCCAGTTAATTTTCATCCCTCTAAAATTCATACTTACCCCAAATATGGCAACAGGTAAACCCATTCTTGTTGAGGAGAAAAGTCTGGACAAAAGCAATACATGGGGATAGAAGCTGTTCTTTCAGAAACCACTCTGTGTTACAGCCCCCTAATAAACTGACTTCCACAAGGTGCAAAACCCAACCATCTCCCTTCTGTCCTGCCCCACGGTGTGTGTGTGTGGGGAAGTTAGTTGCAAAGTGCTCCCTTATCCATTTGAAGGGGGAAGAACAGACAGAAGTAAAGCAAGAACACAGATCAACCCCCTCTCCCCCAAAACCCCATCCTTATAATTTAAACATTTGGAAAACTGGATAGTGATAATCTGGTGCATGAATCATAATAACAATTCCATTAGCTGAATTTTGCAAGACATAATTCATGAGGTGCCACCAAGTAAAAGGCCCTGTTTTAGCTAAGCATTCATCCTATTTGTCATGGCTTGAAAGCCCAATGAAAGGCCTCAGTAAATAATTCTAAACTAATTGAGAGCTTCATAGAATACTAGACAATCCTTCTGATATCGTATTTCTATTCTAGTAAAAGGCTTCTGTTTACACAAGAGCTCTCGACTTTTGCCTAAGGTATGAGGGACCACCTCAGATCCTGTAAAGTTATTTCAGAACTGGGAAAATACATGCTTTGTACAAACTATCTAGAAGGTCCAATTCATGCATTTTCTTTTCACTTGATTATTAAATATAACTACAGAGTCTATAATGAAGAAATTAGTGCCCTGGTTGATATGTATTATTCCTAAGCCCCATACAAATTCATTTCTGATTTGTGTGACTAACAAAACCATTAGGAAACCTATAAAAGAAGGAGAAAAACTCGAGTAGATACCAGCATAGATAGAATAGATTTCCTGGATGCTATTTTTTAAAATGGCTGCCACCAATTTGATTTGTTCATTTTATTTATTTATGCCTCACCTTTCTTCCAACAAGGGACTGAAAGTAGCTTACAAAATTTCAAATGAAACTTTAGCAAAAGAGGTATTATTACAAAAGTTTAAAGTCAATTAAACACCAGTTCTGTCAAAAATACATAATCAAAAGCAGTTTAAACAACATTTCAAAAGACATGAAATGTAATTAAAAACACACAAAATAAAAGCAAAGTGCACCACTTTGAACACTGTTCTGCCATATGATTAAAATCAGTCAAAATCCTGCTTAAATATAAATGTCTTCATCTGCTGGTGGAGAGAGTAGGGAAAAGCTAACCAGACCTCCGATAGGAGAGAGTTGTATAGTTTGGGAGTAGTTGCTGAGAAAGCTCTCTCACATCTCCTCACCAACTGTACCTATGAAGGTAGAGCAACTGAGAGAAAGACTTACTCTGAAATTTAAGAACTTCAGGTGGTTCATATGCGGAGATATGGTCTTTAAGATAGTATGTGATCTTCAGACAGTCACCAAATGTTGACTGCAAGCATTTCAGCTCTTACAGACATTATTCTAATGTCTAAATACATGTTTTTGGGGGTCAAGGAATTCAATTATATAATTTTTAATTCATATGGATGTTCAGATTTTTGATAATAAGTTTCCATATTATTTAAAATCTTCACAAACAGTAACACAGATTGAATTCTGATTATCTGATTTTACTGTAGATCTTTGTGTGAATTTATCTGTTTTATGTATACTGAAGACAAATTGTCGATGAACAAGGAGGTGGAAATAAATTTTCATGTGTTTGTGGGAGCAAAGCAAGCTTCATATGATCTGGAAAGTATTTTAATGACTTCAAGGCAATAGTCACTGTAAATATCCTGAATTAACCCTTCACAGATCAACCAGAGAGGGAACAACTTTGCACTTAATCCTATGTGGCACTATGAACTAGTACAAGATGTCATTTTTTTCAGGTTGCTTGGAAAACATTTTAAAAATAGTAAGATAAGATTGGTTAGAATGATTAATGCAGATCAGGAAAAATGCTTTAAGTATCTAATAAAGTGTAGTATAGCCCATGGTATCTCATGCTATGTTAAAACAGTTCAGACTAAATCCAGTTGCTTAGTCCAACTAAAGCAGACTTACTGAACCAAATACAATCTACATAATTGTTGATTTATTATTCAAGAAGTTTTTCACTAAATCTACTTTAGTTAAAAAATTGGATTCATTGCTAACAAAACCCCGGATTGGTCTAATGACTGGTCTAATAAGTAAACCAAGTTTACTCCTTAGTTCTGCCAATTGTTTTTACCTCTATATTGATTCATTCCATTTTTGAGGAGGTCTGTTAGTTTAAAAACAAATGAAAAACAACAACAACAAAAACCCAAGAACTACAGCAACAAATACTGCAGTCTGCTAATACAGTTGCCCCGTTTAGGAGTGATAGGCCATTTCTGCATGGCGCCACTATCCCATGATGGGGACACATTGCTGCACATCCATGATTTGTGCTTTTACACAACTTCATCATATTCCCACTATCAACATGTCCCCACCTGTCGTGATTGTGGGATATTCTATTAACAGAAAAAATCTGTTAATGGCCCATGAATATGCAACCTTCTCATTGCTGGTGGCCATGCGGAATGGGCAGAAGTGTGATCTAGGCATTTCCTTCCCCAGTACAGCAAGGGGAAAGAGGCTGATTGCACCATAGAAAGAAGGTGCATGTTGCTTACGCTCCCATATGCAGACAGCTGGCTGGGTATGAATGGGAGTGTTAGGAACATGCTCCCATCTTGGCAAAGGTGCTGCTGGGATGACACAGGGACGATGGAGATGGTTAAGATGCAGATATGGCCTTAATCTTTAAGGTGCTACAGTAGTCCTGGTTGTTATCAATGCTAGATAAGACAAATTTAAATGGGCTATACTACTGGATAGCTAGCTTACTTAAAAGATTGAAACAATAGGTTTGAAAATTAATTTTATAATACTGGACACTAGAAATCAGAAAATTAATTCATAACCTCCATAACCAATTATTTAATTGGTTAAATTGCCACTAATAATTTTAAGAGACTCCACAAGATGCTGCTATGGTAGTTGAAGCAGAATCATGGTGCTATAACTGGGTAGTGTGAAAGGGTCCTATACAATAATCATATACATTCAGGAAATAAGCCCAAAAGATTTTACGTACTTTTGATGCTGTAAATAAGCAAGGATGTAAAGATAACTCTGCCCTCACCTCTGCATTGAATCCACTCTTTTATGTAAGAGAACTGAACGCCTGTGTCAAATAAAGTGCATGCGCGCGCGCGCACACACACACACACACACACACAACCCTTTAAGAACCCTTTGGAAATGTCTATATAAAGTACAATGACAAATTGATTTGAACATTGACACATTTTCATTTATATATGGGGGGGGACACAGGATAGTGACCTGTTCTTTGTAGACATTCATTCCAGGTGGTCTGTCTTTGGCATTATTTTTAAGAACCTGCTTCTTAAGTACCTATTTCTACAAAGAATTCCATGAACCAAATGAAAGATCCTTGTTCCACCTACAACAAAACATGCTTCAGATAACTGGGCAAAGATATTTGTCCATATCTCAGAACTAATCTCTCCTCCTCTCCCTTCTTTAGGGATGATGATTGATTCTGATTGCTGGTGGTCTTTCACATAAGTATAATCAGGTGGACAGAAAATGTAGTGGAGTAGAAAGAATGAAGTCTACAAGGTGACTCCAAACCATGTCAAGGACTGCATGGGTATTTCTTTGACTGATCACAGTGTTTCTGAACCATCTTTCAGTCCCACTCTGAAGATAGTTTGTATATACTGGATTGGGAAAGGAAATGTATGGCTAAGACATTCCTGAGAGCATCTTTCACCTGTTTGTTCCTCAGGCTGTAGATGACAGGGTTAAACATTGCAGGAGCCACAGTATAACTGAGTGAGACAAGCTTCTCTATAGGATCTGAATAACCCAGACTGAACCTCAAGTGTGTGAATATAGCTGTGCCATAAAAGAGGACCACAGAGAGCACATGTGAGGAACATGTACCCAGAACCTTTTGCTTCCCACCCTCCATAGTTATCTTTAAAATGGCTGCAATGATCAGAATATAGGAAACCAGGATGAGTAGGAATGGGGCAATGAGAATCAGGAAGACAGTTATAATTCTCTCCACATTATTTACATAGGTGCTTCGGCAGTGTAGCCTCACCAGGGGGGAGATATCACAGAAGAAATGGTTGATGATGTCAGAGCCACAGAAAGGGAGAGAAAATGTCAACCACGTTTTCACAAAGGATATGGAAAACCCAGTGACCCAGCATCCAGACACTAAAAACAGGCAGACTTTCTTAGTCATAAGTCTCACATAATGCAAGGGATGACAGATAGCCAGGTAGCGGTCACAGGCCATGATAGCCAGGAGGTAGCACACAGCAGCTCCCAAGAGGATGTAGAAGAACATCTGGGTGGCACAGCCTAAGAAGGTGATAGTTTTTCTTTCTGACATAAGGTTCACAAGCATTTGAGGGAGAGTCACGGATGTGCAGCAGATATCCAAAAAAGATAAATGTCTGAGGAAGTAGTACATGGGGGTGTGAAGAGCGTGACTGGACACTGTAGCAACAAAAACCATCATGTTCCCTGTGAGAATGAAAAGGTAGATTATCAGGAAGACCATGAAAAGGAAGACTTCCAAGTCATCTTGAAGAGAGATTCCCAGAAGTACAAATTCAGTTATGGGAGTGTGACTCTCATTCCTAATTTCTTCCAAGTGTGTCTCCTGCAAAGATCACAAAAAAAAACAAAAAACATTGCCACATGGAAACATTTCTGAGACAAAATCAAAATAATGAATATATCCTCTACTTGAAGACAAAAAGTCTGCATGGTGTAGTTTCCAAAGAAGTAACTGTGTTAGTCTCTTGCAACATAAAAAGGAAGAAGAAAGAGGGAAGAAAATAATGAAATGTGGCAGCAGTACATGGAATGGAATATGGTAGCACTAACTGGTTTGTGTTTCAGCATGAGCTTTTCTGAATATAAACCCACTTCTCCAGATACAGTATGGAGTGATATTAAAGATTCAGGATGTAAAGTATATTTATACAGTTGTGGGAGTGGGATAGAATGTAATAGGATCCAGAAAGATGCAAATCATGTCCCTTGCCCTAAATTTTCAAAGGACCTTCACAGTTGTCAGTTGATACTGATCTGTGAAAGCAATACATCTGCTTACCAAAAATCAGTTTGAAGTATGATGTAGTGGTAAGGCTAGAAGTATAGGGTCTCAGTTTCAAATCCCCTATCAGCCACAAAGCATACTGGGATTTTGGGTGAATCACTTCTTCTCAATATAACCCATTTCATGATTTGGGGGCATGTGCATATTGTGTTCTTTGGATATAAATTCAGAATATCTGTAACTAGTACAGAAAAATGATGAAAGAAGAGCAAATATCTACCTTGCCATCGTACTTCCATATATTCAAGGACTGAATCCTATTCACAGTCTCAAATACAGTAGGCGCATTTGAAACAATTCTTGACTAGAAAGCCAAAAATTACACAAATCCCATGATTGAATGAATTGACTCTATTTTTGTTATTGCTATTACTTCTTTTCAGCATTTCCCTATAGATTGAAGATAGAGGTGGGAAACATATTATACATATACAGACAAATGACCCCAGTTAAAAGAACATGTAGAAAAATGCACATTAAAACTATCAATATATGCTTTAAAATTAATATTTTCTTTTTAAAAAAATCTGGATAGGCCTATTAGGAGAGATTGGTATTTACTGCTATTTTAAACTTAGCATATCCTGCTGACAAAATATTCACTGGCAGGTCATTCTGCAATCTGGGGATGGCTTAAAATGTGTCCCCATGATTGATGTTGTCAGCCTAATTTTGGCTGACTGAATTTAGTATCCCCTACCTCCCCACCAAGGACTTGAATGTATGGGGCGGATTTCACAGAAAGTAATCCTATAGGTAACCTGGACCCAAACAATATGTTATATAGGAGAAAGACAATCCTGTAAGTATAAATATTTTCTGGGATCAAAATGCCATTTATGACACAGAAAATGCTGTTTTTTGGCAAACAAACAAACAAACAATAATTTTTTTAAAAAAAATGATCAGATTTTGTACAGCATAAACCCAACCTGTGAATAATCTCTGAAAATTTCACAGTTTTTGAAGACTTTATCAGAGTGCAAAAAAATTGCTAATGTTACTTTTTTCCTTCCTTAAAGAACAAAATAAGTGAAAATTATGTGGTTAGCTTGGTCACATTATATGGTACGGAGTAATAGTTCAACTCAGTTATATAATATTATCCTTATTTATTTGGAAAAAAAGTTCCATTACAGTCAGTGGAATTCACTGCTAAGCAGATTACATCGGATTTGATTCCAAAGCCTCAAATGTAGAGGGATTTACTAGAAAGAAAACATGCTCAGTGTTACACCACATGCCTTCCTCATTAATGTGAATGGAAATTTTCAAAAGCATTTCCCAAGTTCTTTTTACTGGGTAGAATTAGTGACAAACATAATTGCTAGACATTTTGGAAAAAAAATGCTGCCTAGTAACAAGGAATGAATTTTAAATAGTTGAACTAGACGACATGGAAAAGTGTTATTAACCAAAGTGAAATGTTGAACAAATAAAGCCAATAGAATGACAAGTCTATTTTTTATACAGAAAATGTTAGGCCACCAGGTCATAGAATAAGAATGACAAACAAATACTTTGACTGGCTTAGGTTTTTTCTGTAAGTCAATAGAAAATTACTATTCTATTCAAATAATTAATCTGTGGTAATACAATGAATCACACACCTTAGTCAAAGTAACAATGTGCTGCTTTGAGAATAATAATAACACTTACTTGTGGAAAGCCAACCATCTTGTGGAAATCCTATACGATGTTTGGATGTTTATGTAGAAAATTGTGATAAGCAAGCTTATCATGAGGTGTTGGTTGATTTGTAAAGTAAGTCAGGTTGTTTTCACCTACATGAGAGAGAAGAAGGGTAAACTAGAAGCAATGACAGGCTCATTTGAACAGTAAACAATTTTGATTATCTGGGATTGTATTGTGAAGCTTCAACCACAGTGAAATTTACCACAAAGAAAACATGCTCAGTGTTGCACCATATGTATTTTTTGTTAAAATCAAGGGGGACATGCAAAAGAATTTCACAGCTTCTATCCAGTGGCTAGAAATAGTGACTAATATAATGGTTGTACCTTTTGGATGAAAAATTTCTTGAGCTACATCCACGTAACAAGGAATGAATAGTAAACAGCTGAACCAGACAGATACGGAATAGTGTTATTTCCCAAAGTGATGTGTTAAACATGTAAAACCAACACAGTGGTTAATCTGCTTTTTGTCCTACAGGAAATCATAAGCCCACAAGGTAATAGACTAAGATTGACAAGCAAATACATTGATTGGCCTAGTCTTTATGTAAGTCAGTAGAAAATAAATATTGCCTGCAAATTATCAATCTGTGGCAATACAATAAATAGGAGATATTGCTATAAGAGACAGTTTCTGCTTTAAGAATAATAATTACACTTACTTGTGGAAAACCACTCATCTTGTGGAGGTGGTATGATATCTTTGGATGCTTATGTAGAGAGTTGTGATAAGCAAGCTTATCATGAGGTATTGGTTGATTTGTAAAGTATGTCAGGTTGTTTTCAGCTACATGAGAGAGAAGAAGGAGAAACAAAAAGCAATGACAGGCTTATTCAAACAGCAAACAATTTTAATCCCTTCCAGTTTATTCCCCAATGAACCTTCAGTTTGATGTCCCAATTCACAGAAGCAGAGATAAGTTTTTCATGAACATTTGTAACTAGTGTAGTTATACAGATAGTCACGCTAAACTGGTGCAAACATGACAGACTCTAAAGGCTCAACCCTCTGAAAGAGGTAGAACAGATTAGCTCTGATGAAGCCTCTTTAGTCTCAGGAAAATGCAAACAGGATTGAAGCCTTATTTCAATTTCATCTCTGACTGTATTGTTAAACAGCCATAAAACTGACTGCACTAGTAGTGTTCCAAAAATACTATATACTCAGACTTCGATGACTTTGTAAATAATAAAGTTCTTTCAAAAGCTATATTCAGATATGAGAACTTCAAATATTTAGAAATCATTCTATATCTAAATTTCAAATTAATTGTGGCCTTTTATCCAATGAAACTAAACATTTGTGTTTATACTTGTAGTACATATTTCATTAATGAAGAAGAACTCACTATATAAGATATAAAATATATCTCATCATCAGTTGATATCCAGCCATGGAATAATGAGACCGACACATAAAACTGGGTTAAATAAATACCACTTTATTTGACATAACCTTTTTTAGATTCATTGGCCTGGAAATGAAGCTAGTTTTGGGGGAGAAATCTGATGCAGGTCCAGCTGAGGCCAGGTGTGAACCCCTTGACAGTATCCTTGGGTGAAACACCACAGCCCCAAGAGCAATTCAAATACTTGGACTGTTCCCTGGCTGGCTGTAATTGGAAGGTAAGCCAGGGGATCGCCCCCCCCCCACCAGCCAATCCTCAGAGGTTGGATCCCTGGTTAACCTCAAAGGAAGCCTACTCCCAGAACCACCCAGGCCTTAGAACCCTACCAGAGGAGGTTTCAGAGCTCTAATCTGAAAAGCAGGCACAAGGCATTCTCCATCTGCTCATCTTATCTCATTGTAGTAACACTTTTCTATGGCACAGGGATCTTCACGTACGTAAGACCTAAGTCAAGTTACTCTTTGGACACTGACAAATGGCTCTCTCTCTCTCCTATTCAATTATTACCCCAGTACTGAACCCTATAGTATATAGTCTCAGAAACAAAGAAATGAAAGCAGCCCTGTGGAAATTGGCAAGTAAAACAGTTTGTGTGTCAAAAAGATAAGAAGTCTGCTGCAATGTTCAGTGGATCATATATTATAATGACACATTTTTTCTTATGTGCCTTCATTCATGGAAGCAACTAACTTGGGACGTTTAATTATTGACTTTAGTTTAATTTAGCCATTGTGGCCTCCCTGTCTTCATTCTGCCTGGCTTACCTGAGAAGAACTGGAAGAAAATTATCAGTTTAAAAGATCTTTTTGCAGAACAGATACTTGTCTTGCTGTCTAGGATTTTTTAAAATGTAATCTCTCTGATTAAAAAAAATGTGTTTTTTTTTAAAAGATCCTGAGTATAAATGTTTGTTGACATAGTAGAACCTTACTTACATGTTCCAATTATTATACAAAGCAAAGGTAATAAGTTTGTTCTTTTGATTTTTTTCCCCTGGGTCATTCTTTTCTTCTCTCATTTTGGTAAGAATAAAATCCTCAAAAAATTAGCAGGGGCCAATAAGACACAGTCCACTATGATGCTTTAAGTCTTAAATTTTGATATGTTTTAATTTGGAAATACTGTTTGGAATCCTGTCGGAAATAATGGAAACACTGTACTGGAAATACTCGAAATACTCAAACTACTGGAAATTCCAAAATAATTTGAAAATACTTTTTGGAGTCATGTGTGTGGAACTTAAGGTTATGTATATATCTTCTTAAGGATAGTGCACAATGGCCTCTTCTGTGCAATGCCTCCCTGTTCACCACGCACCTGCTCATTTGCTATTGGCCATGGTAGGGGACATTTAGGAGCTGAAGGAGGGATTTGGGTGTCCTGGAAGCTCTTAGGTATATCTGGGAGGAAACAGTAGCCACTACTTGCCCTGATCTCTTGCATACTGGATCTCCAGCAAACTTACTGAAGATCCAAACTTACTAAAAATCCAACAGTGCAAAAGTTGTTTCCTACCAGCTGCAGACACCCATGTGAACACTACCCATTTCCCCCAAAATCTTTCCTGGCCACTATATGTACATGAGTGGGAGAATTTAACACTGAGAAGCTGCCTTCCGCAATGTAATTGCTCAGGTGGAGTTTTACGTTCTACCTCCAAGGATATAGAACCTTCACTGTTATTTCCAAAGTTCATCCGTGGATCATATTACAGTCACAGTGGTTGATGAACTCTCTCTTTCACTCCCTCTGATAATGCATTGTTTGAAATGAGATGAATTCACAACATCATTCATTCCTTTAAATGTAATCTATTAATAAGAAATATCAAGCAGTACATGGATTAATTTTCTAATTAATTCTCTATATGCAAACATGCTGCCTAACACTGAGCGATAAACGTTTCTTCATCAACATTTTGTTTTCACAAATTCTGAAAGTGAATACCCAGAACATTCAAAATTAGACTTTGCCCTTTATTCATTTTGGGTTTGAGTAGCATACCAAGAAAGTCCTGTGTGCCATAGAGGTCCTCAGCTGGTAAAAAGTGGGGCTCTATGGGGTCAAATTGTAACTTTCTTTCTTGTTTTCTTTTGACCTTTTGGACAGTGATGAGTCGGTGAAATAGCCTTTTTTCACCATTCTACTTCTTTTACAGGAAAGGATTCATTTGACATGGCAAACAATTCACCCTCCCCAAATACTCACTGGACCTTTTTGACAATGGGGATTAGGTGAGGTGACTACCATTATTGCTGCAGCATGATTTAGGCTAATCCCAGGGATTTTAATGGAAAAAAAGAACAAAGTGCTTTCCTTTCGCTCCATGATGGCTTAGACTGATTGCTATTTTTTCCTACTGTCACCATCATAATCACCAAATGTCAACAATAATTTTAACAGAAATCAAATAAGGAGAAATATTGATTTACCTAGGAAAACTAATTAGGTCGACTACTACAAAGAAACAAATAGCAGATTATTTTTTTTTAAATATTACTTCCAGTAAGCTAGTCAGTACCTATTACCAGGTATTCCATTGGGCTGAAAGCAATACACTAGTTATTTCAGTAAGACTAATTATATCAAGGTTGTTATACATGGAAGTGTGAGGAAAGGTTGGACAGAAGCTAAGTGCAAAGAAAATATACATGATGTACCTTTAAAGTTTGCACCTAGAAAGACAGTGGATGATGCAATCCTAGGTAATGCCTGCATGAGTCATTGGGTTGTGTAACCAAGGCAGGAAGGTTACATCATACCTCTAGCAGGTGTGCTAGAGTTGCATCAGAGATGCCTGTACATAAGTGGGTGAGTCCTAGCCCACTGAGCCCTCTTAATGTTTGGAGGCTATGTTCTGTGTTACCCTGTTTACTGGGAGTCCTGTGAGGGACACCAAAGTATGCTCTCAAAATATCAAAAGGTGGGGAAATTAGCACAGAGCACAGCTGGTGATGTGAGAGGCAGAGCAACGCAGTGAGATCTTGAACCCAACGTCTACGGGGTCAGGCTGACTCAAGGAGCAGACAGAGGTTGAACTAACAATGGTGATCTTTATTAAAATACAATCAAATGGTGTATGCAGCACACTCACACAGATAACTATAGAAAATAAAGGTTGGAGTGAGACAGAGGGATTTTTAAAAGGGATTGTTGATTTGGGTGATACTACACCTGTCCTGGAGCCCCGGTAGTTCACTGTGGAATTTTGGAGGTATGTAGTCTCAGTACATGGGACTGAGAGGAAGGCTCACCAA
Organism: Ctenosaura bakeri; assembly: GCA_948474755.1. Classification (NCBI taxonomy): domain Eukaryota; kingdom Metazoa; phylum Chordata; class Lepidosauria; order Squamata; family Iguanidae; genus Ctenosaura; species Ctenosaura bakeri. The sequence goes on from CAOLHI010001288.1 coordinate 317,788, forward strand.
GCACAGCAGCAGCAGGACTGGATGGAAATCAGGCGTGATCTGAGGAAGGTTTTGGGATCAGGGATTTTTATAGGGAAAATGTGGCCACAAGCTATTCTGTACTTGGGGGAAATAAATGGGTTTTGGGCTGGAGACAAAGCCTCTGAAAGGTCAGAATTTAGCATGATTGCATTAGTTCCGAATTGACAAAGGAGTAGACAGTATGCAAACGCAGAGTGCTTGACAGACGAGGATTCTCATAATCAAGTCTCCTGCTCGGGGCAGGGAGTTCTTTGTAAGTAGCATGCATACATAATAGCGTGCTTGCCAGGAGGTCTCCTAAAGTGGCGATCTGGCTATTTCTGGCCTGCCTGGGTGGGTCCAGTGATTAGTGGCCGTGCCTAGTTTCGTGCTTGTCTGGGGGCCTCACAAACACATGGAGAGGGTTGGTAGAGGAGAGCCAAAGTATTGATATCAGAGTGATATCTAATGTCACCCCAAGTGCGGCTTAGGAACTGCAGTAACATCTGCATGCTGTTGAATGCTGAAAACTCCACTGGAGACTTGTATATACTGTATGCATTGTAACTCAAGAGCAACGCCTCCTGTTGGAAGATAACATTTGCATGGGAGTACTTTTCCTGACCTCAAGGTTTTTGCTGTTAAAGGTTAACACTCTAGATGGGATGCTTCAAGCTGTGTGAGTAAACTCAGCTGTATGGTGATATTTAAACACTTGACTCTGATGAAGTGTCTTTTTGCCAGAGCTTAGTGCTGGAGAGAAGTGCTACTGGGATTTTTGTGTAGCACCCATCATCCACCATCCCTCTGACAGGAAGTCTCCCTTCCTGGAATATGTACAGATATTTAAAAGAAGCTTGGTCAGTTCTGCTCAAAATGGAATATAACAGAGAGAAATTGAGACTAAAGGATATAGGATGTCTCACTTTGATTTGACTATTGGTGCGATGATGATGATGATGATGATGATGATGATGATTTCTGGTTTCTTCCTTCTATCAGGGTATCTTTAAGATGCTGTTCTTCTATATTAATTCTTTCTCTACAAATGTTTTGTAATGTCTTGGTATATATGACCAGATATACTCAGAGTGCTATGAAAACAATATAGAATACTGTGGCAATTCTTTGTTTAAGGCCTGGGAATAATTTTTTGTAACAAAGAACTTTGCATTTTTCTTTAAAGACTGCTTTTGAATGGAAGCTTTCCCAATCAGAACTGATGGTAAATAGAAACTTACCTACAGGTGGCAGAGCTGCACATTCAATTTCACATTTTCATCAAGCAAGAGAAGAATGAACAGCAAAGTAATGCAAACATCTTTGTATATTAATAGAAACCAGTTTGCATGATTTGAAAAAAAAGATTTGAATGTTACTAGGAAAGCTACTCCTTCCATGCACTGTACAAATGCAATGAAATTGTTTATTCCTATTTTATTTATTTTTTTAAAAATTGCTTTGAGGGTGAGGGTAAAAACTGGTACCCTAGCAAGGACTGAAATGTTAAGAGATCTGATTCTGGGGTTATGGGAGAAAGTCCATAAGCAAGGGTGCAGAAAATAGCGTCTACCTAAATCCAATCAGCATAGTTCAGGAACACCAGGAGATACAACTCCAAAAACTACCAGGTGCTGAAGTAGTGTCCTTCTAAGGCTGGAGTCCACAGTTGGGCTTATTTCTGAGAAGAGTTGTATAGATGTGCAGTGCCAAAGATACTGACTCAAATTTCTTTTTTCCTTTTCTTCCTTTCTAGTTTTTTTTTTTTTGGCACAAATTAAAGAGCTTTCTATTTTTCCAATTTTTGTCTTCCAATTCTAGCTTTTGTTCCAGATTTCTGAATTCAGAAGTACTATCTTTCTTTAAAAAGCTGGAAGGGCATCCACATTGTGATTTTTTTCTAAAGAGATTTATATTTCTCATATAAGCTTCCATGAAGGTTTTGGGTTGGACTGCAGAATAACAAAGACTGGTACTACTTTTTATAAGGAAGCATTTTTATATTCACGTTGCAGTTCAGTTTTAGTGCCCACATCCTGAATGGTAAGTATAAACTAGATTATATAGCCTCATCTGTTATCTTATTCATGTCTGTATGTGCTTTGGTTTTTTTGCTTGAAGAAATGGGAATTTAGTCTTCAGGCATTTTCTTTCTACAGCAGCTGATGCTTGCCTTTGGTGTAGTAAAGTCCTTAAAGGCATTCTTATACTGCTTTAACTAATGACACTTAGATTTATTGTCAAAATCAGGAAAAGCACATTGAGCTTTTTAAACTAAAAATTGTACTTCAGCCAATCATCTCCCAGGACAGTTTTTCTCACTTTGTGCTTTCCAGATGTCTTTGACTCCAAATTTGATCATCCATGTATTTGTGGCAACTGGAGAGGATGAGAATTTCTAGGATGACATACCTGGATAGTAGTAGATTGAGGAAAGCTGTCCTCTGTTCTTAGAAAACCAGGCAGCCAGCCAAACAGAGACTTTTGCAGAGAGAAAGGCCAGTGAAGAGAAGTGCAGGGCATAAGTGGCATTGGTAGTTTACTAAGCTGAATTGCCTGTTTCCATATGAAACTCTCTAAGTAGCCTTGACTAAGATGCCCAGCATACAGGGTGATTGGGAGGCTAACAGCATAGCCCTTTTTATGTTGCTTAGAGGTAAGCTCCAACCCATTCTATGGGACCTGCTTTCATTGTATATATGCATTATTGTGCCTATTACTGGATATATATGCTTTGGAGGTGCATGCATAGGCCATTGTCAAGTGAAAGTATAGAAAGTTAAATTGGCAAATGAGAACAGAGGTGTTTTTAGCAATACAGACAACACAATCATCCATTAACAACATGAGAGCCTTTTTAAAATTTATCCATTAACAACATGAGAGCCTTTTTTAAATTTGACATACTTTATTTAAGTAATATTTTATAGGGTCTTATGTTGCATTTAGCTTTGTATTAACCACTACATTGGAATTGGTTTGCTGTCACTGGTAAAATGGTGGATCTCCCTGAAACTGGTACATATACTGATCTATAAATAAATGTCACCCATATAGAATGAAAGAGTTGGATTTCCATTGCTTTCCTCTACCAATCTGAAGATGAAGATGATGGTGATGCTAATAATAATTTCTCTCTCTAATTCTCAAGGCAAAATACACCGGAAATTATGCCATAGAAAACAAAACATGGGTTACTACTGAATTCATTATACTTGGATTCTCCAAATTCACAGAAATGAAATGGGTTTTCTTCACTGTGTTTTTATGCCTGTATCTTTTTACAATGCTTGGCAATACTGCCATTGTCATTGTCACAAGTGCTGATGCTACCCTTCAGATGCCCATGTATTTCTTCCTAAGGGTCTTGTCTATCTTGGAAATGAGCTTCACTTCAGTCACCATTCCCAACATGCTAGTGACTCTTTGCCTGGAGGAAAGCAGAATCTCATTTGTTGGGTGTGCAGCACAACTATATTTCTTTTTACTCTTTGGTATCACGGAATGCTTTCTCCTTTCTGTCATGTCCTATGACCGCTATGTGGCCATATGCCTCCCATTGAGGTATACAGCCATCATGAACAAGAGAGTATGCATTCAACTGTCTGCTGCATCTTATGTTACAGCAGGTATGGTGGCTGCTGGAGATACAATTTTCATCTTTACCCTGCCATTTTGCAGATCAAACGTAATTAACCATTTCTATTGTGAAATCCAGCCACTGCTTCTGGTTGTCTGTGGCAATACCTACTGGAATGAAGTCCAAGTTATAGTGGCTGCTGGTGCAGTAATCATGTTGCCCTTCCTTCTTATTTTGGTATCATACAGCCAGATTATCCTCAACATCCTAAAAATGAAAAGCAGACGCAAGGCATTCTCCACCTGTTCTTCTCACCTCATCGTAGTAACCCTTTTCTATAGCACAGCCATCTTCATGTATGCAAGACCCAAATCAAGTTGCTCTCTGGACACTGACAAATGGCTCTCTCTGTCCTATTCAGTCATTACTCCAACACTGAACCCTATAATCTTTAGTCTCAGGAACAAAGAAATGAAAGGAGCCTTGAGGAAACTGGCAACTAAAACTTTGCTTATGTCATGAGGATAAGAACTCTGCTCCAATGTTCAGTAAATCATATTTTATACTGACACATGTTTTCCTCTGTGTATCTTTATTCAGTGAAGCAACTTACTTGGGACATTTTAATATTATTGATTTTAGTTTAACTTAGGCATTGTGGCCTCCTTCCTTTCATCCTGCCAGGCTTACCTGAGAACAACTAGAAGAATGTTATTAGACTAAATCTTTTTCAGAACAGATACTTGGCCTGTTGTCTGTGATTTGTTGATGTAATTTCTCTTATAAAAAAATAAGCAATTTGCTGGAAAAAAGGTCCTGAGTATGAATATGTGTTGATATACCAGCCTCTTATTCTCACATTCCAACTATAGTAAAATACAGAAAAAATTCTTTCTGTAAAACTTGACTGAATAGATTAACATCTGACATGAGGTCATTTCAAGACAACTACATTTCAAAATTCCGCTAATCTGTGGGGAGATAGCAATAGCAAAACAGTGGTTCACATACAGATTTTTTTTTTTTTTTTACAAAGATCTTGGTTTGTTCTTTAGATTTTTTTTCCTCTGTCATTTTTTCCTATCTCATTTTGGTAACAATAAAATTGTCAAAAAATTAACAGTGGTTTATAAGATGTGGTCTACTATGATGCTTTAAATCTTATATTTTTTGGAATCCTGTTGGTGACATATGTGTATGTATGTGTATATAGTGACATATGTGTATGTAACTTGTGGTTATGCATGTATCTTCTTATGGATGTTGCACAAGGGTCATTAGCTGTTGGCCGTGGAAGGTGGCATATAGGAGTTTGGGAGGGATTCAGGCTTCCAGGAAGCATTTGGCTATTTTATTCAGTTGGGAGGAAACAGTAGCCATTGCCTGCCCAGATCTCCAGTTTACTTGGTCTCTAGCACACCTACTAGAGATCCAGCAGTGCAAAACTTGCCGTTTCCTGCCATCCTTTAAATCCATTCATGCACCTATAGCAATAGCAGTTACATTTCTATACTGCTTACCAGTGCTAAACACTCCCTAAGCAGTTTACAATGTATTTTAGCTAATTGCCCCAACAAACTGGGTACTCATTTTACTGACCTAAGGAAGAATGGAAGGCTGAGTCAACCTGGAGCACTTCAGGATCGATCTCACAACACTGTGGCTGCAGTACCAGCATTTAACCACTGCACCACCAGGGTTTCTACTTGAAATTTATCACAAAAACACACTCAGTTTCATCCCCTTCAAAAACATCATATGCAACAAAAAAGGTATGCATAGAAATGGACTTGGCTGATCTCCCTTTCTCCAGTCCAGAATCAGCATGGCTCAGTAGATATCCCAAATATATTTTCTAGTAAATGATCAATCCATTTTTGTCCATTGGGAATTTGGGAACAATGGATTGTATTTTAAAGGTATTTCCATCAAATTTGCCAATAATAGTTTATGCAGCATATTTTCTCTTCTCCACTGAATCTGCTCTTAAAGGACAAAGGAAAATAGCATAATTGTGTTTTGTTTAGAAAATATATTTATTTATTCTCTTCATCATGGCTGAGGTCCAACTGGTAATCCCCACTAGGTAGATCTATTCAATCAATTCCTAAACAGAAAATCAACAGTTTTTGAAGCCAATTCACAATTTTGAACTTATTCTGTGCAAAATTCACATGTACTTGATTTGCATAGAAAACAATATTTTTTGCACAAGAAGCAGCTTTTTATTTACAGAAAAATAGTATTTCCAAATTCTTTCACTCTCTACAAGTTATATAGAAAGCAGTTTATTAATGAATATCAGATAACGCATAATAAACTATGATGATTACAACTTGTGATCTACTATGGTTATTTGCTCATAATGTTCAGTTGGTGGTATTTTTTCAGTAATGCTAACTAGAATATTGCTGGCTTGATAGACATCTAAGTTTAAGTGATACTATTGTGTATTTTCTAACAACTAAGAGTAGTTATTCATTCTAATTCATTGTCATAGTGATCAAATATGGTCATTTATGCACAATGTTCAGTTGGTGTTTTTTTTTTAGTAATGCTAACTAGAAGATTGCTGGCTGGGAACACATTTAGGTTCAAGTGACACTGCCGTATTGTTTCTAACAAGTGGGAGTAATGATGCTTTTTAATTCATTGTCAGGACCGGGTGAAGATTGGGATTAAAATCTGCTATACTAAGAGCAGATCAGTGATAAAAAAAATCTGCCCCTTTTTGCAATGAAAAATATAAATTATGCTGCATTGGGACTGTCAGACTTCAAAATATCATAAAAGAATATAGTCAATTAAATAGACATTAACTGAACAATGTTAATTTGCATCTCAGGAGCTATGGCTGTGATGATTTAGTTTCCTCAAACTGTGAAGTCTCCCAAGATCTCATTAACAATTCCAATTAAATATTTAATATATCTTTGTTTTGACCAGCTCATGGAAGAATGAGTCTTTGTTTGTCTTATTACTTTCTTATTCAGGCAAAAGGTTCTGTATGTGAAAATGGTCACATTTTTGGGGGTGGGGTGGGGGAGGAATGATGCTATTAAAATCACCTGTAGTTTTAAATAGCCCCTTAAGTGAAAGGCAAGTCTTGTAACTGCTTCAGTAAACAAGTGCCTTTGTTTTTAAAATCAAACCCCTTTAGGACCTATTAAAATCATAGTCATTATCCTTGAGAAGTTAGATGTTATTATTTAGAGAAGCACTTCCCTACATTAAAAAAAATGGCATTCTAACTCTCTCTATGATGTTCTTCTACTTCTCAGACACACCTATCATCATTTGCCAGTTTTAATCTCTGTTCCTTCCTTTGTCTACCACCTCTTGCTCCTGGTATTTTGTTATAATTCTTCCTAAGACTCACAATCTCCTAAACATATTGTGTGGCCATAATCTTTCTTCATTTTCCATCTTTGACTTTGTTCTTCTTCCACTTTCCTCAGTTGGTCTGCTTCCAAGAGTTCAGATTTCCCTTCATGTTTTTCTTGTTTACTGTCAGAACTGACAATCCTCCTTTTACTAAATGAGTTTTTGTACTATTAGCACAATGACCATATTTTCCCAGTGCATCTTTCTTTCACAAAACGTCCTAGAGTTTCCTAACTATGGTCATTTTTCCCCTCTGAAGTGAGCACATCACTGTAAGAAAGAGCTCCATCTATTCTGCACCCCTCATTCTTACAAAACAAATCTTTCACCCTCTTTATTAGTCTTGTGGTCATATAATAACTTGTCATATAATAACTATTGAAGGATATCATCATATTCCCTATTTATCAACAGGCTGCTATACTACATAGAATTAATAACTGAATATTTTGTGTTCCCAGTTTTGCATGTGTTTCTTTATAACACACACATATGCTTCTTGAAGTTTGTGTCTCTCTGTGTCCTACTACTGAGCAATGGCTCTCTCACCAAACATTTTCTACTGCTCTACCACATAAAGGGGAATAGTTAGAACAACCTAAACTCCTCTTTGTCCTTTATTGACAATGCATTTGTGTGACATGGAGGTCAACCAACGGTTGTCAGTGCAGATCTATGAAGAGAAAATGTTAACTTTTTTTCTTGGCTTTCTTTGACCTGTTATGAGGAATTGAGTTTCTTCTTCTCCTTCTTCAAAATCTTTGATAACTGGACAACTTTCAAACACTCTTTGCAGTTCAGGCTTTAACATTAAAAAAAACAAGCAGATGGTATATTTGTACAGAAAACAGTTTTCTTTTTTTCTGGGCAGAAAATAATAAATGGTCAAAAAACATGTTTTTCAAAAGTTGGGAAAACCTGACAGTAAGAATTGTGAACTGAGAAGAATGTTCACTCTTTGGGACCACCCAAAATCCACATCTGCTTCTTTTGTGCCAACAACATTTTCTGCACACAAAATAATATAAATAATGCTGTTTTCCTAAATAAATGAATATGTCTCCATATTTGAACTCTGTTTGTAAGTTTACTCATTGACTGTTGGTGGTGCATGGTGATGATGGTCTTTAGCATTAACAATCAACGTAAGCTTCAGCATCATCTAGCAAAAAGTAAGCACCTTATGGGTTCTTCCATTGAAATTCCTGGATATAAGCTTGGTCATGCTATAATAGTAATGGCAAAACATATTTGGAATATTCTAAATTTTTCCCCCAAGTTTAACTCAGAGGTCATCCAGGATTATATCTTATTTACCTTGATTTATTTATCTTTCTGGAGTAATCCCCCCCACCAAAATAAATCCATTGATTATTCCAGCCAATAAACTAAGGTTCAATGAATTCTGAGGAGAAAGAGAAACAAAGAATGTCCTCTGAACAAAGACAACTTTAGATTATGTTAAAGTGAATGTCTGCATGAGTCTCAAGATCATTCCATAGAGAAGGTTACACCAAGGTGCTGCTTTTCCAGTAATGTATCTCTCTGTTTCTTTTGAGGAGTGCTATCAGGATGCACTGGGAGTCTGATGTATTGCTGGATCTAGGTAGAATACTTAAAATTGGCCTTTCCAAAGTAACAGACTCTCTTTGTGCAAGTAGATACCTTTCTACAGTTTGTGTGACAATGGAGAACAGGGGAACCACACACTCACTTCTTCATATATCAATTCAAACAGGGTAAGTACCTGAATATAGCTCTAGTCCTCCTAGGAATGGGGATTTCAACAGGTTTGGTATCCTTCTTATGGCATCCAGAGTTCTCCAACTGTGACCATGCTTAACCTCATATCCATATTCTATCTGAAAAATGACAACAATCATACTGATCTGCCTTTCAGTTGGCATTATATAAGGTTTATTGGACTAATGCAGCTAAAGCACTTCCTCAAATAAGTAAATAAATAAATAAAATTAAAGAAAGAAAGAAAAAAGAGGCTGTCTTTTTGAGTTAATTCTTAATTCCAAGTATAGCAGATCTATTGAGCTAAGGGTGACAGGAAAAGTCAACACTTTTGGAAGTTTCTCTGGTAAGCATTGGGGGAAGGGGAATTGCCATACCAAGTGAATCCTTTCCTACAAATGAACAGAATGGTGAAAAAAGGGTCACCTCACCTGTCCCCCCCATTGTCCAAAAGTCAAAGGAAACCAAGAAAGAAAGTTACCACTTATCATCAGTGAGTTAAAAGTGACATAAACATATGTCACTAAGAGGATTCCAAACAATATTGCTAAATTCAAATTTATTTCAATTTATTTATTGCTAAATTTAAATTTATTTGAATTTAAGATTTAAAACATAATGATAGACTGCATCTTATTAAGCCCAACAATTTTTTTTAGGATTTTAGAGAAGAAAAGAATGGCACAGAAAAAAAAAACCCAATTAAGTTTGCTTTGTGGAGCTTTGTTCAAAGAACAAATACCAGTATATGACCCACTGCTATCTCCCCAGATTAACAGAATTTAAAAATGCTGTTCTCTTGAAATGAACTTATGCAAGATAATAGTATATTGAGTCAGGTATTACCCCCCCCCAAAAAAAAAACCTTCTCTATTTTTCAATATTTGGAACATGTGCATAATTTGCTGGTCTATCAACAAACATACATACTGAGGATCTTTTTACAGCAAATTGCTATTTTTTAATAAGAGAAATTACATCAAGAAATCACAGACAACAAGTTAAATATCTGTTCCGCAAAAGAATCAGCTAATAACATTTTTTCAGTTGTTCTTTGGTAAGCCTGGCAAAACGAAAGGAAGTAGGCCACAATGGCTATATTAAATGAAAACCAAGAATTACATTTCCCAAGTTAGCTTAGTTGTGTCAGTGAATGAAGATACAAAGGTGGAAAAAATGTGTCAGTATCATATATGTTCCGCTGTACTTTGGAGCAGAGTTCTTATCTTTGTGACATAAGAAAAGTTTTAGTAGTCAATTTCCACAAGGCTCTTTTCATTTCTTTATTTCTGAGACTATATATTATAGGGTTCAGTGTTGGAGTGATAATTGTATAGGACAGAGAGAGCCATTTGTCAGTGTCCAAAGAGTAACTTGACTTCGGTTTTGTATACATGAAAATGACTGTGCCATAGAAAAGGGTTACTACGATGAGGTGAGAAGAACAGGTAGAGAATGCCTTGTGTCTGCTTTTCATTGACCTCATTTTTAGGATAGTGAGGATGATCTGGCTGTAAGATACCAAAATAAGAAGGAAGGGCAACATGATTACTACATTAGAAGCTAAAATGACTTGGACTTCATTCCAGTAGGTATTGCCACAGACAAGTAGAAGCAATGGCTGGATGTCACAGTAGAAATGGTTAATTACATTTGACCTGCAAAATGGCCGGGTAATGACGAAGGTTGTATTTCCGGCAGCCACCATAACTGCTGTAACACAAGACGCTGCAGACAGTTGAATGCATACTCTCTTGTTCATGACGGTTGTATACCGGAGTGGGAGGCATATGACCACATAGCGGTCATAGGACATGACAGAAAGGAGAAAGCACTCTGTGGCACCAAGGAGTAAAAAGAAATACAGTTGTGCCGCACACCCAACAAACGAGATGGTGTTTTTTTCCAAGCAAAGAGTCACTAGCATGTTGGGAATGGTGACCGAAGTGAAGCCCATTTCTAAGATAGACAAGATCCTTAGGAAGAAATACATGGGCGTCTGAAGGGTATCATCAGCACTTGTGACAATGACAATAGCGATATTGGTAAGCATTGTAAAAATGTACAGGCATAAAAACACAGTAAAGAAAAGCCATCTCATTTTTGAGAGTTCAGGGAATCCCAGTATAACAAATTCAATAGTATCCCATGTTGTGTTCTCTATGGCATAATTTTCTGTATCTTTCGCCTTGAGAATTAAAAGAGAAGTTACAATTATTGTCATCCTCCTCCCCCTCCTCATCTTCATCTTCACATTAGAAAAGGAAAGTAATAGAAATCCAGCTGTTTCTTTGAGGGTAACATTGAATTGCAGCTCAGTATTTGAAACAGTTTGGGGACTCAGAACCACCCCTTTGCCAGTGACACCCAACCACTTCTAATTCAGTGGCTAACATCAACTAACTGCAACATATGGTCCTATATGATATTACTTAAAGTATGTTAAACTAAAAAAGGATCTCTTGTTGTTAATGGAATGATTGTTCTGTCCATATTGCTAAAAACACCTCTGTTCTCATTACTCAATTTGATTTTCTACACTTTCACTTGTCCATGGACTATGCATATATCTCCACAGTGTGTATATCCAATAAAAGGTAGAAAAACAAGCCCCACAGATTTCTATAGAACTTACCTCTGAGCAATATAGAAAGGGAAATGCTGCTAGCTTCACAAGCACCCTGTAAGCTGGGCTATTCTGAAAGGTTTGCGGCATAGTTAAGGCTGCTTAGTGAGTTTCATGCGGAAACAGGAAATTCAGCTCAGAAGAATACATGTGCCACCTACTGCACTGCACTGCACTGGACAGCACTGGCCTTTCTGTCTGCAAATGTCTCTGTTTGGCTGTCTGTCTGGCTTTCTAACAACAGAAGACAGTCTTTTTCAATCCACCACTCTTTACATTTGTTGTCCTACAAATGTTCATCATCCTCAGTTGACACAAATAAGTATGCTACCTGTGGATGATGAAATTTGTAGTCAAAAACATCTGGAAAGAATCAAAGCAAGGAAAACTGTCCTAGCAAATGATTGCCTGAAGTAAAGTTCAAGCAAATCATGTTATGATTTTTAGATTAGGAAGGTCAGTGTGTTTTCCCAGATTTTTGCATCACTAGTCAAATCAGTATAAGAATGCCTTGAGGGCTTCACCTCACAAAAAGCCAGAAGCAGATGAAGCAAAAAGCAAATGCCCAAAGACTAAGGCCCTTTTCACACGCAGTTTCTGTTGCGAGCGGGCCCCCTGAGTGTTGCATAAATGGGAGCGGTGGTCCATACAACGCTCTCCCATTTATGCGATGCTCAAAAGCCAGACGCAGATCGGATGCACACCTTTTTATTTTCAGCTTTAAGCCGAAAATGGTGTGCAGTCGCACAATGCTCCTGGGGCCTGCGCACACTTACCTGCTGTGCAGTGCATCAGGCAAACCGGGCCGGTCGCGCTTCTTCCCCCAGGGCAGCCTACAGCTCCCAGGCTGCACTGCGGAAGGAAGGGGCTGGGCTTTCATGCAATGGCCGCATGACCGGCAACCCAGCTGTGGGAGAACAGAGGAGCAATGCAGGTGCCTTGCACAAGAGGCTGCTTGTGTGAACGGCACCCCCCACCTCCGCGAGCAGGTAACGTGCAGAAAGGGCCTAAATTTCTGTTTGGTCAAGCAAGAAAACCAAAATATGTATGCATCCCAATAAGATAGCAGAAGAAGGCTATATAATCTTGTTTATACTTACCATTCAATACGAGGGCACCAAAACTGAACTTCAAAAGGAACATAACATTGCTTTCCTTATAAAATGTAGTACCAGTCTTTGTTGTTCTGCACTACAACCCATATGCTTCACAGAGGCTTATATGAAAAGCATAAACATCTTCAGAAGAATTTCACAGTATGCATGCCCTCTCAGCTTATTAAAGAAAGATATTACTGATTTTAGAAATCTGGAACAAAAGCTAGAAATGGAAGATAAAAGGTAGAAAAAGTGAAAGGTCTTCAATTTGTACCAAAAAAGAAAAATTTAAGTCAGCATATTTTGCACTAGCTATCTCTATAGATCTCCTCAGAAGTAAGCCCAACTGAGGATTACAGGCTTCAGTCCTTGGTAGTTTTTGAAGTTGAACCTCTTGATGTTCCTGAACTATGGTGATTGCATGTAGGTAGGCATTATTTTTCTGCAGCTTGCTTTTGGGCTTTCTCTCATGCCCCCCAGAATCAGATCTCTAGCATTTTACTCCTTGCTAGGATACCAGTTTTTACCCTCACCCTCAAAGCACTTTTATTTTATTCATTTTTTTCTTAATTAGGACTAAACAGTTTAATTGCATTTCTACAGTGTGCGGAAGGAATACCTTGCCTGGTCATATTCTTATCTTTTCTTCAAATCATACAAATTGGTTTCTATTAATATATAAAGATATTTACATTACTTTGCTGTTAATTCTTCTCTTGCTTGATGAAAACTTGAACCTGAAAGTGTAGTTCTGCTGCCTGTAGGTAAAGGTCTATTTACCCTTAGTTCTGATTGGGAAAGCTTTCATCAAAAAACAATCTTTAAAAAATGCAAAATTCTTTGTTTCAAGAAATTATTCTCAGGCGTAAATCAAAGAATTGCTAAAGTATTCTATATAGTTTTCATGGCACTCTAAGTTTCTCTGGCTATATGTAACAACATCTTGCAAAACATTTGCAGAGAAAGAAATAATGTATAAGCACAACATCTGAAAGAGATCTTGACAGAGAAAAAACAGAAATTTAAAACAAAACAAAACCCAGTACCAATACTGAAATCAAAGTGAGAGAACTGTATCTTTCAATCTCAATTTCTCTTTGTTACATTCCATTTTTAGCAGAACTGACTGAGCTTCTTAAATACCTGTATATATTCCAGGGTGAGACACTTCCATTTATAACAACTTTGATATGTTTAGCCTTACCCAAATAATTAGTGTGTTGCCTTTTTACCCAGTGGAATACCTGGTAATAAGTACTGCTTAGCTTACAGTAAGTAAGTTTATATTTCCTTCTGCTTTTATTTATTTATTTATTTATTGCTTTTCATAGTCATCTTAAGTAGTTTTTCTAGCTAAATTGATGTGTCTCCTTATTTTAATTTTGTTAAGATTATCAGTTGATCCTTGGTGATGGTACTGATTGTGATGGCGGTAGTATTAAAAGATAGGAATCAGTCCAAGCCATCATACAGGTAAAGGAAAGTTCGTCCCCCCACCCCTGCCATAGATCCTGTATGTGGCACAGATCCTCATCTCTTTTGGTGATCATAGAGGATCAAGAAAAGAAGCCTCTATCCAGGTATGAGACAGGAACTGGTTTTATGGCTCCATTCTGAAGCAATGTGGTGATTTCAGGAGAAGGCTGAATAACACTGATGCAGCCTGTGGGAGGGGGTGAGATGGGGGTCTGTGAAACTTCATAGTGATGATATCCAACATCCAAGCATCTGAGGTGATAAAGGCCCAAACAGAATGGAATTTGCTCAACCTGTTGCCAAAGGCAGGCATTGGAGCAGTGGTGTGGTTACTTTCTTTCTTGAGCTGTGTCTACATGACAACAGTCTTCCACATTGTTGCGCTGAAATTCTGGGTCCAGAAAGGAATGTATTAGTAACAATCCCCTCTGCACCTATTTGCTCCTGGCAGAAAGGCCCCACCTCTTACTTCCACAGGGAAGCCAGGTACTTGCTACTGCTGTGCTGGGGCAGGAAGTGTCGCAATCATGCTTCTGCAGCTTCCGCATGACGGTAAGTATGGGAGCGCCAGGTGACTTGAGGTGCAAAACTGATTTTTTTTTCCATTTTGCAAATACTACACAAGTGCAATACTTCATGACAGGATGGCAGTGCGATGATGACAATGTCATGTGGAAGCATGACCTGTCAACTGCTGCCATATTGTTGCAGAAGCGGCACAGCAACATCATGCAGAAAGGGCCTTGGTTTCCTTTGACCTGTTCAGGAATAAAGGATTGAAGGGTCTTTTTTCAGCAGACATTCTGTTTCTCTCCCTTCTGAAAATCTTTCACAACTGGGCAACTTTCAGAGACTCTTTGCAATTTCGGACTTAAGGAAAAAACCACACATGGTATATATGGACCAGAAATCCCAGTGTTTTCTGGGCAGAAAATAATAGATTATTTAAAACAAGTTTTTTCCAACATTGCAAAAACCTAATGGGAAGAATTCTAGACTGAGATGAATGTTTACAGTTTGGGACTGTAGCACCATACCTCTACACCTACTTGTTTTGTGCAGAAAACATTTTCTGTGAACAAAATAATACAAATATTGTTGTTTTCCTAGGTAAATCAATGTGTCTCCTTGTTTGAACTCTGTTTGTAAATTTATTCATTGAGAGTTGGTGGTGTATGGTGATGATGGTCAATCAATGTAAGCTTCAGCATCATCTAGCAAAAGGTAAGCACTTTATTGTTTCTTCTACTGATATCCCTGGGAATTGGCTTGGCCACACTGTTAATAGTAATGGCATAACTTCTTTGGAATATCCTACCTTTTCTTTTGCTCAGTTCACTTCAGAGATTATACAGGTTTATATCCTACCTATCTTGTTTTATTTATCTTGGGAAGTAACCCTGAAAAAAAAATCCATAGGTGATTCCAGGCAATAAACAAAGATTAAATGAATGTTGTGTGTTTTTAAGGAGAAAGAGAAACACAATGTTTTATGGACAAAGACAACTTTATATTATGCTTAAGGGGATATCTGCAAGAGTCTCAAGACCACTTCACAGAGAAGGTTACACTGATGTGCTGTGCTTCCAGCACTGTTTCTCTCTGTTTCTTTGGACGAGTGCTATTGGGATGCATTGGGAGTCTGCTGTTTTGCTAGATGTAAGTAGCATACTTAAAACTGGCTTCCCTTGGTGACAGATACTTTCCGTGTAAATTTCTACCCTCCCCTGCTCTAATTTGAATGACAAGGGAGAGGAGGGGAGCCAAGTGAACTTTTCTTCACAAACTGATTCAAATTAGATAACCACTACATGATTACAGCTCTAGTTCTCCCAGGGGTTGGGATTTCACTAGGTCTGGTATCCTGCTTACAGCATCCAAAGTTATTGAACTGTGCCCATGCTTAACCACATGTCCACATTCCATCTGAAAAATGACAACAATCATATTCATCTGTATTTCAGTTGGCATTATGTGGGGTTTATTGGCCTAAAGCAGCTAAAGCACTTGCTCAAAAACAAACAAAATAACATAAAAACAGAGGTTGCCTTTTTGAGCCAATTTTTAGCTCCCAACTCAAGCAGACCCCTTGAATCAAGGGTCATAGGAAAAGTCAACATTTTTGAAAGTTCCTCCAGTGAGTATTGAGGGAAGGTGAATTCTTTGCCATGTCCAGTGAATCTTTTATAATAAATAGGTAGAATGGTGAAAAAAGGGTCACTTCGCCCACCCACCACCACTGTCCAAAAGGTCAAAGGAAAGCAAAAGAGAAAGTTATCACTTTCAGCTCACAGATCCTCACTGATTACAAGTTGAGGACCACTATGGCACAGGGGACTTTCTTGGTATACTGCTCAAAGGCAGTATCAGTAAAGCACAAAGACCAATTTTGAATGTTGTCAGTATTCCCTTTCAGAATGTGGGGAAATAAAACATTGATGAAAAAAGGCTATAGCTCAGTGTAAGGCTGCTTGTTTTGCATATATAATGTCCAAGAATTAATCCATGTATTTCATGATGTTTCATTAATAAAATGCAGTTGAAGGACTGAATGCTTTTGTGAATTCATCCCATTTCATACAAGGCAATATTGGCAGAGGGAGTGAAAGAACATGTTCGCCAGCTACTGTGCCTGTAATATGAACCATGGAAGAACTTTGCATATAACAGCCAAGGTTCTATATCCTTAGAGGTGAAATATGACATTCCACCTGGGCAGTTGCACTGGAATGCTACTTCCGCCCTAGTGGAGGGCAGCTTCTCAGTATTACATTCCTCCACCCCTGTACATTTAGTGGGCAGCAAGGAGTTTGGGGCAAATGGATAGTGTTTACATGTGTGTCTGCAGCTGGCAGGAAACAACTACTTTTTCATTGCAAGATTTTCAGTAAGTTTGTTGGAGATCCAGTATGCAAAAGATGAGGGTAAGTGATGGCTACCCTTTCCTTCCAGCTTAGCCAAATCTTTCTGGACACCCAAATCCCTCTCCCAACTGCTAAATGCCCCCTACCATGGCCAATAGCAAATGAGCAGCTGCATGGTGAATGGGGAGGCATTGCACAGAAAAATGCCCTTGTGCACCAGACTTAAGAAGATATATACATAACCATGTTGCACACACATACATCACCAAACAGGATTCCAAACAGTATTTCCAAAATAAAATTTATCACAATTTAAGACTAAAAGCATCACAGTGGACTGCTTATTATCAGCCCCTGCTATATTTTTGAGGATTTTATTTTTACCAAAATGAGAGAAGAAAAGAATGACCCAGGAAAAAAAATCAAAAGGACAAACTTATTAGTTTTGATTGTACAATAGATGGAACATGCAAATGAGGGGCTGGTATGTCAACAAGCATTTATACTGAGGATGATTTTTTTTTAAAAAAAATAATAATCAGAGAGTTTACAAGACAATTATCTGTTCCGTAAAAAGACCTTAAACTGATCATTTTCTTTCAGTTCTTCTCAGGTAAGCCAGGGAGAATGAAGATGGGAGGCTACAATCACTAAATTAAACTAAAACCAATAAGTATGTCCCCCAAGTTAGTTTGTTCAGTGGAATTAAGTACATAGCAAAAAATGTGTCAGCATAATGTATGATCCACTGAACTTTAGAGCAGAGTTCTTATTCTTTTGACATAAGAAACATTTTAGTTGCCAGTTTCCACAAGGCTCCTTTCATGTCTTTGTTCCTCAGACTATATATGATAGGGTTCAGTATTGGAGTAATCACTGAATAGGAGAGAGAAAGCCATTTGTCAATGTCCAAAGAGTAACTTGACTTGGGTCTTGTATACATGAAGATGGCTGAGCCATAGAAAAGTGTTACTACAACAAGATGAGAAGAACAGGTGGAAAATGTCTTGTGTCTGCTTTTCATTGATCCCATCTTTAAGATAGTGAGGATGATCTGGCTGTAAGATATCAAAATAAGAAGGAAGGGCAACATGGTTACCACACCAGAAGCCCCAATGATTTGGACTTCATTCCAGTAGGTATTGCCACAGACAAGTAGAAGCAATGGCTGGATTTCACAGTAGAAATGATTAATTACATTTGACTTACAGAACGGCTGGGTAAATATGAAAGTTGTATGCCCAGCAGCCACCAGACCTGCTGTAACACAACATGCTGCCGACAGCTGAATACATACTCTCTTGTTCATGATGGTTGCATATTGCAGTGGGAGGCATATGGCCACATAGCGGTCATAGGACATGACAGAAAGGAGAAAACACTCTGTGACACCAAAGAGGAAAAAGAAATATAGTTGTGCTGCACACCCAATAAATGAGATTCTGCTTTCCTCCAAGCAAAGAGTCACTAGCATATTGGGAATGGTGACCGAGGTGAAGCCCATTTCCAAGACAGACAAGATCCTTAGGAAGAAATACATTGGCGTCTGAAGGGTAGCATCAGCAGTTGTGACAATGACAATGGCAATATTGCCAAGCATTGTAAAAATGTACAGGGATAGAAACACAGTAAAGAAAACCAATTTCATTTCTGGGAGTTTGGAGAAACCCAATATAACAAATTCAGTAGTAACCCATGTTTTGTTCTCCATGGCATAATGTTCTATATCTTTTGCCTTGAGAATTAAAAAGAAATTAAGATTAGTACCATGATCATCATCATCATCATCATCATCATCATCGAAAGGTGAAGCAATGAAAATTGAACTCTCCCTTTTTGTGGCATTGTTTTCCAGATTAGTATGTGTGCCAGTTTTGAGACTGAGGACCAGCACTCTTCCAGTGAAAACTGTCCAATTACAACGTAGCAGTTAACAAAGAACTACCTGCAGCAGTTGACGTACAACATATTGATAAAATAAAACATGTTCAACTGAAAAGAGTTAATGGAATGATAGTTTTGACGGTATTGCTAGAAACATTTGTGTTACATTTCTCAATTTGACTTTCTATACTTTCACTTCTCAATAGAATACCCATATATCACCAAAGTACACACATACACACACACACATCTCCAGTAATAGGCACTATAATGCATATATACAATGAAGGCAAGTCCCACAGAACTGGATGGGAGTTTCCTCTGAGAAACCTAGACATGGGGGTACTGTTAGCCTCAAATCACCCTGTGAACTGGGTGTGACTGACCTGATGGGACGGGGTCTTGACAAAACAGCCTCCTTGGCAACTGAGAGTGTTTAAGCTGACTGGATGGTGAAATGGAACCTTGGATAGCCCAGGGGAGAGGCTGGTGGAAAGAGGAAAAATAACATTTTTTAACTGTCTGGTGTGTATTTGAAGGGGAGTGTGATTTGTGGTTGGAGAGGTTGGGGATTTGAAGATCTCTGTGAGAGAGATAACTGGAAAATTGGGTGTACAAGAGATAGTGAATGAATTGAAAGAAAGAGAGAGAGACAAGAATGGTGTGCTGTTTATAAACATTTAGATACGAGACACATTAAAAACAACAGTGTTAGAGTAAATGTTTGAAATTCTGTGCTCCTGATAACAGTCTCTCAGAATCTTATTTTGAATCCTGGAATATACACTCTACCAATAATATCATCTTGACGGTAGTGCCAAAAGTACCACTGTCTTGGAAAATATAAATCACTGCTGATCCTTACATCTGGGAGAAGGGCAGATTTAGTGAAGACAGTAAAGGGGGAGAGTCCTGAAGGAAAGAAGCCAAGGGGGGACAAGAGTGAGGAAGGGACTGTGTTCTCAGAGAGGGAGAACTGAGGCAGACCCATTTGTCCTGGCCCTGGCTTGATTCGGAGATCTCTCTGGCTGTTCAGACCTGAACACGAGGAGGTGTCAAGCTGGGCAGGCCTTGAGCGTGAGGCCTGGGTGCGCCTTTCACACTTGTGTTTTTGCTTTTGTGACACTGGGTAACCTGAAAGATATGTGGCATAGTCAGGGCTACTTTGTGAGTTTCATATGGAAACAGGGAATTCAGCCTAGAAGATTTCACATGCCACCTACTATCCTGCCCTGCGCTGGAGTTTCTTTCTGCAAATTTTTCTGTTTGTCTGGTGGCCTCATTTTTTAACAACATAGGACAGCCTTCCTCCATTTTCCACCCTCGTAATCTGTTTTCCTACAAATTCTTATCCTCCATCACCCTAGATGATGAGATCTGTTATCAATGACATCTGGAAAACACCAAAGTGACGAAAACTGTTCTAGGATATGATTGCCTGAACTAAAATTCATGCAACCCCCCCACCCCCAAATTTTCAGTTAAGAAGCTCAGTGTGTTTTTTTCTGGATTTTGAGAAAAAATCTGAGCATCACCAGTCAAAGCTATACAAGAATGCCTTGAGAGCATGAGTAGAACAAATGCAAGCATCAGATGTTGTAAAAAGAAAATGGCTGAGTACCAAATATCTGTTTGGTCAAGCAGGAAAACCAAAATACACACACACCCAAATAAGATAACACATGAAGGCTATATAATCTTGTTTATACTTACCATTTAGTAGATGGACATTAAAACTGAACTGAAAATATAGTATAATAACACTTCCCTTTATGTTTTGTAGTACAGTTGTTTGTTATTCTGCTGTTCAACCCAAATTATTCAGGGAAGCTTATATTAAAAGCATAAGTGTCTTCAGAAGAATTTCCCAGTGTCAATGCAGTTCCAGCCTTTTAAAGAAAGATATTACTTCTGAAATGAACAATCAGGAATAAAAGCTGAAATTGGAATAGAAAAGGTGGAAAAAGAGAAAGGTCTTCAATTTGAGCCAAAAAAGAGAAATTTGAGTCAGTATTTTTGGCACTACAGACACCAGGTTTCTGCAGCTTGCTTTTGGGCTTTCTCCCATACCCCCAGAATCAGATCTCTAAACATTTCACTCCTTCCTAAAATATCAGTTTTTACCCTTACTCTCAAAGCAATTATTCCCCCTTTGATTAGGAATAAACAATTTGGTTGCACTTATATAGTCCATGGAAGGAACGTCTTGTCCAGTCCCATTCCAAACTTTCCTTCAAATCATGCAGATTGGTTTCTGTCAATATAAATATAAATATTTTTACATTCATATGTTGTAAATTCTTCTCTTGGTTGAGAAAAACATGAACCTGAAAGTGCAGCTTTGCTACCCATACGTCAAGTCCTATTTTCCACCAGTTCTGATTTCGAAAGCTTTGGTCAAAAAGCAATCTTTAAAAAAGGCAAAATTCTTTGTTACAAAAAATTATTCCAAGGTCTCAATTAAAGGATGTCCACAGTATTCTATATAACTTTCATAGCACTCTAAGTATACCTGGTCATATATACCAACCTCTTGCAAAACAATTGCAGAGAAAGAAATAATTTATAAGCGCAGTGTGTTATAAAGACCCTGATGGAAAAAAAACAGAAATAAAAAAAAAGTACCAACAATGAAATCAAAGTGAGATAACCTGTACCCTTCAATCCCAAATTCTCTTTGTTACTTTCCATCTTGAGCAGAACTAAATGGCATTCTTTTAAAAACTGTACCTATTCCAAGGAGGGAGACCTCCCTGTGTAACAACCTTGATATAACTAGGCTTACTGAAATAGTGTGCTGCTTTTGTCCCAGTGGAATACCTGGTAATAGATACTGATTAGCTTACTGCAAATAATATTTTTTTTCCTTTCTGCTTTCTATTTCTTTCTTTCTAATAGTCAACATAATTAGTATTACCAGGGAAATCAACATGTCTCCTTATCTGAGTTCTTTTAAGTTTATTAATTGACCCTTGATGATGATCTTAGTAGTAAAGATTGCAACCTGTCTAAGACATCATCCAGTCAAAGGAAAGCACTTTGTTCTTTCTTCCACTTAAATCCCTTGGATTAGCCTAAAACATGCTGCAGCAATAATGCCAGTACTTTATTTGGAGTATGTGGAATATTTTTAAGTTGCCATTTTTACCACAAAATGTGGGTGACTCAGGGGTCCACCCGCAGTGCCAGTACATCCACATGGCAGTGGAGAATTATTTACCTCCAACCTGGAGGTCTGTGAGAGGGGAGTAACCTAATGAGAACTTCCACCAGTGTTTATGGGGTCCCATGGGGAAAAACCTGCCAGAGATTCAAGAAGTAAACTAAAATGTATTTCATTGAGGGAATTCAGTCACACTCACATAAGATCAAAAAAATTCTTACGCTCACACAAGGCTAACCAAAGGAAAAGGGAGGAAAGATTAATAGTGGAGTTGCAGGGATAGGGTGATAATTAATGATCTGTGGAGCAGCAAAGAAACAAATGTGGTTTAGACTTGTGCCTAAGGACAGTACTCCTTTGGAAATCAGAGTGGCAACATGGCTTTCATTAAACAAGATACTGCATCTAAATGCTCAGAACTCAGGGTTCTATACCTACTTTCTACCTAGAGGACATGAGTGTGAATGGCTCTCTGGCCAAGCAAACAATGAGGATGCATACTATAAAATGAGCTGTGGACTGTGTTAATTATCTTGGTGTTAGATGACAAAGAGTTAATGGCTGTCATGATAGCTGTGTAACAGTAGACAGTTGTGTGCACTATGAAGGGAATTGCACAGATCAGAGGGAAGAAGATTTAAAACTATCAGTAACTTGGAGAGAACTTCCTGTTGCTATTCTATGATAGCAGAGTCATTACAGCTTAGCTTAAGCCTATTGTCTGTGGAGTAACCTCGTGATTTCCTGACAATGACCGAGTTATGACTAGAGGGGATTTCTGACCTACTTTATATAGGACATGCTCAGCCAATGTTTTTTTCTCTGCCCAGCTTGGTCTTACAATCACATCAGGGTCCATTTTATATGTGTGCCAATTTACTCATACATCACCAATTAAATCATATCATGCCTGGGTGTGTGTGTTGGGGGGGGCAGTAATACTATAGGTAAAGAAACATAATAAAACCAGGACTTAACAGTAAATCTTTCATCTGATGTGCAAAACCAACTTCCCCTTCTCTTTAAGATCTGAATGACAGGTGGGGATGTGTTAAAAATCTGTTCTGCTGGGGGCCTGTAACAGATTAACTATTACACAATGCTGGATCTCACTTGCATTAACCTGTATCACTTACTTTACCTTACTTCACATTACTGTTCTGAGAATGAGATAGAGAAGCAGGACTTTAAATGCAATGGAGAAAAATGTAAATTTTGATATCAAAGAAAAAGAAAATGAAGAGAAACTCATGTTGAAATCATATCATAGCAATTCATGACTTTTTAAAAAGAAATGAAATCATGAAATAAAAAGAGCTGAATCTAGTAAAAAGAAAATTAATCAGATGAATAATTTGTCTTTTTTTTTTTTGGTTAAAAAAAAGTCTTTTTCTTATTCAGTTCAGATTTCTACAACATAATGTAGCATTTAGGAAAAAAGAGGCAGCCCAACAATCTAGCACTAGTGGCTAAGATGGAGATTTCGACAGCTACCAAGCACTTTCCCTCGGTGCTCAAGTAGTTTGGAATGAAGGCCAACCAAACAATCCAAAACACCAACATGCTGAAAGTGATACATTTGGCTTCATTGAAACTATTTGGAAGCTTTCAAGAAAAAACAGAACAAAACTCTGAATGACCAGAAAACCCATGTAGCCCAGGACACAGAAAAATATGACATATGATGACTCATTGCATTGTAGCACAATTTCTTCTGCCAATGAATACATGTCAGTATCTGAGAAGGGGGAGAAGTGGCCAGCCACACAAGAGAAAGACCTGCTTGAACCATGGAGCCAGAAAGGTCAATGGAGCTCCTCAGTTTTTTCCCCATGCATTTTTTTTTTTGATTCTTGATCCTTGCTGTGCTGCCATGGAAGCTAAAACCACTGTGATGGTTTTTACCAGGATAGTGGTAACAATCATTGTAAAGATAATTCTGAGGACAATTTGATAAAGAAGACATGTTATCTTCTCAGGCTGGCTGATGAAGAACTATGAAGGAAGGAAACAGAAGAAGGTCATGATGAGAAGAGTGCAAGTGGAGTGCCAGTTGTTAGCTAAGACTATGGGAGTGTCATGGTGCATTAATGGACATATGTCCCACTTGGCAAAAAAATGTTTTAACACCCTTTAAAGATTTTGTTGCATTCTCCTAAGCTTCACATCATTCAACCAAAGGTAAACACCTTATGGTTTCCTCCACTGAATTCCCTGAGAACAGGCTTGGTCATGCTGTTAATAGTAACGGCATAACTTATTTGGATTATTCTGCCATTTCTTTTGCTGAGTTCACCTCAGAAGTCGTACAGGATTTTATCTTATTTATCTGGATTTATTTATCTTTGGGGAGTAACTGGGGGAAAAAAATCCTCCATGGGTGATTCCAGGCAATAAACCAAGGCCGTATGGTTTAAGGAGAAAAAGAAACACTGAATGTCCTCTAGGCAAAGGCAACTTTTGACTCTGACCCTTTCCACAGAAGAGCGGCATGCTGTCACAGGGACGCAAGAGAAGCGGGACTGTGATGATGTTTCTGATGCTTCGCAGACCCACCCTTCTTGAGTGCAAATGGCTACCTTTTCACCCTCTCTTGCTATAGTTTGGGTGATAAGAAAGAGGAGGGGAGCCAAGGGATCCTTTCTTCACATATTGATTCAAACTAGGTAAGCACTACTTGAATACACCTTTAGCTTTCTGAAGGATGGGGATTTCACTAGATTTGGTATCCTGATTATGGTGTTCAGAGTCATCAGACTGTGCCCACATTCAACCTCATGTTCGTATTCCATTTGAAAAATGGAAGCAGTCACACTAATCTGCCTAGTAGTTGAAATTAATATAAGGTTTATTGGCTTAATGTAAGTAAAACACTCACTCAAAAAAGAAAACAAAACACAAAAACAGGGCTTGGCTTTTTGAGCTAATAGGTAGCCCCAACTATATAAGAACTATTGAATCAAGGGGGATGAGTAAAACCAACACTTCTGGAAGTTTGTCTGGTAAGGATTGGAGGAAGGAGAAATGTTTGCCATGTTCTGAATCCTTTGTAATAAGTAGAATGGAGAAAAAAAAAGGGACATCTCTATCCCTCGTGGCCTAACAGGTGAAAGGAAACAAAGAAAGAATGTTACCGCTTTGACTCTATAGTTCCTCAGTGATTACCAGATGAGGACCTCCATGGTACACAGGACTTCCTTGGCATGTTGTTGAAATGCCTAATCAGTAAAGGGCAAAGGCATATGTTGGATGTTCTGAATGTTTACCATCAAAACGTAGGGTAAAGGAACATATATGAAGAAAGACCTATGGCTTTCTAAAGGACTGCATGTTTTGCATATAGAATATCCAGAAATTAGTCCATGTATTCCATGGTATTTCTTATTAACAAGACACAGATTAAGGAATGAATGGTTTTGTGAGTTCGTCCCATTTCAAAAAAGGCATTATTGCCAAAGAGAGAGTTCAGTCACCAACCACTGTGATTGTAATGTGAACCATGCAAGAACTTTTCATATAACAGCCAAGGTTCTATATCCTTGGAGGTGGAATATGACACTCCATCTGTGGGGTTGCTTTGGGATGCCAGTTCTAATGCATGTGGAAAGCAGCTTCTGAGTGTGGATTTCACCCTTCCATGGCCATTTAGTGGCTTGGGAGGAGTTTTGGGATAGATAGGTGGATAGTGTTCACTTGCATGTCTGCAGCTGACAGGAAACAGCAACTTTTGCACTGCTGAATCTCTAGTAAATGTGCTGGAGATCAGGTATGTGGAAAATTTTGGCAGGTGATGGCTGTTCTTTCCTACCAAATATAGACAAATGCTTCCTGGAAACAGAAATCCATACTCAACTCCTAAATGTCCCCCTTCCATGGCCAAAAGCCAATGAGTCCCTGTGTTGTGAAAAGGGAGGCATTGCACAGGAGGAGATTCTTGTGCAAAATCTGTAAGAAAATATATGCATAACCACAAATTTGAAACACATATATCACTAGCAGAATTCCAAACAATATTTTCAAATTGAAGCTTATCAAAATTTAAGATTTAAAGCATCATAGTAGACTGCTTTGTATTAGCCCTTGTTAATTTTTTTTAGGATTTTATTGGTGTCCAAATGAGATAAGAAAAGAATTAGAAAGAGAAATAAATCAAAACAAGTAACTTTGCTTGTATACCTTTGTCAAAAAATAAATATCAATAGATGATCTATTGTTTTGCTATTGCTGTTTCCACACAGATAAGCAAAATTTTGAGATGTAGTTGTCTTGAAATGACCTCATGCCAGATGATAGTCTATTCAGCCAAGTTTTACAAAAAATTTCTTCCCTATTCTGCAAAAGTTGGAACTTACGAATAAGAGGCTGGCAAATAAACAACATTCATATTGAGGATCTTTTTTTAAAGGAAATTGCTTATGTTTTATCAGAGATATTACATCCACAAATCACAGACAACAAGTCAAGTATCTGTTTTGCAAAAGAATCAAATAGATTTCTTCCAAATATTCTCAGGTAAGCCTTGCAAGATGAAAGGAAGGAGGCCACAATTGTTAAATTAAACTAAAACCAATAATTAAATGTCCCAACTTAATTGCCTCAGTGAATGAAGATAATACAGGGGAAAAAAATATGTCAGTATAACACATGATCCCCTGAGCCTTTGAGAAGGGTTCTCATCCTTTTGACATAAGAAAAGTTTTACTTGCCAGTTTCCATAAGGCAGCTTTCATTTCTTTGTTCCTCAGACTATATATTATAGGATTTAATGTTGGAGCAATAACTGAATAGGACAGAGAAAGCCATTTGTCAGTGTCCAAAGAGTAACTTGATTTGGGTCTCGTATACATGAAGATCCCTGTGCCATAGAAAAGTGTTACTACGATAAGGTGAGAAGAACATGTAGAGAATGCCTTGTGTCTGCTTTTTGTTGACTTCATCTTTAGGACAGTGAGGATGATCTGACTGTAAGATAGCAAAACAAGAAAGAAAGGCAACATGATTACCACACCAGCAGCCCCAATGACTTGGACTTCATTCCAGTAGGTATTGCCACAGACAAGTAGAAGCAATGGCTGGATTTCATAGTAGAAATGATTAATTACATCTGATTTGCAAAATGGCCAGGTAAAGATGAAAGTTGTATGTCCAGCAGCCACCATGATGGCTGTAACACAAGATGCTGCAGACAGTTGAATGCATACTCTCTTCTTCATGATGGCTGTATATTGCAGTGGGAGGCATATGGCCACATAGCAGTCATAGGACATGACATAGGACATGACAGAAAGGAGAAAGCACTCTGTGGCACCAAGGAGTAAAAAGAAATATCCATCCAACAAACGAGATGATGTTTTTTCCAAGCCAAGAGTCACTAGCATGTTGGGAATGGTAACTGAGGTAAAGCCCATTTCCAAGACAGACAACATCCTCAGGAAAAAATACATGGGTGTCTGAAGGGTAGCATCAGCAGTTGTGACAATGACAATGACGATATTGCCAAGCATTGTAAAAATGTACAGGCATAGAAACACAGTAAAGAAAACCAATTTCATTTCTGAGAGTTTGGAGAATCCCAGTATAACAAATTCAGTAGTAACCCATGTTTTGTTCTTTACGGCATAATTTTCAGTATGTTTCGCCTTGAGAATTAAAAAGAGAAAATATTATTAGTATCATCATCATCATCATTATCATCGTCATTATCAATATCACCAGCATCATTTTCAGCTTAGTATTCATATTAGAAGGGGAAAGCAATGGGAATCCTACTCTTTCATTCTTCATGTGTGGCAGTGATTTGCAGATCAGTATGTGCACCTATTTCAAAACTGAGAACCATCATTCTGTCAGTGTGAATCAAGCAAATCTAATGTAGAGGTTAAGACAGAACTAACTACAACATGTGACCCTATACCATACTAAAAGGATCTCTTGTTCTTAATGAAATTATTGCCTTGACTGTATAGCTAAAAGCAATGGAAGCAAGTTACACAGAATGGGATGGAACTTGCCTCTAAGCAACATAGAAAAGGCTGTGCAGTTAGCTTCACAGTCACCCTGTAAACTGGGTTATTTTGAACTATGTGGCATAGTTAAGTCTCCTTAGTGAATTTCATATGGAAATAGGAAATTCAGCCTAGAAGATTACACAGCCCACCTACTACCCTGCAGTGCGCTGCAGTGACCTTTCTGTCTGCAAATTTCTCCATCTGTTTAGCTGCTGGGCTTTCTAACAACTGAAGACTACCTTTTTCAATCTACCACACTTCATATTTGTTGTCCTACAAATTCTTATCCACCCCAGTTGTTACAAATAAGTATGAGGATGATGTAATTTGTAGTCAAAGACATCTGGAAAACAGTAAAGTGAGGACACCTGTCATAGGAGATGACTGCCTGAAGTAAAATTCATGCATATCATCCTAAAATTTTTAGATTAAGAAAGTCAGTGTGTTTTTCCAGATTTTGAGAAAGAATCTGAGTGTCACCGGATAAAGCAGTATAAGAATGTCTTGAGGGCTTTGCTACACTAAAAGCCAACAGCAGAAGCTGTAGAAAGGAAGTAATTGAGGACTAAACTCCTATTTTGTCAAGCAAGAACACCAAAACGTGTACACACCAAAATAAGATAACAGCTGAAGGCTATGTAATCTTGTTTATATTTACCATTCATTATGTGGGCATTAAAACTGAACAGCAAACTGAATATAAAAAGGCTTCCTTATAAAAAGTAGTACCAGTCTTTGTTATTCTGCAGTTCAACCCAAATCCTTCACGGAAGTTTATATGAAAAGCATAAGTGCCTTCAGAAGAATTTCACAGTGCGAAAGCACTTCCCGCCTTTTTCAAAGATGTTACTGATTTTAGAAATCTGGGGAAAAAAATCTAGATTTGGAATATAAAAGAAAAAGAGAGAGGCCTTCAATTTGTACCAAAAAACAGAAATTTGAGTGTGTATCTTTGACCCCCAGATTACACAGATCTACTAAGAAATAAGCCCAACTGAGCTTTACAGACAGAGAGGAACAGTCTTTCAGCCCTGGATAGTTTTTGGAATTTTATCTTCTGGTGTTCCAGAACTATGATATAGGTAGACACTATTTTTCTGCAGTTTGCTGTTGAGCTTTCTCCCATCTCCCCAGAATCAGATCTCTAATATTTCACTCCTTGCTAGGAGACCAAGATTTCCTTCACCCTCAAAGCATGTTTTTTCAAATCAGGAATAAACATTTTAGTGCCATTTCTACAGCCCATGGAGGCAATAACTGGCCTCGACACATTCAAATCTTTCCTTCAAATAATGCAAATTGGTTTCTGTTAACATATAAAGATATTTAAATTACTTTACTGTTAATTCTTCTCTCACTTGAAGAAAACATGAAACTGAATGTACAGCTCTGCTAACTGTAGGTCAAGTTCTATTTTCCATCAGTTCTTTTTGGGAAAACTTTCATCAAAAAGCAATCTTTTTTTTTTTAAAAAAATTATTGTTACAAAAAATTATTCCCAAACCTTAGTCAAAGGATGGCCAGAGCATTCCAGATGACTTTCATAGTACTCTAAGTGTATCTGGTCATATATAACAACATCTTGCAAAACATTTGCAGAGAAAGAAATACGATATAAGAACAACATCTGAAGAAAAACTTGATGGAGAAAGAACAGAATTAAAAACAAAAAAACAAAACAAAAACAAACCCAAAACAAACAAACAACTCCACAGTACCAATAGTGGAATCAAAGTGAGATATCTTGTATCCTTCAATCTCATTTTCTCTTTGTTACTTTCCATCCTGAGTAGAATTGACTGAGCTTGTTTTAAATATCTTTATGTATTCCAGGGATGAAAGTCTTCATGCGTAAGAACCTTGATATAATTAGCCTCACTGAAATAATGAATGTAGTACATTTGACCCAATGGAATACCTGGTAAAATAGGTACTGACTAGGCTACCGCAAGTAATACTTCTTTTCTCTTGAGGTTTTTGCTTCTTTCTAGTAGTCAACTTAATGAGTTTTCCTAGATAAATCAATATGTCTCCCTATCAGAATTTTGTTAAAATTATTAATAGACACTTGGTGATGGTAGTGATTGTTATGGTAACAGTATTAAAAAATAGCAAGCAGTCTAAGCTGTCATCCAAGCAAGGAAAGTTCACCTCCCTATCAGTAAGTCCAATATGGGGTGCATAGCCTCATCTCTTTTGGAGATCACAAAGTATCCGGAAAAGAAGCCCTGATGCAGAGATGATGGAGGAACCAGCTCTATAACTACTTTCTGAAGCAATGCAGATTCTTTTGCCTTCAGCACAGGAGAAGGTTGAGTAACACAGAGACAACCTATGAGAGGGGGTCTGTGAAACTCTATGGTGTACCCTTTGGTGATGATGTCCAACACCCAAGCATACAAGGTGATAGAGGCCCAAACATGATGGAACTTGCTCAACCTGTCACCGAAGGTAGGCATTGGAGCAGATGGTGTGGTAAAGTCAACAGTATCAAGGATAGTGATGTAGAAGTGTCCCTGGGATTGCCCTAAATCATGCTGCAGCAATAATGATAGTAATTCATTTGGAGTCAGTGGTATATTCTTCAGTCACTACAGCTAAATATTTGTTGCAGTTCAGAACCTGTAAAAAAAAAATGGACATGGCATATTTGCATAGAAATGGTGTTTTTTGTGCAGAAAGTAATAAATGGTCAAAAATATGTTTTTCAAATTTCCCTGTTAGGAAGAACTCTGGACCAAGAAGAATGTTTACAGTTTGGGATTTATTCCACTCAAAATCCACACTTGCTTGTTTTCTGCAAAACAAAACAAAACATAAAAACATATAAATAATGCTGTTTTGCTAAGTAAATAAATAAATATGCCTTCTTATTTGAACTCTGTAAGAGTATTCATTGATAGTTGGTGGCGTATGGTAATGATGGTCTTTAGCATTAACAATCAACCTAAGGTTCAGCATCATTCAGCCAAAGCTAAGTACCTTATTGATTCTTCCATTGAAATCCCATGGAATAGGCTTGGTCATGCAGTAATACTAATGGCACAACTTATTTGGAATATTCTACAATTTTTTCCCGGTCCATCTCAGAGGTCATGCAGGATTATATCTTATTTATCTTGATTTATTTATCTTGTGGGAGTCACGCAACCACAAGTTGTAACCACAAGTTAAACACATATATATCACCAATAGGATTCAAAACAGTATTTCAAAATTAAAAATTATCAAAATTTTAAGTAACAAAAATCCATGGGTTATTCCAAGTAATAAACCAAGGTTGAATAAATGTTGTGTGGCTTTGAGGAGAAAGAGAAAGACAGAATGTCCACTGGACAAAGACAATTTTAGACTATGACCTTTTCTGCAGTTTACTGTGTTTTGAAGACATCAGGTGCGAGTCCCAGTGTTGTCTCTGCCAGGAGAGGAGTGTGACAGGAGCACTCCCCTTCACACTAGCTGTCTTCACAAATGGAGGAAGCACAATTGCACCTCCTCTTCCTTCCACTGTGCATCTGGGTACTGTCTGAGGCTGCGCTGGGGGTAGGAAGCAAAGCCATTGCACTTCCAGGACCTCTATACACCAGGTAAGTGCAGGTGGGTGGTGGGATGGTGGGGCATCTGCCAGACATTGATAGGGAAAACCAGTCAATGATTTGCTGTGCAGTCACACTGCCTGGGGATGGGAGAAATAAGAGACCTGGACAACATCATGCAGAACAATCATCTGAGTGCCATCCTTTTCCAGTACACAATATGGGACAACGATGTCAAGGGTGACAGGAAAAGTTGATAGTTTTGGAAGTTCCTCCAATAAGTATGGGAGTAAAGAGAATTTTTCACCATGTCAATCAAAAGAATAAATGAAGTAACTTTAAAGATCTTTGAGGAAAGAACAAATCTCATACATGACCCACAGTTTTGCTATTGCTTTCTCCACACAGATATACAGAATATTGAAATGCAGTTGTCTTAAAATAACCATATATTAGATGATAGTATATTCAGTTATGTTTTACAAAAAAAAAGTTCTTCTTTATTTTACAAAATTTGGAACATGTGGTATAAGATGCTAGTACATCAGCAAACATTCATACTGAGGATCTTTCATTTTTAGCAAATTGCTATTTTTTAATAACAGAGATTACATTAAGAAATCAAAAACAATAAGCTAAGTATCTGTTCTACAAAAGAATGAGGCTATCAATTTTTTTCCAGTTGTTCTCAGGTAAGACTGGCAGGATGAAAGGAAGGAAGCCACAA
The DNA here is from genome assembly GCA_948474755.1 of Ctenosaura bakeri. Lineage (NCBI taxonomy): Eukaryota > Metazoa > Chordata > Lepidosauria > Squamata > Iguanidae > Ctenosaura > Ctenosaura bakeri. The sequence continues at coordinate 349,876 of CAOLHI010001288.1, forward strand.
AGGCTGAATTTAACTAAAACCAATAATTAAATGTCCCAAGTCAGTTGCCTCAGTGAAAGACTATACACAGGGCAAAAATGTGTCACTATAACACATGAAACACTGAACTTGGGAGATGAGTTTTTACCCTTTTGACATAAGAACCATTTTATTTGCCAGTTTCCAAAGGCTGCTTTCATTACTTACTTTCCTCAAGCTACATATGATAGGGTTCAGTGCCGGTGTAATAACTGTATAGGACAGAGAGAGTCATTTGTCAGTATCCAAAGAATAACTTGACTTGGGTCTTGCATACATGAACATGACTATACCATAGAAAAGGGTGACTACAATGAGGTGAGAAGAACAGGTGGAGAATACCTTGTGTCTGCTTTTCAGAGATCTCATCTTTAGGATAGTGAGGATGATCTGGCTGTAAGATACCAAAATAAGAAGGAAGGGCAACATGGTTACCACACCAGAAGCCAGAATGACTTGGACTTCATTCCAGTAGGTATTGCCACAGACAAGTGGGAGCAATGGTTGGATTTCACAGTAGAAATGATTAATTACATTTGATCTACAAAACGACAAGGTAAAGATGAAAGTTGTATGTCAAGCAGCCACCATGATGGCTGTAACACAAGATGCTGCAGACATCTGAATACACACTGTCTCATTCATGATGGCTTTATATCTCAGTGGGAGGCATATGGCCACATAGCGGTCATAGGACATGACAGAAAGGAGACAGCACTCTGTGGCACCAAAGAGTAGAAAGAAATATAGTTGTGCTGCGCACCCGACAAATGAGATGGTGGGTTTTTTCCCCAAGCAAAGAGTCACTAGCATGTTGGGAATGGTGACTGAGGTAAAGCCCATTTCTAAGATAGACAAGATCCTTAGGAAGAAATACACGGGCATCCGAAGGATAGGATCAGTAGTTGTAACAATGACAATGACAATATTGCCAAGCATTGTAAAAACATACAGGCATAGAAACACAGTAAAGAAAATCAATTTCAATTCTGAGAGTTTGGAGAATCCCAGTATTGCAAATTCAGTAGTAACCCATCTTCTGTTTTCTATGGTATAATTTTCAGTATATTTTGCCTTGAGAATTAGAAAGAGAAATTATTATTAGCATCCTCCTCCTCTCCTCACCTTTATCTTCTTCCTCTGAATCTTTCCTCTTCATTAGAAGAGGAAAGCAATGGAAATCCAGCTCTTTCATTCCATATGGGTGACATTGATTTGTACATCAGTATGTATAACAGTTTCAGGATGGAGGACCACAACTTTGCGAGTGCCAACCAACCAGTTCCAATGTAGTGGTTAACAAAAAACTAATGGCAACATCTGGTCCTGTAACATATTACTTAAAGTATGTTAAACTAAAAAAGATATTGTTAATTGTTTGGTCTGTATTCTCATTTATCACTCTGACTGTCTATACTTTCACTTTTCTAGGGACTATACATATACTTCCATAGCATATATAGGCACAATAATGCATATATCCAGGCAGATAGGGGTGGAACTTGACAGAATGGGATGGAAGTTGCCTCTGAGCAACATAAAAAGGGCTGTGTGGTTAGCCTCACAATTGCCCTGTAAGGTGGGTTATTCTGAAAGATATTCAACACAGTCAATGCTGCTTAGTGAGTGTCTAATGGAAATAGAGATTCAGCCTAGAAGATTATACATACCACCCATGGCACCGCACTTCCCTTCATTGGCCTTTCTGTCTGCAAATTTCACTGTTTCTCTGGCTATCTGGCTTTCTAACAACCTTCTCCAATCTACCACTCTCCAGATATGTTGTTCTGCAACTTCTCATTCTTTTAGTAGGCACAAATACATGTGTTAACTGTGGATGATCAAATTTGTAGTCAAAGACATCTGGGAAGCACCAAAGTGAAGACCTGTCCTAGCAAATGTCCTACTGCCTGAAGAAAAATGCAAGGAAATCATCCTAAGATTTTTAGATTAAAAAGCTCAGACTGTTTTTCCAGATTTGGAAAAGATATCTGAGCTTCACCAGTCAAAGCAGGATCAGAGTGCGTTCAAGGTTTTACTACATGAAAATCAAGCAGCAGATACTATGTGAAGGAAATGCCTGAAGACTTAATTCCCCTTTAATTAAGCAAGAAAACCAAAACAGATATCACTCCAATAAGACAACAAATGAAGGCTATGTAATCTTCTTCATACTTACCATTCCAAACTGAACTGTAAACCAAATATAATAACTCTTCCTTATAATATGTAGCACAAGTCTTTGTTACTCTGAAGTCCAGCTCAAACCCATTATGGAAGCTTATATGAAAAATGTAAATGTATTCAGAAAAACTTCACAGTGTGAAAGTATGTCCAGCATTTTGAAAGATAGATAATACTTTTCATAGGACCCCAAATGTATCCATTCATATACGCAAATATCTTGTAAAATATTTGCAGAGAAAGTAATAATGCATAAGCACAATATCTTAGGCCCTTTTCGCATGGCATTTCTGAAGCGAAAGGTCCCCTTGAGTGTTGCGTAAATGTGAGGAGTGATCCACATGACACACTCACATTTGTGCGATGCTCAAGAGCCTGACGCAGGCCGTGCATGCATTTTTTCATTTTCAGCTAAAAGCCGGAAATGCTGCACGGTTGTGCGTTGCTCCGAGGCCCCGCATGCACTTACCTTATGTGCGGAGCCTCGGGAGCCAGGCTGGTCTTGCGTCCTCTCCTCAGTGCAGCCTGGGAGGTCCCAGGCTGCACTGCGAATGGAAGAGGTGGAGTGCTCACTCAACCAGGAAGCAGCTGTGGAGCCGAAGCAGGAGGGATTCAGGATCGTTCCACCAAAGGCTTCCTGCGTGAGCCTCCCACTCCAGCATCGGGAAAAGGTAAGATGCAAAAAGGGTCTTAAAGAGACTCTGATGGAGAAAAGAAAACCAGGAAAAAATACAGTACTAATCATCAAATCAAATGGAAATAACTTATATCCTTTGATCTTATTTTCTCTTTGTTACTTTCCATCTTGAGCAGAAAATACTGGGGTTCTTTTAAATATTTTTACAGATTCCAGGGAGGTAGACTTCCATGTGTCACAATCTTGATATAATTAGTCTTACTGAAATAATTAGTGTGTTGCTTTTGGTCCAATGGAACATCTGGTAATAGGTAACGACTAACCTACTGCAAGTAATACTTTTCTTCTTCTTCTGCTTTCTATTTCTTTCTAGTAGTCAACCTAATTAGTTTTCCTAGGTAAATCAATATGTTTCCCTATTTCAATTCTGTTAAGATTATTATTGACACTTGATGATGATGGTGATTGTGATGGTGTCAGTAGTAAAGGATAACAACTAGTCTAAGCCATCACGCAGCCAAAGGAGAGCATTTTGTTTTTTCTTCCACTTAAATCTCTGGGGTTAGCCTAAAACTTTCTGCAGCAATAACAGTAATACTTTATTTGGATCATGTGGAATATTTTAAGTTGTTTCAGGTAAAGAGATGTAATAAAAACAGATGTAATAAATACAGTAAACAGCAAATCTTTCATCTGATGTGGAAACCCAACTTCCCCTTATCCTTAGGATCTGAATGACAGATAGGGATATGTTAAAAAAGTGTTCTGTGCAGGGCCTGTAACAGAGTAGCTACTACACCACTACTATACCATGCTGGATCTCACTTGCATCAGTCCATACTACTTACTTTATCTTACTTCACAAAATTGTTCTGAGGACAAGACAGGAGCAATGCAGAGTTTTAAATGCAATGAAGAAAAATATAGATCTTGGTATTAATAAAAGAATGAAAATGAAGAGAAAACTCATAGTGAAAGCATATCACATCAATTTACAACTTTTTTTTAAAAAAAATCAAACAATAAAATAACATGAGCTCAAAATATTTAAAAAGTTAGTTAATGAGCTGAACATTGTGTCAATGATTTCTTTTGAAAAAGTTCTCTTTCTTGTTCAGTTCAGGTTTTAACAAAATAATGTAGCATTTGGGGAAAAACAGGCAACCCAGCAATCCAGCACTGGAGGCTAAGATGGAGAAGATTTCCATAGCTACCAGGTACTTTCTCTTGGTGCTCAAGTAGGTTGGGATAAAAGCCAACCAAACAATGCAAAACACCAACAGACTGAAAGTGATACATTTGGCTTCATTGAAACTATCTGGAAGCTTCCGAGCAGAAAAAGCCACACTGAAGCTGGCAATGGCCAGAAAGCCCATGTAGCCCAGGACACAGAAGAACATGAGAGGTGATGATTCATTGCATTGTAGCACAATTTCCTCTGACAATGAATGCATGTCAGTATCTGGGAATGGGGGACAAGTGGCCAGCCACACAAGACAAAGACCTGTTTGAATCATGGAGCAAGAAAAAATGATGGAGCTGCTCAGTTTTTTCCCCATCCATTTCTTCATCTTGGATCCTGGTTGTGTGGCCATGAAAGCTAGAACCACTGTGATGGTTTTTGCAAGTATAGTAGAAACAGCCATTGTGAAGGTAATGCCAACGGCAGTTTGACGAAGAAGACAAGTTATCTTCTCAGGTTGGCCAATGAAGAGCAATGAAGAAAGGAAACAGAGAAGGAGCAAAATGAGAAGCGTGTAGGTGAGGTCCCGGTTGTTGGCTTTCACTATGGGAGTGTCATGGTACTTGATAAACAATGTTAGCATCAGAACCACAGTGAAAGAAAAGGAAAGAGTACAAATAGCTAAACTGATGCCTAGAGGGTCTTGATAAGATAGGAAGGTGATAATTTTGGGAATACAAGAATTCTGCTCCATGTTTGCATATTGATCATCTGGGCATTGGAAACAGTCAGCCAAATCTGTGAAAAGCAAAGCAGGATTTTCATCAGTGTGAAACAGTGTTGCATTTGGGTTAGAATTCTTTTGTGACTCACACTAACAAAAATAATTGCATGAATTGTTGCATGGGGTATGCAACAGCCAAAGATTCTGCACATACACACACAACCACCTATCACACTTTCATCTTGGAAAGAAAAAGAGAATTTCTAAAAATCAGCCCCAATTTGAACAAGAGATCTTTTAATTTGAAAGCATAAATCTTTAGGAGAAATTAAGCTGAGGAAAATGTTCAGAAGCTTCCCTATCCTGAAAGATCTGGCACTGAAACAGATTTAAGCCCCATCCTACAAAAGGAGAGTTTGCTCTGTCTCAGGGCAATAGCTTTCATCCATTCAGAATTTATGATCTGGGTAGTAGAAATACCTTCCTCTACCTCCCTTTCATTTAATGTTGGCTGTCGTGCTGGACTTTTGGCTAAGTTTGTGTATTGAACTCCAAAGCCCCTCTTTCTCCCTGTCTCTTCCATATTTTTGCACTTAGCATTTATATTTCCAGCATTTGAGGACTAGTAACACTGAATAACATGTATAATAAGATTCTTTTAAAAAAGCCTTCCAAGAAGTCATATAAGTAAACTAGTGTGCACTGATCCTGGAGATGCAGTTCCTGCTTTTATACTGAATGTATTTGGTTGCCCTCTGTTTTAAACTCTTACCCTTCTTGTCAGATATCAAGCCTTTTAGACATGGAACACAATCATAGCAGCAGAAGGGCTCTCCTTCCTTCCTCTCCATCCTGTAACCAGGTTGACAGCTTGGATTACACACAGAGAGGGGCTTTGCCTGCCCACCAAAGAAAGAGGAGAATGTTAATCTTTATTAAAAGTGACTTGGAATCATTAACATCAGAAAAGAACATAACCCACAGTGAACAATGGTACAGCAGAGAGGAGAGGATAGCTCTGCTATGTCAAAGCAGGTTCACAGCTGCTCCAGAAATATTTTTACAGAGTAAAAATTTGTGTGTTCAGTTGGCTGGCATGCAGATGTGGCTTTGCTCATGATGCCAAGGACCCTGTTCGGGATATATATATATATATATATATATATATATATATAGCATTTATTTCTATACCGCTTATCAACTGAGTGTTATCTAAGCGGTTTACAATGTATTTTAGCTAATTGCCCCCAACAAGCTGGGTACTTCTAGTTTTGTTTTTTGCTTTTAAGTGGATCTACTTCTTTGACAACAGATCAGTTTCATAATGTCCAGATTCAGTACTGGGCTGCCATGATGTTACTATATAGACAAGCTGGCAAAATGACTAATGCACATTGACTGTCTGCTACATGGGGTCTGCTAGGGAGCACAAATGATTCTGATCATCTCTTTTATTAAGTAAGACAGGTTCAAACAGGGAGTAGCCCCCAAAGTCATCAAGTGAAGTTTATGCCTAAGGTTTAGTCTTTGTATCACTGTTTCCTTTTTCATGTTTTACTCTGTAACCACATGCTAAAGGTATGATGAATATTCACAAAATCAGAACCAGAAAAGAAATTGTGTAGAGTGCAATGACAGTTAATTCTACCTATTTGGTAATGAGAAACTCTTCTGTTTCTTGATATATCACTGTAACTTGTAAAATCAGAGTGAGGTAATCGTCAGGTTTTTTCTTTTTCTTTTTCCTAACAGTGTTGGGAAGGAGGACTTGATTAGAAAGCTGTAGTCTTCAGAATGAAAGAGTGAAATGGATTCTTCAGAGATGGGAATTGACCATTGTAAGAGGAGGTGTCAGATATTTATCAAGACCCTTTATTTTTTTCTCTAACAAAATATTTTTGATACCATTTCAAGTTGCCTTCAGTCTGGTGATCTTCCAAAGTTCTTCTGAATAGCCCCACTACAAGAATGTTACTTCATGATGTAGCATCCTACCCAGGTTGGAAAAAAAATGGCCAATGAGGACAGTCATAGTTTTTGCTTCCAGCAGTGCAATTGGAATAACATTGTGTCTGAGTGTTCATTACTAAAGGTCCACTGTGTGAGTTACTTAAAGCAATTTGAAGTGGTGGCAAAGCATCCTCCTTTTCAAGGAAGGAAAATGGAAAAACTTCTGCTTCCTAAATTAACAAATCATGAATCCAACTGGGACCTGTCCTACTCCAGAAATTAGGCTGGAACTCTCTATCAACCTCTTCACTATATAACCAATATTGTTATGTAGCTGAACAGCTCATCTCTCCCAATCATCATGTACCAGGCTGTAGCAGTTGTGATCACCGGTGGTCTGTTCCTCTGCTGACTCATGTTTCTGCATTCTCCTGTAAGAAAACTCATTGTGACAGGCAGAAGAAAGGTCCCTGTCAACTCCACTCAGAACCAGAAATAACTCACAGGGATGCAGAAGTCAATCAGTTGCTTCCTGATCAACAGGAGAACAGTTCCCTGTCCATTGCAGCAGCTGCTGCCTGATAAGTTGGGATGGTGGGAGGACTTTCCCTCTAAGTTACATATTTTTAAGTACCATAGTGAATTTCAGCCATCATGAATAACCCTTTTTCCTTTATATTAGTGCTCAAAATAACCTCTAGTTCAGAAAAATTGAAGGTGAATTGTATCTTCTGCCTGTCCAATAGAGATAGAAGCAAAGGGTATTGCTTTGTGACTTAAGCCAATGACAAACCCAACTGTCTTCAAACCTATGGTTTTAATAGGCTCTGATGAACTTATCTCAGGACAGCAGAATATCCACAGTGTATGGAATCTGAAGATTTGGAAAATCATTTCCATATTTAGAAAGAGTCTCCACTGAAGATACTGGCATTTAATACATTAAGGAAAACACTCTTGTTGCCAGTTCAGATCATGGTACAAAGATAATTCACACTTATTTAGAAGATGGAATTCTGATAACACATGCATGCTCATTCTAAATAGAAAAGCTTATATTTGTACCTGATTAAACCAGCTATGCCACACAATGGCCTCCTCATTAATGTGGAATTCTTCATCTGAAGATACCCAAGGATCCATCCTTCCAACTTTTACTCCAATGAAAGAGTCATTTGGAAACGTCACCCAATTGATGATATCAAATCCTGCAATAAGCGCTCCATTGGGGTTGAACTGGACCCTTTCCCCAGCACTGTTGTTGAATGAGACAGATTTCAGAAAGGGATGGAGCTAGATTTGTAAAAGAAGGGAGATTTTGTTTTTCTTTATCAAAAGTGATGCTAAAGGACATTGGTCTGAAGAAGTGTCTCTGATAGATGGAATATTCACACAGCCATTTCAAAGTGAAGAATAAACATCATGCCTACATTTTCATAGCCTTGTGTCATGCCACGTTTTTCCATTCACATGGCAACTCTAATCAGGTTATCAAAAAGCAGGACTTGCTTAACTGAACAGAAAGCATGTGTTGGAGGATTTTAAAATATGAGACCTTGTAAATATATCTAAATCACTGGGAACAGTTGAAAATATTTATATGCTGCAAGATAAGCAAACTTCAAATCTATCTATCTATCTATCTATCTATCTATCTATCTATCTATCATCTATCTATCTATCTATCTATCTATCTATCTATCTATCTATCTATCTATCTATCATCTGTCTAACTATCTCTCTATCTTGTACATAAATACAAGAAATGCCACAACAGGACAGATTCTCCTTTGGAAACCCTGCTGATTCACATCCTCAGTTCTGAAACAGTGTGTGTGTGTGTGTGTGTGTGTATGCATGTGCGCACACACACATACACACTGATGCATGTGTACATGCATGCAGGAAGCCACATTACGCACGCAATCATACTACTGTGATTCAACTTTTGTTTCCAAATTGTGAATCCTTGTTTCTGGTTGGAAGTCAGTTTGGCATTCCATCTTAGTAGTTGTTAATAATGATTACTTCATCTAGTTCATATGCTGATGCTTTACTATAAGTTTTATTCAGATATTTTAGAAAACAACGGAAATGCTCTTGGAATGTCAAACAGGCATTCAGGAGAAAGCACTGTGAAGCATAGGTATGTAACCTCTATTCCTTTATGGAAATTCATTTTTTATTGATCTATCTAAAGATTTACTTAGATCTAGAAATAGGATGAAATGCATAGGGCTTGTTTCAGATAACCAATAAAGACCATCTACAGAGCATTTGAAGGCTTGTCACCTTACTTTTTTCTTGAGATATATTGCAATTGTGTAAGTGGAGTGATTTTTGGGGATAATGTGCAATGGTCATATCCAGTTGACAGGACCAGTAATGGAATGCTCATATTGGACTGTTGTTCATGCATTGCCACATTAAAGTATGCTGACTAGCATTTGAATGTGCATGGTCACTATGCATTGCCTTTGAGTACTATTGTGCATTGCAAGTGCACAGTGGGTTGTCATCCAAGCCCATTGTCCATTGATCCACATATGTTATGCTACTTTGTTTTTCAGTAGAGGGGTTGTTTAACATAATTATACTAGTGGATGCTTATGCAACACTAAAGAAAAATCAGATCTCAGCCAATGAGTGATACCATACTCTAAATTCCCTGCTCCTACCTGCCAGCTCACTTCTAGGATGGGGCAGATATGTCAGTGAGAAGATGGTCTCTCCAGTAAAGTTTGCATTCCTGACTGTGAACCCAAACAGTTCTTTCTTACTGCATTATAGCAGAGTGCATATGCCCTTTAATGTTTCTATCAGGAGTTATGCACTGCGTATGAAATCTGGATTCTCTTTCTCTTGTACTATCTTTCCATAGGAGTGACACTTTTTGCAGTGGTGGCCCTGTTCCTAGCCTTTTTTTCTTTAGCATTGTGTTCTACTGTAATATATCACTTCTCTTTCCAGGAGAGTGTGTAGGCTAGTGGGTCTCATGTCTGCTCTGGTGTCCGCCCTGAACATTAAAGGAACCATCAAAGGGGCTGAACTCTATCATTCAAATAAGTTCAATACAATGGATAACTTCTTTAAACTGAAACCTGAAACAAATATACAGACTGGCATCAGAGCAATTGGCTTTCAATGACCAAAGATGCATCTGGAAAAGTTTGGAGTCATTTAATTATTATTAATAAACTCTCATGAGCAGACACTTTTAGAAGATTATCCGCTTCCATCTTCCTACACAACATGTAACCTTTCCTCCCCTCCAGAAAGGGATCTTTCTGCAGAGTAGGGTCATGCTTTACGGGCAAGGAAATAGATACAGCTGCCATGCCCAGTATTCACACCTTTCACATGGGTTTCACCAGGTCCTTTCCTTATTCATTCTGGTACACAAACACTGATGTTATATTCATTTCCACAGCGCTACAGCTGAGATAAAATTATCCCCAGATTAAATTGCCATTACTTGCCACACCACTTGATTCTGAAGCTCCTTTTTCTCTACCTTTGCCATGGCTTTGCTTTCGATTTTGGAGGAATATATGGCATGTAAAGCATGAGCCACAGCATAGACAGCATTGTAGATGCTATAGCTCTGGCCTGTTATGCTCATTGGGAAGACATGCTCAGGAAGACTCTCTAACTTCTCCTCTCCTGTGCAGACATCTCCAACCATTTCTCCATCCTGAACAGAATCCTGAAAAGTACAGCCAAATGCCTGAGTCCAAAATATCTTGATAAAACCATCTCCATTAGCACTGGAAGGGTTTTTGTTCCAAAGGAATTGCTGGAATCCAGGAAGTTCACTGGAATGAAGTGTGAAGGATACAGCACCATGGAAGGCTTGTGTATTCCAGCTTCTTCCAGGGATAATATTTTCTAATTCCATCCCAGCTGACAGAATCCAAACCTTGCCTTTTGACTTTTGCACTGTTTGTCTGAATTTTTGATGTAGCCACCATCTTAATGATAACATGGTGCATGTCTCTCCATAAAAGACCAAAACATTGGCTTTATTGTTAGTGACCTTCTCAAAGAAATCTGCTACTGTTTTCACGAAGCCTCCCATGTCAGCGTCATAAGAAATACTGATGAATGATTCTATGACAGCAAAGCAGATGTGATTGGTAGAAAATTCTGCAAGCATTTTCTTCCTGAACCACTCTAAAATCTCCTCATTTTCAGCAAATAATCCAATCCATCTCCATCCAAAATGGTGAAGTAACCGGATAATCCCTTTGTAGTGATAGGATCCACTTGGAACCATCTGATGGATGGACAGAGAACTGGTATCTTTTGTTTCAGCTGAAGAAGGAGAGCCATATGTGAGCTGAATAGAAAGGTGGAGGAAACAGATAGAAACATTTTTAATCTTGCCTATGTATGAAATAAAAAGGTACATTTTGAATGTTGTCATATTTTTTTAAAAAATATGTTTTCTCAATATCATTAGATCAGGTCTTTCCTTAACATAATATATGTTAAAAAGTCTCTCAATCTGGGAAATCAATAGTGTGACTCTTGAACATGCTTTAATAGCACAGGCTCCAGGAAAGGTGACATTACTGAATAGCATTCTATCCAAGGCTTAGCCTCCTTGACATCTTTTCCAAAGAAACTTTAATCCTTCTAGACTTTTTTTTTAAAAAAAAATCATATCTTTTTGGTTCTTCTGGTTTTGCCATTGTGTTTCTGATGCTGTTTTACTGTTACTAATACTCATATATATTCATAAATACACACACATGTGGGTACATTTAATAGAATGGTCAATAGTTGCTTGCACTAACAAAACACATCCATCCCTTCTCAAACGTACATGCGTACAGATATACATGCACTTTAGGTGTAATTCAATGAATTGGGAAGTGTATCTTACCTGTGAGATCTTGTAGATACCAAATATATTTTGTACCTCATCTGAGAAGTAAGAAATCAAATTTTCAATCATTGCCACCAGAGTGGCCTGGATACCACATTTATAGTTGGGGACAATTTTATCCCTTGAAGAAATAAGTTCCATTATGGCATGATTGGTCCAAGTTGGATTCAAATTGCCATCATAAATGCTGAATCCCATTGTAGTATTGGGTAAGAGATGGGGATTTTGATTGATTTCTTCTACAGCAAAATATAAAGCCAGGACATGCTGATAGTTCTCAGTTATTATGCTACAAACAGAGATTAATTTGATATGACTGAACAATTATATTCTATAGCAGTTGCCACTTTGTTGCAAATGTTTTAAAATTATTGATACAGAATACTATATTTACAATATATTAAAAAATAATACTTCATTCAAGGTGGGCTAGTATGTAGTATGATAACTAAGTCATATCAATGTCTGAAATAATGGAGCCTGTTCTATCATCTTGGTAAAAGATCTGAATACTAAAGACTGGAAAAATAGTTTAAAAGATTAAGTATCATCGTGCAGTGGGAGAATTAGCCTGACCTAAAGGAAGTTGCAACACCAACACCACCACAGTAATTCATATATATGACAGAAATGAAGATGTAAGTACGCAAATGAATCTTTGGAGTCTAAAGGTGCTCCCAGATCAGAAAAGACTGAACACTACAGATGGACATATTTATCAGATCCGGTTACTGGACTGCCTTCTTTCCTCTTGCTGAAGTTCATTCCTTTAAAAATTTATGTGCATCTTTTGAAAAATAAAAGAACAAAACAAACTCAGTGGGTATTGGTACATATTTTGTAAATGGAGACATTAATAAACTCAGAACCCTATTATCAAAATTATGTGCCTTTAAAAGAATTTGTGCATGTTTTCACTGAACACATTGCAAGCCAAACAGGGATATGAATTTCTGACCAATGGCTGTTCTCATGATGATGCATGAACACTCAGTACTGTAAACATATGAGATCTGATGGGATTGAAAAATCCCACTGAACTCTTGATAACATAAGTATGGTTCAGTTACATTCACCATGAAATTTGAAGTACATTCAGCTATTTTTCCATTTGAGGGTAAATAGCTTGGCTTGAAGATCCCAATGAAAAATCAAAGCTGATGTTGGAGGGCTACTTAACATCTAAATGAGTGTGTGTGTGGGGGGGGAAAGCATTTAAAGGAAGAAACACGGAAAGAAAGGAAGAAAAAAGAAGAGGAAGGTTGCTATAGAGAGGACAAGAACAAGACCAATCAACGTTCCAATTTCACAAAGTGTAATGTTCCAGAGCATTGATACCTTTAAAATTATTATTTTTTCAATAGGGAAAGGGAACTAATTTTTGAAATTTCCTTTCCTCTCATTAATGTTGTCTGGAGAACCACCCAATAATTCATTGCTCCATTCGCTCATCTTTCTCTGTATGTCTGAAACATAAGATCTCTCTGTTCAGCTTCCACTCCAGTTTTTACTACAGTGTTCTGCTGTGAGTGATTCCATTGCTGAACTTGGATCAAGGTTCTATAGAGTTGAAGGATGAATTATTTAATTTAAACACAAATCTACTCAGTCCGCACTGCTGAAACCTCCAAGCAAAGTAGAAGGTGTGTTGATGCTGAAATGGCCATTCTTTAGAATTTTACAATGTGATTTGAAACTGAAAATATGAAAAACAGCACACTGAAAGGGAGTAGACACATTTGACTATATTCAAATTAAGTATCAGGAAAACCACATTTAAAAAAACTGGAAAAAAATATCTGCAAGGAAAATTTCACACAGAAATCTGCATGACTTTTCACGAGAACTAGATTTTTGTCTGAATTTACAAACTCACTCAGAAACAAGAGGAAATCAATTTAGGATCAAACAAGAAAGTAAAGGAAACCAAAAGAAACAGATCCGCCCATGCCTAGTTCTCTCTCAGAGGCATACTGGAGAAAAATGAAAGATGAAATTTTAAAATACAGCAATGAAGAATACTATACTTAAAAGAAGCACATGAAACTTTCTTAAATGGTTGGCTACATAGAATAAGAGGAAAGAGGAATATTACATGTGAAAAATCTATAGACAAACCTTTTCATTTCTGGAGAATCACGGGGATGTGTATTGAATTGCTGTGGACCTAATAAGTACACTGTCTGAAAAACAAGGCCTCCATAAATGAAGTCACCCAACTGAGAATACTTAGAAAGACCAGCCTGGGAATTCCACATACCACATTTAAATGTGTGAGCAAAGCACACCATGTCAGGCAGCAGAAGGAAGAACAGTATCAACATCATCATCCTAATTGTGAAAGGCTTTCCTGAATACAGATTTCCTAATTTGCATCCAAAGTCTGGTTCCACTGGTAACTTTGTGTGCTAGCAGGTTTAGAGATGGCGATAGAGAAAATAAAGCAATAGAAATACACTGATCAATCATTGTTGGTTTGCATTCTCTACTACCTCTCACAGTGAATTCGATTAGGGGTATATTTATATCTTCCTTCAAAACATTTGTTTCTGTTTTTATTAATGGCAATCTGTGCTCCAGAAGGGATTTTGCAGAGTTGTAGAATAAATCACAGTCATTTTGATAATGACAGAGACTTAACTCAAAGTGGTGCGTTGCCTGTGGTGTTATTGAAGAAGCTACATTTTTCCACATCTGAGCAGAAGTATTGTCTCCCTATTAGTTGGATAACAAAAACCAAAACAGCAATTAAAGGCAGGAAATGTCCTGCCAGACTAAGAATATGACATAACTCATCAAAGCAATCCAGAGGACATTTGGTCGCTCCTTGTCACATTCATTCCTTATCACACCTTCTTCAGCTGCCTTTCCTGTTAAGTTTCCAGAAAGAGTAACTCTAAAATCTGCTCAGACAAGTTCACATGTCTTCTGTGGAGAAGGGTTATGGTTAAAAAGTTCAGTTTTTGCAAGAAGCGTGTTACCCTGCTTGCTGGGGGTCCCTCAGGGGGATTCCCAACGCTTGTCAAAATTATCACTTGTGGGGAAAATTAGCTATGAACACTGCTGTAGCAATGCAAAGAGGGCAGTGTAATTAAGGATCTTGAGCCCAGCTTTACAGAGTTGGATCACAGGGAAATCAGGCTGTTTGAAGTGTTTTATTGAATAAGATGTCAAAATCCATACAAGCACTCATCTACACTCACTCCCACAAACATACAAGGCTGTAGAAATTTAGAAAGAGGTGAAAATTAAGGGAGAGAAACATAGGGATTTGGGGTAATATTGTACCAATCCAGAAGTCTTCAGCTGGGAAAAGACAAGCGGAGAGTCCAACTCAGCCTAGGGAGGGGCTGAGGGGAGTTTCCACTGCCAGAGTGACTGCTTGCCAGTCAAGTCTGGGAGAATTCCGAAATGGAGGAGAAAAAGGGTCTCTAGTTATAACGCTGAACATGTCCTCAGGACCAGATGGCTGAATGTTTATGAAGATGGATCTCAGCTTTGTAGTTCAAAGAAAATACAGTCAGGCATCCTTGTAGTTCCCTGCAAGAAGGCTATTTCATCTGGGGATGCATGCCTCCAAGGTGTAACATCCCTGGCTGTTTGAAATGTAAATTTGACTCCAGTGATCTCTTGTCTCCTGTAGGCGCTATTATTACTGAAAATCCATTCAAATGGTCTGTGTGAACCATTTCCAAGATTCACCTAGGATGCATAACAGAAAACAGGGCTAACCTTTGATTTATATCCATAGCTCTGCTTCCCTATGTGTTCTTCCAGTAGATCTCTATGGTTCACTGTGTTTGATATAATTATGCTCCTCAGGACATAGTATATAGGTTTGGTAACAAGGTCTTTTTCTTTCCATTTCCCTCATCTACAGGTCTCCTCTTTGTGTGTGGCCTATGCTTGTGGAACCTGTAAAATTTGTTGTTGTTGTTAATTGCAATCAAATCAACTTTAACTTATGGAAATCTTACGATGGAAGACATCAGCAAGAATCCTACATAGTCAGTATAGGTAGTCCTGTCTTCACACAGTCTTCACACAGTCCTGGACTGTGTTTCTCCATAGATTATATTCAGTCTGCTCTTATAGTCAATATTCTTGCTCATGGCAGACAAGAAGTAGCAAAATCTTTCCCCAAAATTATAAGTTCTGAAGCAAGTTTGTGGGTATTGCTTTTGCTAAACTGATGGGAGCAATTTAGCTGGTGGCTAGAGTCAGTCACATAGGGACGGGGTGTGGAGGAGTGGTTTGCCCCAGGTGGCAATGTTTTTGGGGTGTTCTGACCCCAACGTGTCCTGGTCAGACCCCTACACACCCTGGCCACGTCTCCATGTGCCCTGGAAGAACCCCCATGCACTGCAGCCACCCCAATGCACAGTGGCCACACCCTTGTGCCGTAGCTTTGCCCCCCTCTCACCACCCACACCACACTCCCCACACTCCAAGCTCCGCCACTGGCTAGAGTTCTGGATTTAAGAAGAACTGGACTTAGGGAGAATAACACAAGAGGATATCTTGAAAAATGAAGGATTTTCACATTCTTTTATTGGATTTTAATATGTTACACTGAAGATGTGGAAGAAAAACCTCCATGACTATTAAATCAGAAAACAAATCCTCAGGCCACAATTACACACATCAATTTCCATGAAAAAAACACTCCAAAATCTTACAACCTTCTGCACCTTTAAAACCTCTCATACCCTTTGCTATTGCACAAAAAAGAAATTCCATTGATGGTGGCAAAGAAATGTGCCAAATTCCCAAATTCTCCCTAATCCCCTGCACAATTCTAATCCCATGATGGGGCTGAAAAATTCTACATATGGACTCGCATGGTTGCTTCAGAAAATCCTTGTCAAGTGCCACAACCCTACATGCAAAATGTAAATGACTAATTTGCTCCTGAAATTCTCTAAGAATAGTCTTAGAATAATCCCATAAATATAACCCCATAAGTTCTGAAATCCTCTCCCTCAAATCGCTGAGTTTCTTCTCCAGAATTCAACATTGTTCTTTCACAGTATTAGTTTCAAAGAAAATCAAACAAGGACTTGGTCCCTCAGTATTCTTCCACTTTCAGCATCCTATGGAATCCTGGGGTTTGTAGTTTACTGAGGCCAAAGAGCTCCCAGTGAGAATTCTAAATGCCCCTCCCTAAACTGCAAACCCCAGGATTCCATAGGGTGTTAAAAGTGGAATAATAGCACTGTAACAGTCTAGTGCAGAAATGGCCTAAGCCAAAATATGTTCAGTAATATTTACTTTCAGATCTGGTTTCCAGTTTAGCTGGGGCTACAGACTGGGCCTTCTCAACAGCTTCATGTCTGGCCAGGATTGCTGACAATGAACCGCTTCTCCTTCTTCATCAGAGGAATCAAATAACACTATGGGAGGATGCTTGGCTGGTTGCCTTTTAGATGTACCTTTCACCTTGGTCCTTCCATCCCCTTTTTTGGGAAAACATGATCAATTATGGGAACTAGCTGCTAGCTGATGCTCAAGCAACCAAGAAGCTAGCATCCTAGCCTACCTTATGGGCATGATTTTGTCAAACTTTAAATTGTATCCTTTGACTGCTTTTGCTATTTTTCTTCGTGTAACCACCACCTCATTTCTTCTTCTTTCTCAGTAGAACACTGTAATTATCTCACTCAAATCGTCCCATTCGTCTCCGCTGTAGTTTGCTCACCCCTAGTATGGTGGGAGAGGCCTAGCAAGATGTTCCCTCCTGCCTGAAATACCAGAGCAGGAACTATAGCCACTCAGCAGTAATAAAGCCTAGATCAGCCCCAGAAGCCCTCTGATACCTAGTAATGGAGATAAATGGAGATAAACACTCAAGTGGTGGATTCAAAATGATAACACAGCTGGGCCTAACACAAATGCAATAATAATAGACCCTATCTTTTTGGCTACCCCCAAGAACTAACTGTCCTTAATGAGCTGGGGTCCCCAAAAGTATCACCTGTAAACCATTCAGCTGAGCAGTCCAATAACTGGCTGCCAACCCAATCCTCTCTCTCTTAGCTCTTTCCAAAGACCTCCACCCCTACTGTATTTTTCTGCCTTCTGCTCCATCCTCCACTCTCTACTCTGCCACAAAGCAGTCTTCAAGAAAACAAGTGAACAGAATAATTCATCCTCTAGCTCTTTAACCAAATGTTTGATGTCATCCCGCATTGAGCATGATGTCATCAGCACTGTCCTCTCCTC
Organism: Ctenosaura bakeri; assembly: GCA_948474755.1. Lineage (NCBI taxonomy): Eukaryota > Metazoa > Chordata > Lepidosauria > Squamata > Iguanidae > Ctenosaura > Ctenosaura bakeri. The sequence goes on from CAOLHI010001288.1 coordinate 367,685, forward strand.
TATTGGAGGGCAGAAGAAGTGGATCCTCCCCTTCTGTGACTCATGTTATGTGAGTTCTCATATATATTGTCCTCACTGCAAGAGAATATCTCTGTGCCATATTTTCCCCATATCCATGATTCTTTTTTCTAGGGAAAAATTTTGTGCAGAAGTTTTTTCTGTGAAAAAACAAACATTAAACATATTTTTCATAGAGGTCCCATACAGGAAGCTCCATTTTTGCTAAAACAAACAAGCAAACACCTGATTTCCTGGTTAGAAAAATAAATGTGTTTCTGTGCAGAATAATCTTTGAAACACTTCACCAGAGAAAAGGGTAAAGTCTCCCTTCTGTGGCTTTCCTTCTGATGCCATTTTCCAGGAATCTTTATTTTATTGTATTTTATTTTGGTCAGGAAATAAACAATGGCAAATATAAAAAATCTCAACCTATATTTGAGGAAATTTTCTTTCCTTTCATCCTGGAAATCAACCTTTTCACACAACTGAAAATTTCTGCCTAAAGAATGAAAATGAAGGAGCAGGTGAAAGGTGAAACTGACATGTTCCTCCATGAGTGTAAGTGAGCTGAACATATTCCTGAATAGAAAGAAATAGCAAGGACCTGATAAACTTTCTTTCTAATTGTGAGTTCCAAAATAAATGTCCGCATGATGATGGTGATGGCAGTGGTGATTTCACCAAGCTGAAAGGATTCATTGTGTCAAAGTTACAACATTGTACCAAAAATCAAGAGATCTATTTTCAAGTTTCAATTTACACCCAACTCACTTTAGTTGTTACTTGTCTTAAAGTCATTTTTCTGACTTAAGGTAACACTAAGGTGAAACTATCACTGGGTTTTCTTATCCTAATTTGTTCAGAGGAGATTTGCCCTAGTCTACTTATGAATTTAAGGGCCTTTCTCCCCTACACTGTTATAGTGCCTTATTCCATTATTTCAACACCCTGTGGAATTCTGGGATTTGTAGTTTACTGAGGCCAAAGAGTTCTCTTGCTCAGAATACAAAATGACCCTCCCTAAATTGCAAACTCCAGGATTCCATAAAATGCTGCAAGTGCAGTAATAGCACTGTAACGGTGCAGTGCAGAAAGGCCCTGAGAGATTATGACTTTCCCAAGGTTACCAAGTGCATTTCCCTGGCCAAACAGGAACTCAAACCCTGGCCTCCCAGTGTCCTTGTTCAACATCTAAAACATTAGCACATGCTGATTGTCACTTCCATCAGTCCCTCTCTCTTACTTTACTTTATCTCACAGAAGTGTTCTGAGCACAAGAGAGGGAGGAAAGCAGGGCTTTAAATGTGATAATAAAAAAAACATAAATCATGATATCAAAGAAAAAGTAAATGAGAAGAAAAATCATAGTGCACGGTCATGGTTGTATCTACTCATGATTTTCTTTAAAGCGTTTAATAAAATAAAAGGAGCTGAATGGATTAAACAAGGTAGTTAAGGAGACAAACACTCTGTCAATGTTTTCTTTTGTCAGAACTGATAGTTACTTTCTTCTTCCTTATCTTACACGTGTTTTGGTAGTGCTAGCCCCATGACAGTATTTTCCTTGTAAGTGATTCCATCTTGCTGAGGGAGTCATACTGAGCTAGAAACAACCACTGGGCATGAAGAATGCATTTCTGAAGAATTAGTTGTTCCTCCAGAAGGTTAACTAAAGCTTGAATCATCCTAGTCTATCTTTCTTTCAGAAGATAGACTTCCTTCCTTTCAGAACACTTCCTAGAGTCCCCTATCATCTATCTATCCCCTACCTATTCTTGTGGCTATCTAATTCTGGTAATTATTGAAGGATAATAGCATTTATCCAACATTTACTCCCTATTTGACCACAGGATACTATATCATATATAATTAATAAAAGAATGTTTTATGTTCCCATTTGTGCATGTGTTTCTCTATATATGCTTACATGCAAACACATACACATGCTTCCTGAAGTTTGTGGCTCTTATGCGCCCTACTACTGAGCTAGAGCTCCCTCTCCAAACATTTTCTATTGCTCCACCTCATAAAGGGGAATAGCTAGAACACCCCAAACTACTCTTTGCCCTTTATTAACAATGCATATCAGCTGTATGTCATGGAGTTGAACTAATGGTAATCAGTGAAGATCTATGGGGACAAAGTGGTAAATTTCTTTCTTGACTTCCTTTGACCTATTGAGCTATGAGGAACTGGGGGGTCTTTTTGCAGAGAACATTCTGTGTTTCTCTTCCTCCTGGAAATCTTTGATAACTGGGCAGCTTTCAAAGACTCTTTGCAGTTTAGGCCATTTTGGCACTAGAGACCATTAGTGCATTGTACCATTATAATCCCAGCACTGCCACTCACACAATGCTAACAGATTAGGAACACTGTTTTCCACATTCTTCTGCCTTCAGCAGATGAGTAGCAATATTGCCATCAGTATTCCTTCTGCACTACAGCATCCTTCGCCAATCCTTTGCCCCACCTTCACCCCGCCCATTGCACCGATTGTTTCTTTTTGTTTTTGTTTTTAATTTTGGAAGCCCTACTAGTGCAACACTGTTGTAACTGCATTACAAGCCAGTACACTATTGCATTTTCACACTACAATACTTAAAAATGTATTTAAAAAATAAAAAGTTTTAACACAAAGGAGAACTTTAAAATCAACATGGAGAGGTGGTGGATTTCAAAGTTATTGCAAAATGGGAGTTGGAGAGGGAGGGAAAAGCTGGGCATGCCCACCCCACCTACACCTGGATCTGCGACAACAGGAAGCACTGCCAAGCACTATTACGGTACCGCTCAAAGCTGGTTGATGGGATTGAAGTGCTAAAGGAGTGCTTAATGGATTTTTTCTGGAAATAGTATAAGGTGTTTAAGGCTTGGGGATGGGATAGCAGCTGAGTAGTGATGATATCATGCACGGTTTTCCACCTTCCTTCGCTGTAGTTTGGGTGATAAAAGAAAAGAGGGAAGCCAAGTGCACTCTTATTCCCATATTGATCCAAACTTGGATTAGTACTTGAATACAGCTTAAGTCCTCTTAAAGCAGGGGATTTCCATATCCTGTTTATGGCATCCAAAGTTATCAAACTGTGCCCATGCTTAACCTGATGTCCACATTCCATCTGAAAAATGACAACAATCATACTGATTTGTCTTGCAGTTGGCATTATATAGGATTTATTGGCCTAACACAGTTAAAGCACTTGCTCAAAAAAACAGAAAAACAAAGGCTGCTTTTTTGAGATATTTCTTAGCCCAACTATAGCAGACCTACTGAATCTGAGGTGACAGGAAAAGTCACCACTTTCGGAAGTTCCTCTGGTGAGTAGTGGGAGAGGGAGAATTGTTTGCCATGTCAAGTGAATCCTTTCACATAAATAAGTAGAATGATGGGGAAAAAAGTCACCTCACCCACCCCCCACTGTCCAAATGGTCAAAGGAAACCAAGAAAAAAAGTTACCCCTTTGACCCCATAGATCCCCACAGATTACCAGCTGAAGATCTCCATGGCTTGAAGGATCTTCTTGGTATGCTGCTCAACTACAGAATCAGTAAAGGATAAAGACTCATTTTGAATGTTCTGAGTATTCATTTTTCAGAATGTGGGGCAATAAAAGAATGATGAAAAAAAGTCTATAGCTCAGTGTTAGGATGCATATTTTGCTAGAATTATTCCATTTTTTTAATATATTTCTTATTAATAAAATGCATTTAAAGGAATGAATGAATTTGTGAATTCATCCCATTTCATACAGGGCAGTATTGCCAGAAGCAGTGAAAGAGAGAATTCGCCAATGCAATATGAACCATGGAAGAACTTTGCAAATAACACCCAAGGTTCTGGGAGATAGAATGTAATATTCCATCTGCACAGTTACACTGAGATGCCCATTCCACTCCTGTGGAAAGCAGTTTCTCAGTGTGGAATTCCCTGTCCCATAGCCATTTACCATCTGGAGAGGAGTCTGTGGCAACTGGGTAATGTTCCTATGTTTGTCTGCAGCTGGCAGGAAACAGCAGCTTTTGACCTGCTGGATCTTTAGGAAATGTGCTGGAGATTCAGCATGCTGGAGATCTGGGCAAATGATGGCTACTGTTTCCTCCCAGCTGTAGCCAACAGCCAAACCTCTCCCTAATTCCAAAATGTCCCTCTTCTATGGCCAATAACTAATAAGCACCTGTGTGGTGAAGGGGAAGCCATTGCACAAAAAGAGGCCCTGGTGCAACATCCTAAAGAAGATATGCATAACCACAAGTTATATACACATTGGTCACTAGTAAGATTCCAAACAATCTTTCTAAATTAAAATTCATCATAATTTAATATTTAACACATCATAATAGACTGCATTTTATTAAGACTGTACTATCTTTTGGAGGATTTTCTTTCTACCAAAATGAGAATTAGAAAGAATTAGAATTAGAAAATCAATTATGTAAAGAGGATGAAAGTTTAGTAGCTAACATGTATAAGAAGTTGAAATTTGAGTTGGAGAAAGAATGGATGATTAAATGGGCTCAAATCATAATTTCAACTGAATTGTAGCTCTTTCTTCTCAGGCTGTACCCAGTTAGGTCACATGTAAGCAATGAATGTGACAAAGAGCAACCAAACATCCAATGGGTTGCATTGATGAAAGAGGTTGTGTTCTCAATCTGGCTGATTCTAAAGGTAAAAAAGCATTTCCTGCCTTTAATTACTACATTGGATCACTGTTATGAGACCAATGGGGAGAGATTACTTCAGTTCAGATGTGGAAAAACATCTCTTCTTCAACAATGCCACAGAGAATATCCTAATTTAAGTTGACTCTCTGTCATTACTGAAAAAACTGTAATTAATTCTGCAACTTCGCAATATCCCTTCTGGAATGCAGATGACCACTGACAATAACAAATGTTTTGAAGGAAGATATAAATATATCCTTATAGTTTTAACAGTCAGGACTAGCAGGGATTATAAACTGAGAATGATTGACCAGTGTGATTCCTATTGCTTTATGTTCCCTATCACCATTCTTGAGCTTGGCAGCAAACGAAGTAACCACTGAAATCAGGCATTTAGATGCAAATTTGGAAATCTGTATTCAGGAAGGACTTTCACAATTAGGATGGTGTTGTTGATACTGTTCTACTTTCTGCTGCCTGACCTGGTCTGCCAGACCCAGGCATTTAAATGTGGGATGTGGAATTCCCAGCCTATTCTTCCTAAATATTCTGAGCCAGGTGACTTCATCTATGGAGGCATTATTTTACAGACTTTTCTTGTCTCACATACACCAAACTTCAGTACTGAGCCTCCTGGACCTCTACCATCAAAAAAGTCTGTACATAGATTTTTCACGTATAATATTCCTCTTTCTTCTGATACTTAGTAGCCATTCATTAAGAAACATTTGTTGTACTGTTTCTTCATTGTTGTGCTTTAAAATTCCATTCTTTTCCAGGATACATGTGATAGAGAACTAGGTGTAGCCAGAACTAGGCATGGACCATTTCTTCTAGTTTCATTTGGTTTCTTGTTTGCTAGGTTATAAATTTATTTAATATTGTTTCTCAATTGATTTGCAACTTCAGTCAGTGCTCTAGTCTGTATGAAAAAATCAAAGAATTTTTTATGTGAAATTTTCCTTTTGGATTCTATTTATTGCAATTTTTTCCCCAAATGTGTGGTTCTGCACATTTTACTTAAATATATACAAATGTTATTGCTTCCCTTTGAAGTGTTGTTTGCAGACTTTTTTTTTTTTTTTTGAGTTTCACATCACATAAAAATCTAAAGAATATCTATTTCAGCATCTTCTTGCATTCTGATTCACTTAGAGGTTTGAGAAGTCCAGATGGGACATATTTGTGTAGGAATTAAAGGATTCATCCTTCAATTCTGTAGAGCCTTTATCCAAGCTCAGGAATGAAATTGCTCACAACAGAACAGTATAGTAAAAGTTGGTGTGGAAGCCAAACAAAGAGATCTTATGTTTGAGGAATGCAGAGAAAGATGAATAATTCAAGTTTATTCCTCTAAGCAGTTAATTATTGGATGGTTTTCCAGAGAAAACTTCTGAAACCAAAGGAAATTTTAAAAATAAGCTGATTTCCCTTATACATGCGGGAAAAAATGTGTCAATGCTTTGGAACATTACAATTTGTGACATTTCAAAGTTGGTTGCTCTAAATATCGATTCTGTTCCTATTTAGAGCTTTCTGCCACACTTATTTTTCTTCCTTTAAATGCTTTTTTCATGTTCTTCTAGTGATTATATGGCTCTCCTATAACACACAGGCACACAAATAATGGCAATTTTGACTTTATTCAAGTACTGTTTATCGTATGGAAAACACAGGACTTGTAATGAAAGAACAACCACATATAGACTATTCATTTCTACACATACAATAAATATATAGAAGGAACTATGAGGAAATCACTACAATAGAATATTAGCATCAACAATAGAATGAAAAATACCATAAACAGATGAAAAATCAATCCAAGTGACTGTTTCCATAAGAAATCCATAAACAAAAAGGAGTCACTTTCCATAAGCAGGTAGACCATTTGCAGGATAACATATGGACTTTTTGATGTCACATCTTCAACAGTCACAATCTCGATATTATGAAGCTACCATTTCAATCATACTCTCTCTATGGGACATTAGTATTGTTCTGCTGTAATACATGCTAAGAAAAACATAATTAAACAGTAACACTTTCAACATAAAGAATAGTGACTATATTAGATTTGCCATTTTAGAATGTTGCCTCATGAACTGCTTTCTGGCATTGGGTTTTTCACTGGGCATTGATTTTTCACTGGGCCCTTCAAACTGTGCTATTTATCTTCAAATTGAAAAAATGCTGAATGTACTCTAAACTTCTTTATGAATGAAATGGAGGCATAGATTTATAATCAGGAACTCAGTGGGATTCATCGTGTCCCAGCAGCTCTCATGTATGTACAATTATTGGCTGTATTCAAGCATCATCTTTTCTCATTATATGATGGTATGTCGAAGAAGTGCAAAGGGCTATCATTCAAGAAATGATGTATATTTTTTTCTTCTTCTGTAGTCAGTTTATACCATTCATTTTATGAAACAAAATTTACAGGATAAAATGAATATATCAGATTACACATTTCCCAATATAAAGAGAGATTCAGACACAATTTGGAGGTTGAAATTCATATGCACAACTATTGACTGATTTTTTTTCTTTTTCAAAAAAATTGCATGGAATTGTTCAGCACTAGATTTCAAAAAGTGGCAAGGAATAAGTTTCTGTAACTTGACTTGACAAATATCTCCATCTGTAGTATGTTTTCTTTCCTGATCTGCGAGCAACTCTAAACTTCAAACATACATTTGGATACCTATGACTTCACTTCTATCATATTTTTATTATATTAACGGTGTCATGACCCAGCTGAGGGCAGGCCAAAAAAAAACCTACTGCACCATGATTCCAAGTTTATTTTTAGTATTTTTTCCAGCATTTAAGTATTCAGTATTCCTGTCTCTCATCAAACTGATAGAACAGTTTTCATAAACAGTAGAATTATTTCAGGCATTGCTATGACTTGTCATACTGTATAGTGACCTATTTTGAATTAAGCATTGCTTTTTAAGATGTTGTCAATGTAAAGTATTCTTCTAACTATAGATGATTGGATTCAGAAAATATTAGATATAATTTATATGGATTGACTTACACTTCTTTTAAAAGGGGAGAAATATGGTAAATTTATTAGGGATTGGGATTTAAGAACATGTGGAGAAATCTGAGAAGTTAATTTAGAATTTTGAGAACATTATACTTTAAGGAGAAAGTGTTAGTAGTATGAATAGATGAAAACATCGAATTACTAGTATCTATAGTTTATAGATTGAATAAATTAGATTAGATAATATATACTATCATAGAAATTATAGCTATGCTGGAAATGGGAGGAAGCTTAAGAATGTACGTAAATAGCGGGATAGTAGATATTTTAGGTAGTATAAGTTTATGTACATCTGTAAATGTGTATGGGTGTTTATGCATGTGTGTGTGTGTGTGTGTGCGCGCACACATGCATGTGTCTGTGTGTTTGTATAGGTAGATATATATTTTTCTTTTTTTCTTTTGTACTTTAATCTTACACATTGGAATTTATATTCCTGTCATTCTGTTGTCTCTCTTTCCTTCTTTCCATATTTCTATTTTTTTCTTTCTTTTAACTTTTTCTTTTCTTCATTGTTTTTTATGCTTTTTATTTCTCTTTATTTTATTTTATTTTATTTTCTCTCTCTTCCTTAGTCGTATGAAATTATTTTTAAATGTTAAGATGAATACTGGAGGATTTGTATGTAAATTTTAATTTTCATTCTCAATAAAAATATTAATTTTTTAAAAAAGATGTTGTAAATATAGTATCATATATCAATACTTTTAAAGTATTTGCAACAGAGTGGCCACTGTTATAGAAAGTCATTGCTTATTCATATAAAGTTAATCTCTGCTTGTAGTATAATAACTGAGAACTATCAACACATCCTGGCTCTGGATTTTGCTGTCAAAGAAATCAACCAAAATCCCCACCTGTTACCCAATATTACAATGGGATTCAATATTTATGATAGCTTCATAAATTCAAGATTGACCAATCATGCCACAATGGAGCTTATTTCTTCAAGGGATAAAATTGTCCCTAACTATCAATGTGGCATCCTGGACACTTTGGTGGTAGTGATTGAAAATCTAATTTCTTACCTCTTCGATGAAATACAAAACATCTTTGGTATCTACAAAATCCCACAGGTAGGATGTGTTTTCCAGTTTATTGCATTATGAATAGATGGGTAAATGTATGTATGTATTTATATTGGAGCATGAATGGATGTCTTTCACTTGTGCAAGCAGTCATTAGGCACTCTATTAAAAATTGCCTTGTCTGTGTATGCTTATGAATATATATGAAAACTAACAACAGTAAAATAGCACCGTAAATACCATATCAAGACTGGCAGATCTAAGAAGACCTGATATTAAAAAAAAAAAAGTCTAGAAGGAATTAAAAAAAAGACTGTTAAAAAGATGTCAAAGAGAGTAAACTCTCTATATTTGAGACTGTACACTACTTTGGCTACTGTAAGGAACTATGGTTAATCTCATGTTCCTCCCATTCCCAACTCTTTTTATGGTAAGACAGCAAGGAGAGGCCCAAAAAATTGATGCAGATTTCAGTATGTGTAGCAGAGGAAATCATATATTCTGGATAGTATCTCTAGACCAGGAGAAAACATATACACATGCATAATCTCGGGGTAGTGTAGTAGTGAACTTCATAATTGGATTCCACACTAATCTGGTCTCAATAAGTTTCTGTTAAATTACATCAGTCTCTATTTGTGTTGCTTAAACAAAAGGGGTAAAAGACTGAAGAGTCAATAGCAGGGCAAGCCCCTACAATCCTACTCCGTCAGCACTACACATTCATTACATGAAGAACTATTAGTACATCCTGGCTTTGTCATTTGCTTTGAAATTGATCAATCAAAATCCCCACGTTACACAGTACTATACTGCAAAATATGATACCCAAAATGACAGTATATATTTCTATGCAAAATGATGTCACCTTTCCTGGAGGCTGTGCTATTGTAGCATGTTCAAGAGTCACACTATTGACTTGCCAGACCTAGTTGTTTCCTATAGGTATTATGAGAAAAGGAAAAATCTGGGTTTGCGATATTGACATCACACATTTTTTTTTCATACATAGGTAATCATAGGTAAGACTGAAAACCTTTATTTCTTTTCCCTCCACCTATCTATTTAGCTCACATATGATATTTCGTTTTCAGTTGAAACAAAAGATATCAAACGTATCTCCATCCAACAGATGGTTCCTACTGGAGCCTATCAATACAAAGGGATAATCCGGTTACTTCATCATTTTGGGTGGAGATGGATTGGATTCCTTGCTGCAAATAAAGAGATTTTAGAGTGGTTCAGGAAGAAAACACTTGCAGAATATTCTACCAATGGCATTTGTTTTGCTGTCATAGAATCATTCACCGGTATTTCTTATGATGCTGACAAGGGAGGCTACATAAAAACTCTAGCAAAATTTTATGAGAAAGTCACTAACAGTAAAGTCAATGTTTTGGTCTTTTATGGAGAAACATGCAACATGATAGCACTGAGATGGTGTCTAAACCATGAATTGGGACAAACAATGCAAACGTCAAAAGGAAAGGTTTGGATTCTGTCAGCTGGGATAGAATTAAAAAATATTGTCAATGGGAAAAGCTGGGACACACAAACCTTCTATGGTGCAATATCCTTTACATTTCATTCTAGAGAACTTCCTGGATTCCAGCAATTCCTTCAGAAAAGAAACCCTTCCAATGCTAATAGAGATGGTTTCATTAAAGCATTTTGGACTCAGGCATTTGGCTGCACCTTTTGGGATTCTGTTCAGGACAATGCACGTGGAGACATCTGCACAGGAAAGGAGAAGTTGGAGAACCTTCCTGAGCATGTCTTCCCAATGAGCACAACAGGCCAGAGCTACAGCATTTACAATGCTGTCTATGCTGTGGCTCATGCTTTACATGCCGTGTGTTCCTCCAAATTCAACAGGAAATCAATGGCGAAAGTAAAGAGAAAGGATCATAAGAATCACATTGTGTGGCAAGTAATGGCAATTTAGTCTGGAAAAAATTATATTACCTGTGGCAGTATGCACATGAATGTAATATCAGTGTTTGTTTATATGTAATAGCAGATATATGGCCTGATAAATACTGTGTGAGGATGTCACTATTGGGTATGGTACTTACATCTATACCATTGCCAGTAATATATGAACCCATACTGAGAGAAGATCACCTTCTTGGTGGTGGTGGGAGAACATTGTATATTATGTAGGAGGAAGGAAGCAGAACATATTCTGAATGTATCTGCCTAAGAAAGTTTACGTTTTTAAAAAATAAGTCACCCAAAATATTTCTAATTGTTCCTCCTGGCCAATGAAGTGGATTGCTCTGATGTCAGTGGGTTTGTGACTTCATTTCTTGTTTGAGTTTGAACAAGCTATACATGGTCCTGAACCTATTTCAATGAGAGGGTTCAGCACCTTGGATGGTTCCCTTTATGTTCAGGCTGAACCCCAGAGCAGATAGGAGATCCAGCAGGTTCCACAGTCTCCTGGAAAGGGAAGTTACAGATTAAAGTAAAACACAATGAATGTAAAAAATAAAAAAAGGGAGAGAGAGACAGAGAGAGAGAGACAGAGAGAGAGCTAAGAATAAAGTCAACAGTGCAGAAAATGTCACTTCTATGGAAACAGAGTGCAAAAGGAACAAGACTCATAACTCTTAATGGTCACATTTAAAGGCACAGACACTCTGCTATAATGTAGTAAGAAAAAATATATATGTTAGTATGGTATCACTAACTGGCTGAGATCTACATAGCATAAACATCCACCTGCTTGCTTACATTACATAATCTCTCTACAGAATATTAATGTAGCATTGCATATGTGGATCAATGGTCAAGCTACTGTGCACTTGCAAGTCAGTATTCAAAGATAATGCATAGTGACAATGCACATTCATAAGCTACTCTGTATACTTCATTGTGGTACTGCGTGAAGAACAGTCCCACAAGCATAATTCCACTTAATTGAATATGGCCATAACCAGGTATTCCAAAAAATTACTCTACTTAAAAAATGTAACATACACCTATACAGGTCAGTAGCAGGATCCTTGCCATGATGTGAAATACCATTCCTCAAGAAATTCAATGCAATGAAAGAATTTGCAAATTTGATGCATGTTGAATACAAAGTTCTTTCTTCTTAACTGCTCTCCATACAGTCCCATCTATCATCTATTTTTATTAAGAAGACAAATAATATATTTGCAGGTTTTTTGTATTTTCTATTGTTCACCACTTTGAAACCTCCAGATATCATTTAGATTTACATAGAAATAAATAAATAAATAAATAAATAAATAAATAAATAAATATAAAAATAAATAAATAAATAAATGATAAGAAAAAATAGATTGTATTAACAGAAAAGAAATTACATGCACTGCCTTTCAATGCCAAACTGACTTCCAACCAGAAATAGAGAAGGATTCAAAATTAGACAGTAGAAACTGAACCACAGTAGTGAGATTTCAGACACTGTCTTTCATGAAGCAGCTTCCTGCATGTATCCACACATGCTCATGCTTACATACACACACACGATCATTCAGAGCTGAGAATGTGAATTAATAGGGACTTCCAAAGACAAATCCATCCTGCTCTGGTATTTCCTGCACTTCTGCTCCTTAATAAATTTTTTAGAAGTTTGCTTGCCTTAACACATAAGGATATTTTCAAGGGTTTCCAATGATGTGGATGACAATTACAAGGTCTCATATTTTAAAATCTTCCAAGACATGCTTCTTCTTCAGTTAAAGAACTCTTGCTTTTTGATAACTTGGACCATGTAAATGGGGAAAGGTGGCATGATGCAAGCCTGTGCAAGAAGTTTGTACTTTACTTTGAAACGGCTGTAAAAATACCTCTTCAGGACAATGTCATTGAACATCATTTTTAATGAGGAAAAACAAAATCTGTTTTCTTTTAAAAATCTAGATCCATAGCTCTCTGAGATCTGTGTCATTCAACAACAGTGCTGGGGAAAAAATCCATTTCAACCCAAAAGGGGAGCTTATTGCAGGATTTGATATCATCAGTTGGGTGACATTTCCAAATGATTCTTTCATTGGAGTGAAAGTTGGAAGAATGGATCCGTGGGTACCACCAGATGAAGAATTCCACATTAATGAGGAGGTCATTGTGTGGCATAGTTGGTTTAATCAGGTACAAATGCAAGCTTTTGTATATGAATATGCTTGTGCTGTCAGAATTCCTTATTATAAATAAGTTTGAATTAGTTTGAATAAGTTTGAATGATCCCACCTGGAGAATAACCAAGTTTTTTTCTCAGTCAATTAAATGTCAACATCCTTGTCACTGAACCTTCTTATATAAGTATGCACACAATTTTCCAAATCTTCTAATCCTTCAAATTCCAAATCTTCCAATATCTCACGTAGTTAACCACTATGAAAGAACGCTGAGATACAGTGTTCTTCCTAATCACACTGTGAGAACTAAAAATACGACTGCTATCATTGGCCATTTTTTTCCCCCAATCTGGTTAGGATGGTACACCACAAAGTAATATGCTTGCATAGGGTCATTCAGGAGAACGCTGGAAGATCACCATGCTGCAGATGAGTTGAAATGGTGAGTAAAATATTTTCTTTAAGAATAAGAAGGTTGAAATACTCCTGCTACCACCTTTAAAATGGTAAGTTCCCATCTCCAAAAGTAAATACGTTTCATGCACCCATTCTGAGTACTACAACATTTTGCAAAAGTTCCACATTTCAACATAGTTAGAAAAAACTCTGACAGCTATCTCACACTAATACTATAAGATATAACAATATATTAGGGAAAATAATTCATCATGACAATCCAGATTTTTTTATTGCTTATTTACAACGGGCCCTCGGTATCTGCTAGGGTTTGGTTCCATGACCTCCTGTGGATACCAAAATTCTTGGACGCTCAAGCCTCATTATGTACATTGGTATAGTAAAATGGTATCCTTATATAAAATGGCAAAATCGAAGTTTGATTTTTGGATTTCTTTTAATATTTTCAAGCTGTAGTTGTTTGAATCCATGGATACAGAATCTATGGATATGCGGGGCCAGCTGCATTCTACACACAATTTTACACAGGACCAATGCACAACAAGACCAAAGTAGACCAATCAATTTTCCTGCTTCTCTCCGAAGTAACATCATGACAGCCCATTACTGAAAGTGGATCATTCACATTTGCTGGGGTTCAGGGTCCAGAACTCTTGTGAAAGTGGAAAAACTGCGAATAATACCCCTCCCATGATCCTCCTCCCATTCGTTTGCCTCTGGTTCTGGATCTATTGTGGGGAGAAAAAAGAAACAAGGATAAAGGTTTAACAATACCTTCTCCTCAGATGGAGAAGAGCAGAGCACTAAGTTCTGGTCTTCTGATTACCTCCAGACACCATCTTAAGAGAGGAGATTCCTCCCAGGGGAAGAGGTAGGAGCAAAGAGAGCACTGACCAATCAGTGGCCATTACACAGCAGAATGTGCAGCTATATCTCAGGAAGGACAAGCTTCCAGCAGCAGGGGGAGGGCTATGGTCATCCAAAAGGGGAAAAAGTCCATTTTAAACACAAGATTCCCAAGCCTAGGGTGTGGAGTGCAAGGGAACAGAAGGAGCAGAATTGGGTGAGGGGGAAGCAAGCACGTGCCTCATGAATAATCAAATCCATGAAGTTCAAGCCTGTGAAGGTGGAGGGAAGATTGTAGACATTAAGGAAGGGCCCAGTTCTAATTGCCACAAATGTCAGTCCACATATGAAGATGTAACTCTCCAATAGTATTCTGACTATTATGTGCAAAGCCAGATCTATCCTCCAGCCAGTGAAACACATACACACAAGTGCAGACATAGAAACATACAACTCTGGAAAAATATTGCTGAAGCAAAGGCAACCATTGAACCTACTGGGGCATAGCAAATCTATCCTCTCCTGTCCACTGTATCACAGTGGAATATATTATCTTCTGAATCTTCATGATCCCAGACTACTTTCAATGAAGACTAATATTCTCCTCTTTCTCTGGTGGGCAGGCAAAGCCCCTCTCTGTGTGTAATCCCAAATGCCAACCTGGTTACAGGATGGAAAGGAAGGAAGGAGAGCCCTTCTGCTGCTATGATTGTGTACCATGTCGAAAAGGCTTGATATCTGACAAAGAAGGTAAGTGTTAAAAAAGAGGGAAATCAAATACATTAAGTATAAACCAGAGACTGCATACAGAAGATAAATAGACACTAGTTTATCTATATGACTTCTTGTGGGCATCATTTCTTCTGCTCCTCCTCCTCCTCCTCCTCCTCCTCCTGTTTCTGCTTCTGCTTCCAATGTTCTTAGGTGTAACCAAGCTGGAAATGTGAATGGCGAGTGCATAAATGAAAGCTAGCATAGTAGTGGATTTGGATTGTTCTACAACTGTGGAGGCCACAGTTCAATTCCCCACTCAGCTATGGAAACCTACTGGGTGACCATGGCCATCTCACACACTCTCAGCCCACTGATGGGTTCACATTAGAGTCACCATAAATCAGAAATGACTTGAAGGCACACAACAAAAACAACAACAAGTACATACATATGGAAGAGAGAGGGAGAAGAAGAAGGGTGGGCAGAGAAAGTTGTTTCTAGTTTTAATCCCTACACTCACTAATAAGTGCAATATGGCTGCTGATGCTTGGGAAAAGGGAAGCAGAGGAGGCATTTTTGCTACCCAGACCATAAACTATGAATGGATGGAAGACATTGTCCTGAGACAAAATAAACCCTCTTTTCCTAGGATGGAGCTCAATTCTTTCTCATTGCCAGAAATCTCAGGATTACAAAAGTTCTGAAAATTCTCCTCAGCTAAATTTCTCCTCAAGGTTAACACATCCAGATTCAAAGATCTCACCTTCAAATTGGGACTGATGATTAGAAATTCTCTTTGTTTCTTCCATTCAAGGGGAAAGGGTGAGAGTGGACTGTGTGCGCGCGTGTGCGTGTGCATGCGTGCGTGTGTGCTCAGAACATGTGGCTGTTGTATGACCTCATGAAACAATTGGTGAAATTATTTTTATGTTACTGTAGGATCTTAACAAGATTCTTTACACAATGACAACCCCTTTTTAATTTCCACAGATTTGGCTGACTGTTTCCAATGTCCAGATGATCAATATGCAAGCATGGACCAGAATTCATGTATTCCCAAGACTATCACTTTCTTATCTTATCAAGACCCTTTGGGTGCCAGTTTAGCTATTTGTGCCCTTTCTCTTTCTTTCATTGTGGTCCTGTTACTAAGATTGTTTATCAAGCACCATGATGCTCCCATCATCAAAGCCAACAACCGGGATCTCACCTACACTCTTCTCATCTTGCTCCTCCTCTGCTTCCTTTCTTCATTGCTCTTCATTGGCCAGCCTGAGAAGATAGTATGTCTTCTTCGTCAAACTGCCTTCAGCATTATCTTCACAGTGGCTGTTTCTACTGTATTGGCCAAGACCATTACAGTGGTTCTAGCTTTCACGGCCACACAACCAGGATCCAGGATCAAGAAATGGATGGGGAAAAAGCTAAGCATCTCCATTGTTCTTTCTTGCTCCATGTTACAAGTAGGGTTTTGTCTTGTATGGCTGGCAACTTCTCCCCCATTTCCAGATACTGACATGCATTCATTGCCAGAAGAAATTGTGCTACAATGCAAGGAATCATCATCTGTCATGTTTTTCACTGTCTTAGGATACATGGGCTTTTTAGCTATGGCCAGCTTCAGTGTGGCTTTTTTAGCTCAAAAGCTTCCAGGTATTTTCAATGAAGCCCAATGTATTACTTTCAGCATGTTGGTGTTTTGCATTGTTTGGTTGGTCTTTATCCCAAGCTACATGAGCACCAAGGGAAAGTACCTGGTAGTTGTGGAAATCTTCTCCATCTTAGCCTCTAGTGCTGGATTGCTGGGTTGCCTCTTTTTCCCCAAATGTTACATTATCTTATTGAGGCCTGGAGTGAACAGGAAGGAACTCTTACTAAGGAGAAAGCACTGAACAAAAATTTAATCTCAGTAGTTGCTTTCTATAATCTAATAATGCCTATGCAGTCTAAAAAGAAGTACTTTGGAACTGGATAGGTAGCTTCTGAGAATATCATAGTTACAACTATGATAACCCTATCCCTTTGTTCTTTATTTTGTTTCCTTTCATCTCAAAATTTAGAGAGGTTAGAAGGTTTATTCTTCTAATATTCTTACTTTTTATAACACTGTATTTTCTCCATCTCATCATTAGAAAAACCCTCTGAGGTAGGGTATCTTGTAAAATATAAAATTGTCCAGGATCAACGTGGAGGCTTGGGAGTTAAAATGGGATTTTAACTGGTATCTTCCTGGTTCTAAGTCCAATGCTGTAGATTAACCAGAAATGACCCCATCAGTTTGCTAAAAGCACCACCAATATCTTCTTCCTCCCCAAATTTATTTTAAAATTTGCAATGATGTAAGAAAGGCATTGCTGTTTCTTGTGATCAACAGCCAAGGGGGACAATCTCAGAACTTAAAATGGTTTGTTGGTAGAGGGTGAATGGATCATATACAACATCTAGTCTTGAAACAATGATATCCATAGTTTTGTTTTCTTTATATTGGGGTAGGAAACATGCAGCTCTTCAAACATTCCTGAACTGCGGGCCTCAGTATTCCTTCTCATTTGCTATGCTGCTTCTGACACACTTGAGTATGAAATCCAACTAGTCCTTGAGAGCTATATGATTCTTCAGGAAAATGTGGCCATTCTTATCCTCAAAGTTCCCAGTGATCCAAAAAATTCTATTTTTAAAAAGTGGCTCAAAACGTACCCTTCACACCATAGTGGACTTATGGATAATTTTGCCACAAGCTTCCATGCTGTTCAAGGTCCAGGAGAAAGATATGAGGAGCTGACTCCAGGTTCATTTCCTAGATAAATAAGTGTCAGTCCAAGATCTAAAACAGCTATAGGCAGATTTAGGAAAGTGGTCCTCAAAATGTTAGCAGGGCTGGGGGCTGGGGTTTTTTGTGTGGAAAAGTAACAAATTCCAAGGATTTGGGGAACAGAAGAAGAGTGCAGTCTCCCTGAAGAAGGTCAATGCAATTCCTCATCCCCAGATAGATGCTCACCCCAGTGTCAAACTGCATTTACTGGAGAACACATGAGAATATAATTCTATCTGAGATTAGTTTTGAGACAAGTCAACATGAACAATTCATTGTCATGACTTCATTGTTCCTCATCTTAAGTTTTTACATTGTCTCCCTTGTATATACATCTTAATGTACATATATGCATAAATAAACCCTTCCAGATTACCAATTCAATTAATTATTTAAAACTAGGATATCTTCATGTTATGCTCTTTTCCAACTGCCACCGCTGTGGCCTCAGAGGGAGAGAAGAACAGACAGACACAGACAGCTCCATTGTGCAGGAATTAATAAACTGCCCCATGGCCATATTGTCACACTAGAATCGAACAAAGGACCTAGCAACTGCAGTTGGTTGGGGGAGCCCTCCAGGAATGTTAAATCAGAAAATGAATCCTCAGGCCACCCCTGAGCATACCAATTTCCATGAAAACACCCCCCCCTCAAAACCAATAGAAACTGTTGCATCTGAAGACACCTTAAAACTTCCCAGAACCTGTGCTCATACCACCAAAAAGAAATCCCATGGAAGGTGGCAAGGAAATCTTGCCAAAGTCCTAAGTCCTCTGTAATCTGCTCCGTAAATCTAATTCTATGATGTGGCTGAAAAATTCCACATAAGGAATAACGGGGTCACCTTAGGAAATCCCTGCCAAGGGCCACAACCATACATACAAATTTAAATGACCAATTTGCTCCTGAAATTCTCTAAGCATAGCCTTCCTACAACCCAGCAGTTCCAAAATCCTTCCCTCAAATCCCTGAGTTTCTTCTCTGGAAGTCAACATTGCTGTTCCACAGTGTCACTCTCAAAACTAAGGGAAACCAAACAAGGAGACAGTTCCACAGTATTCTTGTAGCCTTGTGCCATGCCCAATTCAGATGTCAAGGAGTAAAACTCCCTCTTCAAAGAAGCACATTGTCCTATTCCTGCATGTTCTATGAACAAAAAATGATTGAGTTAATGAATAATAACTTTCCATCTGGACCTAAGCTTGAGGGCCCTTTCAAGAAAAGCACTGAACTTTTCAGATGTGGCACATGAGTCTGAGTGGAACAGAAGAGCCAGGTCCATGTAAAACAGGCCATCAAAAGAAGCACCCATTGACTCCAAGTGTCCAGGATGAAGTGGCAAGACACAGACCACAGAACATAAATTATTGGAATGGAAAGAATTCTGGATTCCATGAAACGGGATCTGAAAGCATTCCCTAGATCCTTCTCTCAAATAACGGCTGCAACTTGGTAAGGGTAAAGCTGGATGGAAATTATGAGGCTGTGTGAGCATCACTTTCTGTCCACTTTTCCAACGTACCTCAATAGGCCAATATCTGTTAAGTGAGACTCATTTCACTTTAAGATCTGGTTTTCTGTTTAGCTGGGACTATAGAGTGCTTGGAGAAAACCTGGGTCATCTCAACAGCATCATATCTGGCCCAAGTTCCGACAGTGCACCCCTTCTCCTTCCTCATCAGAGGAATCACAGGTGGAGGATGCTTGGCTGGATGCCTTTTAGATAGACCTTTCCTCTTGGGCCTTTCATCTCACACCTTTTTTTGGAAACAATTACCAATTATTAGAACTAGCTATTAGCCTACATTCAAGCAACTAAGAAGCTAGGGTCCTAATCTAACCTTCAATTGTTATACTTAGATTGTCAAGCACTAAGCCTGTGAAGGGGCCCACTTCCCCAAATATGCATAGCAGAGATTACATGGCTCCACTCATGCTATGAAAACTACCGGGCCCATAGAAGAAGCCTATGGAGTTATGAAAGGGCCTGCTGGCTTGTGCAGAAGTCTTGTGTAGTCTGCCTTTGAAGAACCTACCTAGTTGCTGAAGCATAGTGAGGCCAAAGGGCCTAATGAGTCACTGAGCCTTTTTCTTTTCACTTTTGCTTCTCATCTGTCCTTAACTGTTTGGAGAGTTTCATCTGGCATCCATTGAGGCTTTCTTTTTGGCCCCAGATAATGCCTTTTTGCATTTTCCCTGACAATGTCCCTGGCTTCAGCCCAATGTTCTTCTGGTGCATGATCAATTAGGCTTAATAGTGTGAATCTATGTTTCAAATTGTCTCTAAATTCCATGGAGTGTATTCTTTAGGGAGTATTTTGGTACGATGATTAGTTAACTATTCTTCTTTCATTTTATTCTTGCTTTTATTATAAGTAATTCATGATCAGTGACACAATCATCTCTTGGTCTTGTTTTTGCAGTAAGAATAGTGTTACAAAACCATAAACTCCCATTCTGTGGGATGTGCTGTTTTTATAATTGAACATATTCATGGCTGAAAAACATGTTTGAAAGTGCACTGATTGGAAGCATGCTGCCAGTTCAGGATGACCTCAGACTTGGTCAGGTCATAAGTACAGAGAGGATTGGGTGGGAAAACCCAATTCTCATGGGTTTGATATAACCTTGTCAAGACCTAAGGCTATGTGGACACCCAAATACAATGAAGGTGAGCTAGAACTCTTTGGCCTGAGGCTGTATAAGCTTAGGTCACACACACACACATGAGGGAAGCCTGGAGATGTATCCTCCACAGAATACATGTGAACTTGTCTGAAAACAGTTTAGAATTTCTCGTTCTAGAAACCTAACAATAAAAGGGGAAGGCAGCTGAAGAAACTGTTTCTTACAAACAACCCACCCCCCACTTTTTTTTTTTTTTTAAAAAGCAGTGAAAATAACAAAGAACAAACGACTGTCTTCTGGGTTGCATTGATGAAAGAGGTCATTTTCTCAATCTGGCTGATTCTATAGGAAAAAGCACAGTTCCTGCTTTTAATTACTACATTCGGTTATTGTTCTCAGACTGATGGGGAGAGATTACTTCGGTTCAGACACGGGAAAACATATGTACTTCAACAATGCCGCAGAGAATACACTGCTTTGAGTTGACTCACTGTCATTACCAAAAGAGCTGTAATTAATTCTGCAACTTTGCAATATCTCTTCTGGCATGCAGATGACCACTAATAATAACAAATGTTTTGAAGGAAGATATAAATATATCTGTATAGTTTTCACAATCAGGGCTAGCAGGGATTACAAACTGATAATGATTGATCAGTGTGATTTCTATTGCTTTATGTTCCCTATCACCATTCTTGAGTTTGGCAGCAAGAAAGTAGCCATTGAAATCAGGCATTTGATGCAAATTTGGAAATCTGTGTTCAGGAAGGACTTCCACAATTAGGATGGTGATGTTGATACTGCTCTACTTTCTGCTGCCTGACATGGTGTGTCAGACCCAGGCATTTAAATGCGGAATGTGGAATTCCCAACCTATTCTTCCTACGTATTCTCAGTCAGGTGACTTCATCTATGGAGGCATTATTTTACAGACTATCCTTTCATTAAATACAACAAGTTTCATTACTTCTCCTGTTGGACTTCTACAATTGAAAAGGTCTGTACATAGATTTTTTTCCCATATAATATTCTTCTTTCTTCTAATTCTCAGTAGCCAATCATTGACAAGAGTCTGATATGCTGTTTTTCAATATAGTATTCTTCATTCTTGTACTTTAAAATTTCATCCTTCTCCAGTATGCATTTGAGAGAGAACTGGGCATGGGCAGAACTAGACGTTGTCGGTTTCTTTTGATTTCTTTCAGTTTCTTGTTTGCTTGGTTATAAATAAATTTCATTTTGTTCCTAAATTGCTTTGCAAATTCAGACAAAGCTCCAGTCTGTATGAAAAAACAAGGAAGTTTCTTTGTGAAATTTTCCTTGTGGATGCTTCCCCCCTCCCAATCCTTTTTTAATATGGTTTTGTGCACATTATCTTTGAATATGTACGAATGAGAGTACTTCTATTTAATTTATTCTAATGCATTTGCATTTTTGTTGAGTTTCACATCACACCATAAAAATCTAAGGAATGTCAATTTCATCTTTTTTTTTTTTTTTGCATTCTGATTTGCTTAGGGGTTTGAGAAATGTAGACTGGGCATATTTGTGTACAAATTAAAGGATTCATCCTTTAGCTCTGCAGAGCCTTCATCCAAAGTCAGCAGTGGAATTGCTGACACCAGACCATTGTAGTAAAAGCTAGCGTGGAAGCCAAGAAAAGAGACCTTATGTTTGAGGCATGCCTAGAAAGATTTGAGTTTCTTTCTCCAAGCATTGAATGGTTCTCCAGACAAAACTAATGAAACTGAAGGAAATTTCCAAAATTAGCTCATTTTCCCTATGGCAGGAAAAAGAGAGAATTTAAATGTGTCAGCTCTTGAAACATTACCATCATGACATTGGCATGTTGATTGATTTAAATATTGGTTCTCTTCCTATTTAGAGCTCCCTGCCCCACTTACTGTTCTTCCTTTCAATGCTTTTTAAATGCTTTAAATACTTTTTTTTCATGCTCTTCTAGTGATCAGAAGGCCCTCTTAAAAACACACGTACGAATAGGGCTGATAACTGGCAATTCTGACTGTTTTCAAATACTGTTGATTGCATGAAAAACACACAACTTGCGATGAAAGAACAATCATATATAGGCTATTCATTTCTGTACATACAATAAAAATATAGAAGGAACCATGAGGAATAGGGTATTAGCATCAACAATGCAAAAGAAAATACTATAAACAGGTCAGTATGGCCAACTTAGCTTAAATAGATGAAGAATCAATCCAAGTGACAGTTTCCATAAGCAGCCCATAAGCAAAAAGGAGTTAGTTTCCATAAGCCGATAGACTATTTGCAGGATAATATATGGGCATTTTGATGTCACATCTTCAATAGTCAAAATCTCAATATTATGAAACTACCTTTTCCGTCAGAGTCTCCCTAAAGGACATTAGCATAGCTCTGCTATAATACATGCTAATAATAATAATAATAATACACTAATACTTTCCACATAAACAATAATGAGAATATAGATATACTCACATATTATATAGCAACTGTTTTAGAACGTTCTCTCATGAACCCCTTGCTGACATATGGTTTGATTTTTCACTGGGCCCTTCAAATCAAGATACGAACACTCAAATGGGTAAAAAGTTGAATATACTCCAAACGTCATTGTGAATGAAACTGAGCCATAATTACAATACCAGGAACTCAGTGAAATTCACTGTGTCCCGCTAGCTCTCATGTATACACAGTTACTGACTGCATTCAAGCACCATTATTTCTCATTATACAATAATAAGGTGAAGAAGTACAAACGGCTATCATTCAGGAAATGGTATGAATTTTCTTCTTCTGTAATGGGATTATACCATTCATTTTATGACATAAAACTTTCAAATTGAAACGGAATTGCCCAGTTTCTGTTATAAAAATAGATTCAAGCTACAATTTGTATTTTGAAATTCATATGCTTGCTGGCTTGCAATGTGTTTAGTGAAAACATACACAATTTCTTTTAGGGGTATATAATGCTATAAAATAATTTTGTTAATAGGGTGCTAGGTTTATTAATGTGCCCTTTTGAGAAATATGCACCAATTTCCATTGACATTTTTCTTTTCTTTTCTTTTTCAAAAATTTGCATGTAATGATTAAGGCATGAACTTCAATAAGGAGTAAGGAGGAGGTTCCTGTAACTTGACTTGACAAATACGTCTATCTGTAGTGTGCATTCTGTTCTGATGTGGGAGCAACTTCAGCCTCCAAACTTTTGTTTGGATACCCACATCTTCACTTCTATCATATATCTCAGTTATTACAATGATGTTGTTAAAGCACTTTTCTAGGATTTCAGTCTTTAGTATTCATATGTCTTATCAAGGTGACAGAACAGTTTTCATAAACAGTAGAATTATTTCAGGTATAGCTATGATTGAGTTGTCATACTATATTTTGATTTAAGCATTGTTTTCGAAGATGCTGTAAAAATAGCATCATATATCCATAATTGTGAAAGATTTGCAACAAAGTGACCACTGTTATAGAAAGTCATTGCTTAGTCATATCAAACTAATCACTGTTTACAGTCTAATCACTGACAGCTACCAGCAGGTTCTGGCTTTGGATTTTGCTGTAAAAGAAATCAATCAAAATCCCCACTTGTTACCTAATATTACAATGGGGTTCAGGATCTATGATGGCTCCTTGAGCTCAAAGTGGACCAATCATGTTGTAATGGAGCTTCTTTCTTCAAGGGATAAGATTGTCCCCAACTATCGATGTGGCATCATGAACACTCTGTTAGCAGTGATCGAAAATCTATCTTCTTTCATCTCAGAAGAGATACAAAATGTATTTGGTATCTACAAGATTCCCCAGGTAAGGTGTGACTCCTACTTTGTTGCTTTATGGATAAGATGGATAAGTGTATGTACAAATTTAATGTATAACTACATGTAAATGTATTTATGTGTATATGCTGGAGCAGAGTTGGTTATGTTTCATATGTGGAAGCAGCTAAAAACAGCCATTATATAGCCTTCTATGTGTATATCTATGAATATACAAGAAAACTAACAACAATTTAAAAACAAAAAAAGACAGCATCAGAAATACCATTTAAAAACCAGCAGAACTAAGAAGACCTGATTTTTTAAAAAATGGCTAGAAGTAATAAAAAATGTCTGTTGAAAATATATTAAAGAAAGTAAATTTTATGTAGGAGGCTGTTCAATATGTTGGCTGCTATAAGGGATTATAGCTAGTCTCATGTTCTTCCCATCCCCAACTCTTTTTGTGAGACGAGAGCAAGGAGAACCCTAGAAATTGGTGCAGATTTCAATATGTACAGCAGAGGAGGAAAATACATGTATAAGAGTGTATAACTCAGAGTAGTGTAGTAGTGAACTTCATGGCTGGATTCTACACCAATCTAACCTCAATAACTTTCTGTTAAATTTCATCAGCCCATCTTCATATGTTACTTAGACAAAGGGGGACGTTTTTTGAAAGGAACTGAAGAATCAATAGCAGGGCAAGTACATATGAACCTTAGTCTCCACCCTTTCCTTACATGGAGAACTATTTTTTTAAATAATTTTTATTCAGATTTTAATGAATAAAAAAATACAAATTATATAAAGTACAATTATATAATTGGTTGTAACTTATCAAGTAGCATCATTCTTCCATCCTTTCTTTATCAGAGCATATAATTGTTCAATCTTGTCACATAAATAAGTAACTCTATTAAAGAAAAAGGATAATATTATATAAGTTTTCCCCAGATCAATCCGATCCTTAACCTTAAATATTTTTCTTGCTTCCTTATTTATATAATTTATCAGTACTCAAGTATCATCATGTCCTGTTAAATTTTATTCATATTAGTATCTTCTTCTATACAATCTCTTTCTATTCAATCTCACATTACATGTTTAATAGTCTTGTCTTCTCTCTTCTGTAACAGAAGGACCTTGTAAAGTTTGGCCATTATGTGTGATGGATTATCTCTCATGATTCTTATGATTTCATGTCGTTCTTTTACATCAAATCTGTAAAGTTTCAAGTACATCTGGAATCTTTCCAATAATTGTCTATAGGGGAACCAATTTAATGTTATCTCTTCTTCTTCCAGCTTTCATTGGAGAATGTGTGTTTATTATGTCTTCATGTCAAAGCCATTTAGTTGTACTTTTCCATCTACCAAAAAAAGCTTCCTGGGGGGAGACCCACATTGGAATCGCACTAATAAATATATGTCTGTAATTATTCCATATTTTTAAAAGTGGTTTTCTGATGTAATGATGTGTGAAATCCTTGTCAACTTTAGCTTTATCATGTGCCAACCCATTCACAGGTCTGCACCTTCTAATGTTAGTAATCTTTCATAGATTGATCCAGTCTGCTATCCATGTCATTGAAGCAGCTTCATAGTATGTATATATGTCAGGTGCTCCAGCTCCTCCTCTAGTTGTTAGGTCAGTTAAAGTTTTTCAACTAATTCAGGGTTTTTGTCCCTCCCAGATAAGTTTAGTTAAATCTTTTTGCCATTGTAAGAATTATTTTATTGTTTATTATAGGTACATTTTGAAATAAGAAAACTAATTTAGATAATATATTCATTTTTATTGCTGCTAATCTTCCCATCAGAGAAAGTTGTTGTTTTGCCCAACTTTCTAATTCCTTCTTTATTTCTCTCCATTCCCCCCCCCATAATTGTTCTAGTTTACATGGAGAACTATTAGTACATCTTGACTTTGCCATTTGGTCTAACACCAATCAAACAAAATCCCCATCTTACCCAGTATTACACTGTGAAATATAACACCCAAATGACAGTATAAAGTTCTATGGAAAAAATAATGCCACCTTTCCTGGAGGCTGTGCTATTGTAGCATGTTCAAGCATCACACTATTGATTTGCCAGTCTAATTGTTTCCTATAGGTATTATGACAATTTGAATGATCTGAACTGGCAAGATGGAGATCACACATTTTTAACAAATACAACAACATTTATTTTATTTCATACCTAGCCAAGATCACGTAGGTGAGACTGAATGTCTTTCTGTATTTTCCCTTCACCTATCTATTCAGCTCATGTATGCCTCCTCTTCTTCACTTGAAATAAAAGACACTAGTACTCTCTCCATCCATCAGATGGTTCCACATAGAGCCTATCAGTACAGAGGGATTATCCAGTTACTTCACCATTTCAAGTGGAGATGGATTGGACTCATTGCTGCAACTGAGGAGATTTTAGAGTGGTTCAGGAGGAAGATGTTTGCAGAATTTCCTAACAATAGCATCTGTTTTGCTGTCATAGAATCATTCACCAGTATTTTTTATGATTCTGGCAAAGAAGGCTTCCAGGAAACTGCAGCAAAATTGCATGAGAAAGTCATTAATAATAAAGCCAATGTTTCAGTTTTTTACGGAGAAATTCACAACATGATAGCATGGAGATGGTGGCTACATTGTAAATTGATACAAACAGTGCAAAAGTCAAAAAGCAAGGTTTGGATTCTGTCAGCTGAGATGGAATTAAAAAATATTGTTGATGAGATGAGCTGGAATACACAAGGCTTCCATGGTGCCATATCCTTTACTTTTAATTCCAGAGAACTTCCTGGATTCCACCAATTCCTTCAGGACAGAACCCCTTCCAGTGCTAATGGAGATGGGTTCATCAAAGAATTTTGGACTCAGGCATTTGGCTGTACTTTTAAGGATTCCATTCAGGACAATGCAGGTGGAAACATCTGCACAGGAGAAGAGAATCTGGAGAGTCTTCCTGAGTATGTCTTCCCAATGAGCACAACAGGCCAGAGCTACAATGTCTATAATGCTGTCTATGCTGTGGCTTTTGCTTTACATGCCATGTATTCCTCCAAATTCAAAAGCAAAGGAATGGTGAAGGTAGAAAGAAAGGAACTTCAGAATCACATTGTGTGGCAAGTAATGGAAATTTAAGCAGGGGACAAATTTATATCTCTTGTGGCAGTGTGCACATGAATGTAGTATCAGTGTTGACATGTGTTAACAGAAATAGAGACTGGTAAATCGTGTGTGAGAGTGTGATTAGTGGTCTGGTTCTTATATCTATACCATTGCCAGCAAAATATGAATCCATTCTGAGATAAGATCACTTTCCAAGTGGGAAGGAACGTTGAATATTGTGTAGGGGAAAGGAAGCAGATCATATTCTAAAAATATCTGGCCAACCTATTTTCTTTTCTTTTCTTTTTTAAAAAAAATTCTATATGTATCTTTGTGTCATGGAGGTGGATCGCTTTGATGCCAGTGGGTTTGTGAATTTGTTTAACATTCGAGTTAGAAGAAGCTATTCATGGTGTTGAACCTATTTTGTAAGTGCTTTAGACAGTTCAAGCTGAGCAGACATGAAACCCACCAGTCTACACAGTCTCGTGGAAAGGGAAGTTACATATTACAGTTGAACTCAAGGGATGCGGGGGGAAGAAAACAACTAAAAACAAGATCACCACTGCAGAAAATGTCACTTCTATGAAAACAGTATACAAAAGAAACAAAACCCATAATTCTTGATGCTCAGTTTAAAAGATATTATAGCAATATGCTATAATGCGGTAAGAACAACTTTATGTGTTAGTATGGTATAAGTGGCTGGGATCCTACACTACTTCAACATAGGATAAACATAGTTTATGCATAGTTACATTACAGAATCCATCTACAGAAAACAAGTGTAGCAAAACATATGTGGACCAATTGTCAATCTGCATGGCTGTCAACTTACAGTGTTCAAAGACAATGCACACAAGCAATGCACATTCCTATTGTTATGTTAAAAACTGATGGACCTTAAGACTTACCGGCGGTGCCAGCATCTCCTTAAGATTTGGGGAATTATTAGCTCAAAGGAGGCCTAGAAGAGCAGGATAACAACAGGATCTTTTCACCTGTGAATACCAGTACAAACTGTGGAAAGGACTCCAGTTAAATGTTACAATAGTATTTTATTGGAAACTAATACACACACGCGCGTGCACGCGCACACACACACACACACAAGAAATCAAGTATTCTTGCAAATCATACAAGGTTATTGAAGAGAAAAGCAAGAAAGTTTGGCTAGAGAGAGATTTGGGATGGTAGGGCTGATATTTACTGATCCTGAAGCAGAAGATCAAAGTGGAGTGGCTCAAACAAGAGTCTGAGGGTAATAGAGAGGAAAGGGAGTCTAGGGGAACACGTGCAACATGATATCCAGCATACTACAGTTTATAGGGGTTGGAACTGGGGTTTATATATCCTATTTCCTACTCTGAAGGAGGGTGCATGGATAAAGTGATAATGTTTTTCCCCAAAAACTGACAAAGGACTCCCATATGGGCTGATGGTCTCAACTTTAGGTGATAAAAAATTAGTGGGAGTCATGACAATCTCTTAATGTCTGGATGGGCAGGGGCCCAGGAAGGATTTCCCCTAGGTTAGGTTAGGATCACTAGGTCTCTGATGGGTTCACCTGGGTGATTTCATCTTCCATTGTCTTTGCTGTCTGAGCTTTTGAAAGGATTAGCACTTGGCTTTCCC
Organism: Ctenosaura bakeri; assembly: GCA_948474755.1. Lineage (NCBI taxonomy): Eukaryota > Metazoa > Chordata > Lepidosauria > Squamata > Iguanidae > Ctenosaura > Ctenosaura bakeri. The sequence continues at coordinate 396,491 of CAOLHI010001288.1, forward strand.
ACCTAATCGCTGAACTTTTGACCTGGCCATGCTGAGATCACCCTGACTTGGCTTAAATGCATAGAATCAGCACTTCTCCAGACAGCTTTCAGCCACAAATATATGTAGTTAATGAAAAATAGCACACTCCTCAAAGTGGGGGTGTTGAGTGTGGTAACAACATGCTACTCTGTATACTTTAATGTGGTACTGCACAAACAACAGTCCAACAAGCATAATCCCTCTTATGTTGTTGTCAGCTGAATATGACCATTTCAGAGTATCCCAAAAACTGACTCCACTTGCAGAATGCAACATACCCCTATACAGGTCAGTAACAGAATTGTTGCCATGATGTGAAATACTATTCCCTGAGAAATTCAACGTACTGAAAGAATTTGCAAATGTTGATGCATGTCGAATTCAAAAGTATTTTTTTTATACGTGTTCTCTATATAGTCCAACCTATCATCTATTTTTATTAATTAGGCAAACAATAGAAAAGGCTTATTGCATTTTCTATCATTCACCACTTTGAAACTCCAGTTATAAGCAATATGTACATATTTATAAATAAATAATAAAAATAGATTGCAGTAATAGAACAGAGATCATGTGCCTACCCTTTGCTTCCTTTCCCCTGAGTCTTTGCTTGACATTCCAAGAATATCTCCATTGCTTTATAAAGGATCTTAATAAATTTAAAATAAAACTGCAGCATATAAAATAAAGAAAATAACAACAACAACAAGATGCAATGCCAAACTGACTTCCAACCAGAAGCAGAGATGGATTCACAATTTGACAGCAAAATGAACTATAGTAATGGGATTTCTCACACTTATATTTCAGAATGCTGCTTCCTGCATGCAGCCAGACATGCTCATGCTCACACTTGCATGCACAAATTCACACAATCATTCAGAGCTGAGGATATAAATCAGTAAGGACTGTTCTGGCATTTCTTGTACTTGTGCTTCTCAATATGTTTATTAGAGTTTTAGAAGTTTGCTTGCCTTGACACATATGAATATTTTCAAGGTTCTCCAATCATGTGGGTGACAATAGAAGGTCTCATATTTTAAAATTTTCTATGACGTGGTTTCAGTTTTGTTATGGAAGTCTTGCTTTTTGATAATCTGTTTACATGTGTGATGCAAATGGTAAATGATGGCATGTTTTAAGCCTGTGTAACATGTTTGTCCTTGACTTTGAAATAGCTCTGTAAATATTCCATCTGTCAGAGACACCCATTCAGGACAATGTCATCAGGCATCACTTTTAAGAAGGAAAAACAAAATCTGTTTTCTTTTAACAATCTAGATCCATCCCTTTCTGAGATCTGTCTCATTCAACAACAGTGCTGGAGAAAAGGTCCGTTTTGATAAGAATGGGGAGCTTATTGCAGGATTTGATATCATCAATTGGGTGACATTTCCAAATGACTCTTTCATTGGAGTGAAAATTGGAAGGATGGATCCACATGTACCACTAGATGAAGAATTCAGCATTAATGAGGAGAGGGTTGTGTGGCCCAACTGGTTTAACCAGGTACAAATATAAGCCTTTGCATTTTAAATAACCATACTTGTCAGAATTCCTTGATCTTAATTAGTTTGAAATATTTTTGTAACATGGTCGGAACTGGTGAACCATCATGATTTCCTCAGTGTATTAAATGTCAACATCCTCCTCAGTGGAACTTCTTGTATAAGTATGCTAATAACTTTCAAAAACTTGCAATTTCATACTTCCTGGAAATTCTTCCATAGCGACTTAAAGCCTATAGAAACCATTGATTTTAAGGGAGTTGAATTAGTCTTTGGATTAAGTATCAAATTTTCTTCAGCCTGTTTTGGACAGGCAAAAGATTAAATTCACTCTCCATTTTTTCCTAAAGCCAAATAGTGCAGGTTAAAACTTGAGGACATTTGGGGCAAAGGTTTAAGAGAAAAATGTTCATAATGGGTGAAATTCACAAAGGCAATTACTAATATATAACTGAGAGTTACAGGTCTGTGCCTGTTTAGTGTTCATGATCCACACTTATTCCATAGTTCTATAGGGATTGTGAAGTTCCCCTATCCCCACTTACAAGGCAGCAGCAGCTTGTGGTTGACAAGGATCTTTTCCTCACCTGATCAAGAAGCAGCTGATTGACCTTCTGCACTCCAATGAGTGATCTCTGATGCAAAGGAGGGATTGTGGTAGGAATCTTGATTCTGCCTGTCACAAAGGACATTGCTCACAGAAGCAGATGGAAACGTCAGTCAGATGTTTCCTAATCAATGGGGGAGCACACCACTATTGTTCACTATTGTTGCTAAAAACTAAGTGGTGATTTCATGAGTTGGGACAGTGAACTATTTAGCTACATAACCATGGGTGTTATATAAAGAAGTAGCTGACAGAGAATTCCAGGTAAATTTTTGAAGTAAGAAGGGTCACCACTGGTTTTACAATTTTTCATGAAGGCAGTAGAAGTATTTCCATCTTCCTTCCTTGAAAAGTGGGGGTGGAGTGCATTGCCACCACTTCAGATTGCTTTCTAGTATCTCATTGTGAACCACTATGAAGGAACATTGAGACACAGTGTTCTTCCCAGTTGCATTGTTGGAAGGTAAAAAATGGCTGCATTGACTGTTTTCCAATCTGGGTAGGATGGTACAACAGGAAGTAATGTTCATGTCATGGGGTCATTCAGGAGAACACTGGGAGATCACCATGGTGCAGATAATTTGGAATGCTGATGAAAATAATTTGTTTGAGCAAAAGAAAGTTGAAATACTTCTGCCACCATCTGTTAAAATCATCAGTTCCCATCTCTAAAAGTAACTAAAACATTTTACCCACCCATTCTGAATACTAAAACAGTTTACAAAAGTTCTTCATTCCAACATAGTGATAAAAAAAATCTTTCAAATATCTCACAGTGTTTCTATAAGACAACAATATATTAGGGAAAAAAATTCATCATGACAATCTAATTTTTTTAAATGTTCATTATACAATAGGCTGTCGGTATCTGCTAGGGTTTGATTCCAGAATCCCTTGTGGATACCAAAATTTGTGGATCCTCAAGTCCCAGTACATACAGTGATGTAGTAACATGGTATCCTTATATAAAATGGCAAAATCAAAGTTTGCTTTTCTGATTTTTAAAAAATATTTTCAAGTTGTGGATGGTTGAATCTATGGATACAGAATCTATGGACATGGAGAGCCAATTGTACTCTACACATAATTTTACATAGGGCTGATGCACAACAAAAGCAAAGTATGCCATTCAATTTGCTAGCTTCTCTATGTAAGTAATATCACAACAAACCATTACTGAGAGTGACCCCTTCATATATGTGAGAGTTTAGGGCACAGAACCCTTGTGAAAGTGGAAAAAACTAGGAATGAAACTATGAAACCCTCTCATGATTTCCATCCCATTCCTTTGCCTCTGGTCTCTGCTCTCTCAGAGGTAAGAAAAAAGACAAGGTAAAAGTCTTACCAGTACATTCTCCTCATATGAAGAGGAGTGGCAACTAAGTTCTGGCATACTGGCTACTTCTAGTCACCATCTTGAGAAAGGAGCAAAGAGAGTGACTAACCAATCAGCGGCCATTACACAGCAGAACGTGCAGCTGTGTGCCAGAGAGAACATGCCTCCAGCAATGGTGGTAGAGGGGCTTTGCTCACGCAAAGGTGAAAAAAAGTCCATTTTAAACACAAGCCTTACAAACCTGGGGTGAGAAATGCAAGGGAATAGGAAAAGAAGAATGGTGGTGGAAGCAAGCACATGCCTTGTGCATAATCAAATTTGTGAAGGTCAAACTTGTAAATGTGGAGGGAGAACTGTAGACATTAAGGAACTGCCTAATTCTAATTCCCACAGACGTAACTCCAAATATGAAGACGTAAGTCTCTAGTAGGACTCTGGATATCATGTGCAAACCACATCTATCCTCCAGCCAGTGAAATACATGCACACAAATGCTGACACAGAAACACTCATTTCTGAAAAAAATATTGCTGAAGTAGGTGCTACCATTAAACTTGCTGTGGCATTGCAGAGCTATCCTCTCCTGTCCACTGTAATACTGCTCACTATGGACTATGTTCTCTTCTGAACATTAATGATCCAAAACAGCTTTCAATGAAGACTATTGCTCTCTTTTTCTGGTGGGCAGGCAAAGCCCCTCTCTCTGTGTAATCCCAGTTGCCAACCTGGTTACAGGATGGAAAGGAAGGAAGGAGAGCCATCCTGCTGCTATGATTGTGTTCCATGTGTAAAAGGCTTGATATCTGACAAAGAAGGTAAGTGTTAAAAGAGAGGGAAATCAAATACATTAAGTATAAACCAGAGACTGCATACAGAAGGTAAATAGACACTAGTTCATCTATATGACTTCTTGTGGACATTTCTTTTAATTATTATTATGCATATCTTCTTAGGTGTCCTCAGTTTTCATATGCTGGAAATCTTAATGGTAAGTGTCTAAATGAGAGCCAGTGCAGTGTAATGGTCCGAGCACTGAACTACTACCATGGAGGCCAGGCTCCGATGTTCAGCCATAGTAACCCATTGGGTGACAGTGGGTGCCTAATGCACTCTCAGTCCCCAGACAACCCTGTGGTGGGACTTAGAGTCACCATAAGGCAGAAATGACCAGAGGACACACAACAACAAGGGCATAAATATGACAGAGTGAGGGAGAAAGAGGGGTGGGCAGAGAAAGCTGTTTCTGGCTTTAATCCCTACCAATGAGTGCAATATGGTGGCTAAACATAAACTCTGAATGGATGGAAGACAATGCTCTGAGACACAGCAAACTCTCTTTTCCTAGAATAGAGCTCAATTCCTTTTCTTTGCCAGAAATCTCAGGATTACTAAAGTTGAGAAAATTTTCCTCAGCCAAATTTTTTATTTTTATTATTATTGTTATTATTATTAGTATTAGCATTACTATCCTTTATTTATATACTGCCATCCATGTACATGGTGCTTTACAAATTTAAAATGCAACAGTTACCCTAAATAAATGCATAATAAAATGAAGATATACAATGAAAAGGATCCAGGGTATATGGAATTACAACCAGTGCAACGTAATATTACTATAATGCCAATAAACATTATTATAATGTCAATAAAATAACAATAAAACTAGTCCAACATTCCAAAGAGTTCGGAAGACAAAAAAGTTTTCAGTTTAGATTTAAAAACAATAAGAGAAGGGACAGTTCGCAAGTTCACCGGAAGGCGATTCCATGCATATAACCAAGCTAAAGAGGAACAGAAACTAGGTTCGATAAGAAGGCAAGTATTCACAGAGTGAAGGTTTCCAGCTGGCTGGTAAGGAGAGATAAAAGCAGTAAGATAAGGAGGAGCTAAATTATGTAAGACCTTAAAAGTCAAAACAAGAAGCTTATAAAGGATCCTACAAGGGATATTGTAACCAATGAAGGGAAATCAAGAGAGGGGTAATGTGACCGAAATGGAGAACTAACAAAATGATTTGTCTTCAAGGTTTAAACACCCAGCATAAAAGATCTCACTTTCAAATTGGGGATGGTTATTAGAAGCTGTCTTCATTCCTTCTTTTCAATGGTAAAATGTGACAGTGGGCTGTGTGTGTGTGTGTGTGTGTGCACATGCAGAACATGTGGCTGTTGCATGACTGTATGCAACAGTTTGTGATTTTTTCTTCTTCTTAGCATTGGGTCTTGACCCAATTCTTTTCACAGTGACAATCCCTCTTTACTTTTTGCAGATTTGACTGACTGTTTCCAGTGCCCAGACGATCAATATGCAAGCATGGACCAGAATTCATGCATTCCCAAGACTATCACCTTCTTATCTTATCAAGACCCTCTGGGCCTCAGTTTAGCTGTTTGTGCCCTTTCCCTTTCTTTCACTGTGGTTCTGGTGCTAAGTTTGTTTATCAAGCACCATGACACTCCCATAGTCAAAGCCAACAACCAGGATCTCACCTACACTCTTCTCATCTTTCTCCTCCTCTGCTTCCTTTCTTCATTGCTCTTCATTGGGAAACCTGAGAAAATAGCATGTCTTATTCGTCAAGCTGCTTTTAGCATTACCTTTACAATGGCTGTTTCTATTGTACTGGCCAAAACCATCACAGTGGTTCTAGCTTTCATAATCACACAGCCAGGATCCAGGATCAAAAAATGGATAGGGAGAAAACTGAGCAATTCCATTATCCTTTCTTGCTTCACACCCCAAATAGGGCTTTTTGTTGTGTGGCTGATAATATTTCCACGAGTCCCAGACACTGATGTGCATTCATTGACAAAAGAAATTGTGTTGCAATGCAGTGATTCAGGATCTCTCATATTTTTCTGTGCCTTGGGTCAGATGGGCTTTATAGTGATTGCCAGCTTCAGTGTGGGTTTTTTTGCTCGTAAGTTGCCAGATCGTTTTAACGAAGCCAAATGTATCACTTTCAGTATGTTGCTGTTTTGCTGTGTTTGGTTGGTCTTTGTCCCAAGCTACTTGAGCTCTAAAGGAAAAACCATAGTAGCTGTGAAAATCTTCTCCATGTTAGCTTCCAGTGCTGGATTGTTGGGTTGCCTTTTTTTCCCTAAATGTTACATTATCTTATTGAGGCCTGGGTTGAACAAGAAGGAACACTTATTAAGGAGAAAGCACTGAACAAAAATTTAATCTCAGTACTTGCTTTCTATGATCCACTAATATCTTTGCAGTCTAAAAACAAATATTTTGGAACTGGGATAGGTAGCTTCTGAGAATATGATAGTTACCAACTATGATGACACTATCCCTTTGGGCTTTGTTCTGATTCCTTACATCCCAAAATTTTGATGGATTAGAGAGCTTGAGGATATTTTAATTCTTACATTTTTTTAACTCTATATTTTTCCCATCTCCTCATTACTAAAACCCTCTGAGTTAGGGTATCTTGCAAAATATGAAATTGTCCAGAGTCAACCAGTGAGCTTGGGAGTTAATCTGGGATTCAATCTGATATATTGCTGTTTCTAAGTCCAATATTTTACCCATAGCCCAAATTATCCCTGTCAGCTTGCTAGAAGCACCACCAATATCTTCTTCACCCCCAAATTTATTTTAAGACTTGCAATGATATAGAAAGACATTGCTATTTCTTGTGATCAACAGCCAAGAAGGACAATTTCAGAACTTAAAGTTGTGTGTTAGTAGAGGATGAAAATATCACATAGGACACCTAGTCATGAAACAATCCTATTCATTTTTCTGTGTTCCTATATTGGGGTAGAAAACATGCAGCTCTCCAAACGTTTCTGGACTGTAGGTCTCAGCATTACTTCCCGTTTGCTATGCTACTTATTACACACTTGAGACATGAAATCCAACAAATTGTAGAGAGTTGCATGATCTCTATTTCTGCCTTATGTGATAACTTTATCTTCACAAGTTTTTTTTTTTAATCTGAGGAAAATGTGGTCTTTCTTGTCTCCAAAGTTCCCAGTGCCCCAAGAAAGTCTATTTTTTTAAAAAAATGTCCTCACACCATAGAGAGTAGGTAGATAATTATACCTCAATCTCCCATGCTGTTCTAGGTCCAGGAGAAGGATACTAAGATTTGAGTCCAGGTTCATTTCCTAGATAAATAAAGGTCTGTCCAGGAACTAAAACAGCTATAGGGACATGTAAGAAAGTGGCCCTCAAAACTTTAGCTGGGCTGGAGGCTGTTTTCAGTGGAAAAATAACAAATTCCAAGGATGGGAGCCACAGAAGAGGAGTGCAGCCTCCCTAAAGAAGGTTAATGCAACCCCTTAACCCCTGGTGGATGCTCACCCCAAAGTCAAACTGCATGTACTGGAGAAAACATGACAATAAAAGTCATTTCTGAGATTAGTTTTGAGACAAACCAACATGAATAATCCATTGCCATGACGCCATTTTTCTTCCTGTCTACAATTCTTCTTGCTAAGTTTTTACATTGCCTCCTTTGTAGATACATCTTAATGTACAAACATGCATGAATAAACCTTTTTAGATTACCATTTCTATCAATTCTTTAAAACTATCTTCATGTTGTGCTCTTTTCCAACTACCACAGCTGTGGACTCAGAGAGAGAGAAGAACAGACAGGCACAGACAGCTCCATCATGCCTAAGCTCAGGAGCTGTTGAAAGGCTCTTCCTCCATTCCAACTGTCACTGCTGTAGCCCCAGAGAAAGAGAAGACTAAGCAGGAACAGCTCCATGATGCCTAGGCCCAGCAGTTAATGACTGTCCATCCTTCCATCCCAACTGCCACTGCTGTGGCCTCAGAAAAAAAAGAAAAACAGGTAGGAACAGTTTCATCATGTGAAGGTCCAGCAGCTAAAGAAATGTCCTCCCTCCGTCCAACTGTGACCTCAAGGGAAGACAAGAGCAGCCAGCATCTGCTGGAATTAATCCCTACCCCACTGTCAATCCCTTTTCCTTCTCAGTCATGTCTCAGACTGGGAAATGAGACTCAATATCAAATTTCATCCTATAAGACTGGACTTCCTTCTGCACACTTGGAACAAGAAATTCATTGACTGCCAACCTCACCCCTGAATTTGGGCAGTATGTGAGTATCCAAAAGCGGCAAATAAACTTTAAGAAGTACTTTTTCAAAAAGATGCAAGAGCAACATGAGCCTTGTTTCCCAGTTGATTAGTTCTCCCAGAAGTATTATGAATCTGATGAGCAAGTAATAAACTCCCAATGGGTCTTCTTTTAAAAGCACATACCATTTTTGGGCTGCTCTCACACAACACTACTGAACTTGGTGATGTAGTGAAAGTGGTACTAAAAAGTCACAAGTTACCCCTAAAATGAAATGTGAAGGCATCTCACTTGTTTCTCCGATGATCCAGATCTCCAAGCAGCTTGCAGGAGTGTGGTAGAGTTAGAGGACAAGGTGTTCCCTGCCTTCATGCCTTTCAGGACAGAGCATAATAGTTAAGGCCCCTTCCATGACCATAATGATACAAGAGCATCAATCCACAGAAAACCAGCACTGAGCTGTGCTCAAAAAACATGAAAGACCACACTGAGACACCAATATGGTACAACCACAGAGAAAAAGGGGGTGGGTGGGGTAACATCTCTAGAAGAACTGGCTGAGAGCTAGGAGTGCAAGGGAATAAAAACCCCAGCATCCGACCAGAATGAAAACTTCACATCCAGGTATCTCTGGCCAGATCCTGCTCTGTCAGCCAATGAAGTCAAACCTATGCATTTCAATTCATTGACTACTGCTGCTTCCTTCCCAAGAGGCTGTGTGAGGCTACACTGTCCCCTGGGAAGGAGATGTGTCACCCAGCAAGGCCGAGCAGGCTAACACCAATGTTTAGTCTCTTGAGTCTGCAACCTATCTGCCTGGGTAAGTCAGGCATCTACTATGCTTAAAAGAGAAAGACTTCAATTATATATTTTTGCTGCTAAAAATATTTAGGAGTTGAATTAAAAAATATATATTAGGTTATAATAAAGAACAAGTAATAAATAATTTAATTAAAGGAAATCTACTGGTGA